>CAEMYA010000239.1:2200923-2232674 GCA_903131615.1 Diplodus sargus | reverse complement strand
AAAAAACCTCCCCTCTTCGTGTGCATGTGTGTGCGTGTGTCCAAATGGAAAGTGGAGATCAATTTCTAAGGGAGACGCCAGCAGGAACAACTCTAAAATTAATTATTTTTAGTCTTTAAAAGAGGAGTGCAGAGGAGGTGAAACAAACTGAGAGAAAAGAGAGTAAAATGAGGAGAGAAGTCTGTTTTTTAAAAAAAAACTAAATTAAAAGGACAAAGGAGAAGAGAAAGAGGAGGTCGGAAGACAGGATGAGGTGCAAAAACAAAGAAGAGCGAAAAGAAGAGCTGTGACTTTCATAATATTTTGAAATGCAAAATGAAAGGAAGAGGGGGGGAGAGGAGGACAGGAGATGAAATTAGATAAACGGGAGAAGAGGAGACGACAAAACCAGAAAAATCTTTCTCTGTAATTTCCAAAACGAGAGCAAAGGCGAGGGTTACGGGGCAGGAGGACGGGACAGACGAGATGAAGGGATAGGAAAGATGAGAAGAGGAAAAAGACGATGTCAGCTCTTGAAAAAACAAGACGCCGCAGAAGTGTGAAGACCAGAAGATGAGGTGATGTTAGAAAGAATTGGAAAGGAGGAAACGCAAAAGTTCTGCAACAAAGACTCTCCAGTCAGCGCAGTCTCATGGCAAAGCTGGAATAGAATCGTTAATTCACTAGAGGTCAGCGTGAGTGATCAAAACCATGACCTCTTCCTCAAGTAGTTTTTGTGCTTTTGTTTTGAAAGTTTGTCTATTGCTACAAAATGAGACCTTGTTGTTGTGATGGGGGTAGGAAAGCCTGTGTGTCTTTGTTATGTGGCGATAGATCTCTTATACAGACACGGACACATTTTCAGTTGCTGTCCCTCGTCTTTGAATTTGCTGCTAGCTGCTTTTTTATATTGGCACGAAACTGGCACGAACTCCTGAGATGGTCGATTTTTGAGCCTCAGTCCCAAATCGTCAAGTCAAATACTGTCGCTTTTAGCCAACCAGACCTACAATCCCAAAACGTATTACTATCTTCGGAAAATGAGAAGAGTGAAACCAACAAGAAGGAGAATGAAAACTCTTAATATCTGAGTATCATTAACAGTTTTGCTGTAAAGTCGGAGCACTTCCAACCGTGTTTTCGGCAAATAGGAAGGTAGGTAAAGCCAAGACATGATCTTTTCCTAACCCTAACCCTGAGTTGTGCCTTAACCCAACCAGAACATAAGCACAGCGTTGTCACAACATAAGATTGAAACCTGAATCAAAAGAAACATAAAGTTGCAACATATCAGTTTCATTTAATTTATAAAGTAGTGGCTAAATCATGAAAAGGGAATTAATTAAAAGAGCCAACATGTTTCAAGTATCATGTCTTTTCTACTGTTGACATAATTTTTATTTCCTTCCTCGTCTCCCGAAATTTTCTTTTTCGGAGTGCCTGGGTTACTTCTGAAGTCACCCTACCCAGCTTTTTGCCACTATTGTGCAAACAGCCATCTTCTCTTATGTTGGTGGTATTGCAGAGATGTAAGTTGCCAACATTTATTTTCACAATGTGGTTGGGCGGAAGCCAGAAGATGAGCAGCGAACAGAAAAGATGACACAAGGAAAGGGAAAGACGTGTGGGGACAAACGCTGAACAACTTCCTCTACAAATGTTACAAAACAATAGAAGAAGATAAAAAAACGAGGGGAGAAGAGATGAGGCGAAATAAAAAAAAAAAAAAGATAACACAAAGAGAACTCTTCGTATTTGTGGAACAGCAGAGACAGGAAACAAAGGAGTAGGACACAACAGAAGTGTGGGTACCGCGCGAGGAGGAAGGAGACAGAAGAACCTCTGTGTTTCTTTATAAATCAATAGAACAAAAGTGGAGATGACGTTTGAAGGAAAAGAGAGTAGAGGAGAGGACGGACCCAAGAAAGCGTCCTCCTCTGCAACTTCCAGGACGAGCATGAGAGGATGAAAAAATAGAAGAGATGAAAAAAAGGTGCTCGACAAGACAAAAAATAAGAGGTGAAAAAGCAGCTTGGAAGACGATGGAAGCTCTTTATATTTGAACAGTCCAGAAAAGAGAGAAAGAGAAACATTGGAGGAGAGGAGAAACGGATTAATGGTGAAAAAAGAGGAGAGGAGGTGGCAAAAGATTGCAAGAGACAAGAGGAGAAAAACCTAGAAAGACTGACTCCTCGTTTCTAGAGGATGAAGGGCAAGAAGAGAGGAGGATAAGATGAGGTGACAGAAAAGAGAGGAAGGATGGACGAATGGAAACTCTTCATGTCAGAGAAACAACGGCAAGTCGAGACGGAGAGATGACAATTTAAAGGCGAGCGGATAAACAAGGGAAGAGGCAAGAAAACAGATTCCTCTTCAAATCTGCCTTTTTTGTGGCAACGAGGTAAGAAAGAAGGTGAGAGGAGAGGAAAAACAAAGAGGTCTTCCTCACTGTTATGAATAATAATACAAGAAAGCAATATAGAGGAGGAGCTGATGTAGTTCCACACTGCCCCCCGTTGGCAGGCTGCAGTACTGCACCCAGTGATTTGGAAGAAATGACCAATGTTTTCCTTCTTGCTTCCTGGAAACCGAGAGCCCATAAAAGACCCTGAGTCATGGGGACAGTAGAGTCGAAAACATTATTTCATCAAAAGGTTCAAACTACGCCTCAAACATGAAAGTAACATTTACAAAAAAAAAAAAAAACGATTGCTCACTTTCAAACCAGCCAAGGGCTTCCAGGTAGCAGCTGGCCGGAGAAACTGCTGATGGTCTCTCTTTTTTCTTTTTTTAATACTGCGGCTCTGATTCAAATTACATGAACAACAGGTGTAGTTTGTGAATCACCAGTGTTTCTGTGGTCTGTATATTGCTCCCATTTGGTGTGTGGGTGTGTGATTGAATCAGGTCCATGCCTCAACAAGCACCAGATGTGGACACAGATAAGTTGTTTACTGCTGTATGTTTTGCCGGTTATTTACGGGAATGCCCCGTCCCATTGAAGCCGGTGCAGAGCCGCAGTGAGACCCCCTCTGCGGAGATAATGCTGTCTGAACTGCTGTGCCCCATATGTGATTAAAGCCATTTTTCCCCGCTTCAATTACAGGACTAAAACCCTTTATATGACACTCAACTATTCTTTCTGTCTATCTATTCCATGATGTTACAGTCGCAACCAACATTTTTTATGTGTAAAGGATCATACTACTGTTTTTGCTGAAAGCCAGGTTACAAAGTGTAAAAAAAGTCCATGCTGAGACGCGGTCATGGTGGACGAACAGGTCAAACACAGGACTTTCTCTCAGGAGGACAGCGTTTGTGTGCTGTGTGAAATTAAAATAGTGGCTACAGTAGTATTTCTGCACATTTTCTGCAAGCTTACAGACCAATGGAGCAGTACCTCGAGTAGTTTTGGGGGGGCAGTGCAGCCAGTAGTTCAAGCAAGGCACAAATACAGGACAAGTGGAAGAAGTTTCAAACTTGTCTTTTTGAGGAATGGTTACTACAGAGCAGCTGGGAGGAGACTGGAAGGGAATTAAACGTGATGGTGAAGGAAAAGTGGACGACCACGTGAGTAGGGATACACAATTAATCGCAAAAAAACTGAGGTCGCAATATGAATAACCCCCAAATTCCACCAGATCCTTGGTCGGTGTTCTGATGGGTTTCCCTCTGATCTATGTGTCCACTTCCACTGGTTCTGCTCTGCTGCGTATCTGCTTGTTACAACTCCGCCAGTCCGGAACCTTTCCGTAATCAGAAATCGACATTATATAGACACGGACCCGTGGTCTACAATGCTCCTGTAGAGGTCAGATGGAAAGCATCTTGTGTTTCGTCCATCTGACTGCACAAAAACACTTTAATTTCAGTAACGGCGCAGAGAAGAAGCTGGAGGCAGGTGAAGCGTTGAGGAAGATCTGCTGATGGAGCAGGAAGCAGGTCCAGCCTCGTTCGTGGATCCTCCCTGTGGGTCTCCCCTCCACCAGAGTCCTCCTCACCACCTGCACCTGCAGCTCAGAACATTAGCCCATATGTCTTCACGGTCTTCAAGGTGCACTCTGGTGTTTCCTATATATAGAATTCAGCTGACCGTGCAGAGACGCTTGTTCTTTTGCTTTAATGGAATTTTGTATTTACAAGTTTTTGAAACTCAGCTTTAAAATGTGACTGAAAGAAATCTGCTGAAAAGTGGATTTCGTGACGCTGACTAATTGGACTTTGGGTAGCTGTAGTTTGCAGCCAGATTTCAAGTGTTTGATGCTGAAACGCTGCTCTCCATCAAAGGTCAGCTGCCCTCATATTCTTTAATCTGTGGCTGAAAAACCGGCGTGACTCCAAACTACATCTGTTCCTGAAATACAGAGACCCATGTCTTTCAGCTGCACCACTCGAACTAAAACTATTAATGAGGGACCCGAAAAAGTGTACGACGTTGGTTGGAGCTGGGATTTGTGTCTGCAGGTTTTTATTTAAAGCTTTTCAATGACGCTGTCCACGCAGCGTTGTGATCTGCAGACTCTCTCAGGATCCTCTCCATCTGGGTGTCCTCCAGGTGGCCATGTTGGCAGCGTCCCATCGTCCAGACTGTTCATCACAGCCGAGGTGGACGGTGCCAGTCCAACGTGACGGCCAAAAACACACTCTCCGCTCTCTTGAAAAAAAAATAAAAAATCAAAAGGTGCTGCTCTATTTAAAGCTGTAAATGTGACGGATGCTGCTAAGTCTTGTGTTCGCCTCCAATATTTATTAAATTAAAAGGCATGTTAAAGTTAGTAATATGTATTTTGGGCTGGGTTCATTTTAGAGTGTCAACAGAATGTGGTGTTGAGCACATCTAAAAATATGATCGACTTTAAAGGTTTACGCAGCATTTTCAGCCTCTTTTGCCTTTTTTGGTTGGTTTTGTTATTATTGCACCTTTTACTTCATGGTTCAGTCATAAGGGTTCAAGCACAATGAAAGTGTGACTTTATGAGTGAAATCCGTTAATGCTACAAATGGAGATAGTAGAACACTGAATTGAAATACTTAAAACAACCAGACATGTGTTATGTAGTTACAATTAGGGAAAGATAGAAATAAATCAATATACATGAGAGTCTACTATGATTCAGAAATCTTTTAATCTTTTAATCTAATTAATAATGTGATGTCAAAGGAACACGGGAATTCCACCGGATGCATGTATGTTGCGGAGCAGCTCCGGTATGATTTTGCTCCGTGCTCCATCGTCCGGCAACCCCCACCAACTCCGTCCACTGACGGACAGCTGGAGTTGCGAGACCGAGGAGTAAACTCAAAACGCGATAATTTAATTAATTATGCGCAACCGTAGTCATACGTTATAAACACAACAACAAGAAGTTCTCAACCGAAGAATTAGAAGCATTAGAAGTCACACACCGAAACAACAACATAACATCCAATTAATTATCACAATAAAACAATCTAAAAAAGACAAATCCAAGCAATTCTTGAAATCCTTTGGTTGGGATAACTGAAGGATAACACATACGTATAGTTTCTGGTCCCAGTGGTTATATGCCTTGGATTACACAAATGTTGTTTGTGGGTTTAAATGATATTTTTTTTCACGTCAAGAGTTTGACAGTGTGCAATTCTTCAGTTAAAGGCTGTAGAGAAAACACAATGAGAAAGACTACATGTCGCGTACGTCACGTCATCAACCTTTCCCTCCGCTTCTCCATTCCCCGATCAGATTAAGATGCCAGAATGTTGTGCCTGACTGTTCCCATTTTATTTTTACTTTTTTTTTTCACATATAATCAACATACAACAACATGTGTGTTTTGTCAACTCTGTTACTGACGTATCAATGAAAGGTTTCTTTAAAACAAATCTGATATACAGTGAAAGATGCAATCCCCCTTGTTACACTAAGTGTGTTTACAAAGAGAGAAAATTGAGGATTTGTTTTTTTCCATGAATGAATATGCTCATTTACCATTGACAGCATCTTCTGTTTTAAGAAAACAGTACCCCACTTTGTTTGAGTGGATCGCTGGTCTCTTTTACTTAACATTATAGTAGAATATTATACACGTAACAGGGCTGACACCTAAGTAACAGGGTTGACAGCAGTTACTGTTACTTATTGGTTATACTGCTTGTTTATCTTACAATTATGGCTATAATCAAGTTAACATAGCTGCCAACTCTCGCGCTTTCGCCATGTGACACACGGCTTTGCCTTAAAAAAAAACTTCCCTATGGTAGATAGCGCTGATGTGTGCCACTGAACCCTATGCGCTGCACCAATATATGCTATGCTGCACCCCGAAGTTAGTGACAGAAGAAGAGATGCCGAGAGAGACAACAGGAGAAACTACCTCGAGAATTGATGAGAATCTGAGCTGAGACTAGGTATGTAACAATGGAGAGCACCTTGTTAACGTCATGATATACTGCATGCTCAAAACATCAGCTCTTAGCATTGTTTATTTACTCACATGGCATTTATCTTTTTATTAACAGGCCAAAGAAAAGGACTCACTGTGGATGAAGACATTTTCTGTAGGACCAAACAGCACTTTGAGCAGGTAACATGTTTTTCAAAGAATTTAACATACATGAAATTTGTGCAATAGAAGTAGGCATGTATTTTGTAACTGAGAGTAGAGTTATTAAATCAACATGACCATTTTAATTCTTTAAGGTTTCGAAGATATCCCGTAAGAGACCTTCGCCAGGACAAAAGCGAAACCTTTTTTTTTATTTAAAGAACCAGCCAAGTGAGAAAAGACAGAGAAAGCAGGAGACAGGACAGACAAACAGGTAGAGGAGCAATTATTGTCTATCATTTTAGCTAAAATACTCTGCGTTTTATGATGAGGTATGTTCACTCCTTAACTGCACATGAGCTATTCTTATGTGGCTTCTCCTCAAAGATGCGTATGAACTGTTGCTGGTTGATGACAATTTACCTAAAACTTAACAACTTGTAACTCAACTTCCATAAATGGGTTTCACCATCTCCTCCCATACCATGGGCCAGAGGAGCATGACCTTCTGGGTGAGGAGTTTCTAAATTATCAGACCATGCCAATGATATCCCTTTTTTTTTTGTCTTTCCTTTTGGCAGGTGTGGCTTGGCTACATCTGTTGCTTTAAAATTGTTGCATGCACATATTGTGTCGTGCATGTTGCAAATTATGCATGTTTTTATTTGAACTTTGTTAATGAATCAACCTACAGTATACTTACAGTATTAATCAATCAAAAAATCAAGGTATGTTTTTCCATTTAAGCACTTTATTTGTTGCACTTTGTTTCTGATGGACCATGTGGTGGGAGGCTTGAATGAAGAATGTCCCTCCCTAACTGATCTTGTGTCATTTTAGGCTGAACATAAATCACTAACTGGCCAGAAAAAACTATTATGGCAAACACAGTGCATGCACTTCACTTGGGCATATTGTTCATTTTTTGCCATGATGATTCCTGGGTAGAGCTCCTTATCATATTTCAGGACGCACCATTCGCCAATGATTTCACCATTATTCCAGTCAATCTCCTGGGGCCCCTGAGGTTCTTCTGTCAGATGCTCCTCTGACTGGGCTGGTTGAAGTCTGACTGGGTTGCTTGCTTCAGGTTACTCAGCCTGGATCATTTGAGGGCCCTCTAACAGTGGAGGGAAGATGAAGTGCTGAAACGTGCAGGTTCTTCGATGTGGCACACAGACAGCTCACATCCCTGGAGATCAAGTGGCCTTTTCTGCTGGTGACCACCTGGTGTATTCGCATTGGCCCTGGGACCGATGGGATGTTTACTGGCATATTGCGGTATGCATCCACAATGTCGGTTTCTACATAAAAGAGCTTCACTGTGGCGCCAGTTGTCAGTAGTGCTCGGCAGAGTGTGGTGGCATCAGGGATGTCATGCCTTTGACTCAAAACTGATCTGCCAGTCTTTTAACAGCCCCCCCTCAATTCATTGCTGAACAGGAAGAAATCACCCTTCTGCCTGTATTGAGTACAAGGACCATCACTGAAGAAGTGTCTTTGCCTGTATTGCTTGAGTGAACTTGTTGTATTCTTTGAGTGTTTTTCATTTGCCGTATCAAATGTGTAGTATTAAATGCAGCTCTTTTGTTAGCCTCCCCCCCCTCACGCGAAACGGTCATATTACAGATGTTACATGTCGCCATGGGACTACTTTCGCTTTGTAATTTAAGTTGTTTCCACAATTTTATCCACGTTTGTCAGAGTAACATTACACACGTGTCTGCGTTCTGCCCAAAATTGTGCTTCTGACTTAACTCACCCGAACTGTACAACCAGAGCTGGCCCTATTCTGGCCCTATGTTGGATCAAACAATTTTCAGAGGTGGTTCCTGATATCAGCCTTAATTAAACCTTAACTCAGCCACTTAATTTATGTGCCATATTTGATCCAGATTTTTAAAAGACGCTTCAGTAAGTACAAGTACAATTGTTTATCTATTTTCAAGTCATGTCAACACACGCAGTACACATGCACACCTGCAAATTTTTTAACATTGAGCCCATGAACCAGGACTCTGCACCTTTAAATACTGTCAGTGCATGAACTAGGACTCTGCATATTCCAGAACACTATGTGAGTCCATGACCCAGGAGCAGAGGTGGGTAGAGTAGCCAAAAATTGTACTCAAGTAAGAGTATTGTTACTTTAGAATATGTTACAGATACGTTTCACTTTAGTCTATGAGTCAATCCCCACCAGGTCCGCTGTGCTGCCTATCAGCTCCGTCCCAGCTCCGGCAGTCCGGAGCTCTCCGGTACAGATACGCAGGACTTCTATTTCTGGCGGATGCCGGAGCATGACGCAGCAATTCAGCGGAATTTAGCACGAGCAGACAGGAAGTCCAGCGTCGAAATAACAAACAACATCCGGTTACTTTTCAAAATAACACACTCCGTGTTGACACCTGCACACAAATCTCAAAAAAGAGACAAACACAAGCTCTTCTGCTGATCCTTCGGTCGGAAACACTCCGTGTTGTTGTTTTTAATAACACAGACCTATAACTGCGGTCGGGAGTGATTATGTGATTATTGCGGTAACTCGTCGTCCTCGTGACGCCAGCTGTCTACCGTACTACGGCGTGGCGTACATAAACCGCAACCGGTGGGGATTGGCGGACGGCGGAGCAAATCGGAGCTGCAACACAGCGGACACGTATCCAGTGGAAATTGAGGGTCAGTCTGTGTACCTCATCAGTTTGTTGGGGTGAACCCTCTGTTGACAGAAAAAAATATCAATGAGGCTACAGGGAATTTATCCATGTAGACAGACTCATTACCACAACACACCATGACGGTGGGATACTCTATGACTTAGATATTTGAAAAAACATGCTCAGTGCCTAACAAAAAAAACGTTTTGTTTATTATAAACTTTCTCTCAACCACGGTGACTGTGCTTTGCTGTTCACTGACTCTATATGTGTGTGTGTGTCAGTCTGTGAGGCTGCAGTGTGACAATAAATTACTCAAAAGCAATGTACATTTAACAGTTATTTATGACGTTATAACAGGGCTAACGTTAGCCTATCCACAGCCAAAACACCTACACAACTTACCGCAACACGTCATGCTAGCAGAAGCTAGTGGCAGTATTAGCCGTAATGTTGGTACTAGCCAGAAAAAAAACCCCAGACAGACCCCCTGCTAGCGCCCCCGACAAAATGTCTGCTATTTCAGGTTTGTCTATATCACTCAAAATTTCAAAATTAATCAGCAAGTTTAACAGTAAAACAGTGCAGTCGATCCTTTCCTGCATCGCATTTTAGGCTAACGCTAATCGTTAGTCACATAGCTAGACGTTAGCGCCCTTCATAACATTCAGGCAAGACTCTCGACAGAAATTGTCTGTGTATGCCAACTGCCGACGCACTGTCTCAAAACCACGTTATCGGAAACATAAAATTGATGCCTTTCACTCACCACGTCTTTGTTGGATGCCTCACCAGAGTGCATGTGCAGCAGTCAACACTGGCAGGCGGACTTGACAGCCACAGGCAGATTGTTTTTCCAGTGACGTCAACTGGACTGTTAGGTGGTCTACGTTGAGTGGATATTGATGAATTTGAAACATTCTCTCTTGGCTTTTTTTGAATCTTCATAAACTTAATTTTAAGGGTGGGATGAGTCCAGCCTCACATTATGTGGCCCAGAGTTCTAATGTGATATATGGGCTGAATACTACACTCAACAACTGGCCCATATCTTGTCTGCCAGAGTCAAGACAGTGCCACCTTTGCCACACCTGGGCCATGTTTGGTTCATATGCCTTATGCCAGTGCCGACTGAATGCCACCTGTGCCAGCTTCATGCCAAATCTGGGCCAATTGTCACTGCTATGTGGGTATGAACATACATGAGCTCTCGCTCTCTCTCACACACACACACACACACCCTATTGAATGTAAGTTTACAAAATGCTATGAGACACCATATACTGCAACCTGTATTGAACATAAGCCATAGCCTCTCTTTCCTCTAACTCTAACCTTGAGGGCCCTGGTGCTGGCTCTGGATCTGGCTCTGGTTCTGGACTTAGAGGGGGCGTCATGCACTGATCTATGGCTGCTGCACTTGCTGCTTTGGCTGTTCTGCATTTCACTTGTGCTGCTCTCCAATTCAACTGCTTGGCTCTCCTTTCTCTGTCATTTAGTTCACTAACAGACAGCTTTTTCCCTGTGTCTCTGTCCTTTCTCCACTTTTCCTTCTCTTTTTCTAAATATGCTTCTCGTCTCTCAGGATCAGCATCTCTACGTTGTCTGTATCTGCGTTGTTTTTAAGCTGCAGAAAGAGACATCCTAACAAAATCATATAAAACACAAAAAAACACTTTATTGTTAACACTAACCTATTTCATGTAGTTATTTATAATAATAGAATAATAATTTGATTTCATTTGATTACATTCCTAAAACAACGCGTTGATAGCGTATTCAGATAGATCAGTGTAGGTCAGTAACCTCAACAAACTGTAGCCCGCCAATCAGTAGAATAAATAGAAAAACATGATATTTAAGTATGAAACCTGCAAAAACATGTAAATTATGTAATTACTATTGTAAAGAAAAGTATATTTTCATGTACACACAAAAACATATACTTTCGTTGGTGACAGGGTTGATGAAAATGTGATTGGCAGCCATTACTAGCCATGTGGTGAGTGTCATGACACCACATGGTGTGCATTCATGAGAGGCTTAAATGTTGTTATATATGTACATTTAAAAGTATGCTTTTGTAGTAACAGGGCTGATACAATAAGCTTGTCGCCCTCTGTCAAACATTGCATAACTCAAAAAAAAAATGTCATTAAAAGAAGAGGACACTCACATTTTCGGAACAGTCCATTATCTCTGAAGGGGTTTTTTAATTGAAAGTTACAGCGTTGACGACAACCCGAGTAAATTGTTTGTTTTTTTCAACATTTAACACGTTAAGACTAAAACCCATTCATGAGTAATGAAAGAACACTTGAGGCTTTATATGAGTTTAAGTTTTTATATGATAATAGATAATTTTTTGGACTTAAAGGTCCCATATTATACTGTTTTTCATCAATTTCACACAGCTGTCAGAGGTCCAACAACACTGTGTTCAAAATGTATTGCCCGAAACCCATCTGTGGTCCTGAATTTCAGCTGTCTAAAAGTCACTCAAGTGAGCTCTACTGAGAGCAGGCTGTTTCTGCCTGCACCTTTAAATGCTAATGAGCTCCGTCTGTCTGCTCGCCTTGCCTGCTACACGCCCCTCTCAGGGAGAGGATGCCGCTTACGCAAGCGGTAGCATGCGCTACTGTTTATGGTGGATGTATCACTATGGCTCGCAGAGATGCTGTCGTTCAACTATACCAGTTTGACCCAGAATCAGACCCAGAAGGAGAGGCTCCTGAAGAAATACAGACTCTGCGGCTGCAGCAGGACATTTCAGGATGGTTAGTGTGTCTGAATATGTTATTTAGTTTGTTGGTATGTATGTGTTGTTACAGTTACTACCATGTAGCTAATGCTAGCTCCTGCTAAAGTAAAAGGTAACTTGTAGTTCTTAGGCAACTGTAAATACTATCAAAAAATGGCAAGACTTACCTGTGGTTCGGGTGCAGTTGGGTTAGGGTTAGGTTAGTTTTCCCCCTGAAAACAGCCTCCTTCCCTGCAAGTAAGAGACTCAGACAGCGTCCAGTTTACTGATGGCGATTATGTAATTATATAATTTAGAGCGAAAAACATAACTTTGTCATTTCCAGGATGTTTGGGGGGTCAGGATCTCAATCATGACACATTATAGCAGCATACATATGATTCTGCGGGTTTAGACTGACAGGAGGACACCGGGGAAACACCTTGAAAACACACCAACGTCATCATCATGCCGTGTACCGCCACGCCTCTTTAGGAGCCGCAGCGATGGCTTTCTGTGTGAATTACACAGCGGTTCTTCTTTAAGGCGGAGATGCTCCGCTCAGTGTGAATGACTAACGGCAGAGAATTGGTGAACGGCCGCTGCGGTGTTAATGCGTCTTCTCTTTGTGAAAGGGGCTAAAACAGTTAGCAGTGTCAGCATACACAGCAGTATTTAAAACTTCACGGTGACCAAACTGGGCACTCAAAAACCACGAACGTGTCCACAAGACTCGCAGTCACACACATTGTGCACAATGCACAACCCCATGTCAATCATATTACACGTAATATGAGGGATGTAGGATGGTGGAAATCAGTGCCTTGGATTTGTAGACCATTTCAAATAAATTCAGTTGACTGTAGTTGTGTTTCTTTGAGTCAAAAACAATGTTTGTGTTTAAAATACACATCCTTGGAAAGGATGTGGAGGCGGTGGAGGATTATAAGTACCTGGGTGTTACCACCAACCACAGACTGGACTGGAGATCTAACACTGAAGCTGTTTAAAGAAGAGATGAGCAGACTATACTTCCTGAGGAAGCTGAGATCCTTCAACGTGTGCAGCAAGATGTTGGAGATCTTTTATCAGTCTGTGGTGGCCAGTGTGCTTTTCTTTGCTGCGGTTTGTTGGGGAAGCAGCATCAGAGCCAGCGACACCAACAGACTCAATAAACTCATAAGAAAGGCTGGCTCTGTGATTGGCTGCAAACAGGACACTCTGGAGGCTGTGGTGGAGAGGAGGACACTGAAAAAACTGTTATCCATCATGGATAATCCTCTCCACCCTCTCCAACTCACACTGGTCAGACAGCAGAGCACCTTCTCCAAAAGGCTGCTTCAGCTTCGCTGTCATAACAACAGATACAGGAAATCTTTCCTGCCACAAGCCATCACTTTATATAATACCTCTCCCACCTCTGCCTGACAGAGAGAACTCTGATCTCTCTACTATTTTTACTCAGTTTATAACATGCTTACAGCTGCACATTCTAGGTTCTTCTAAGTCTATTATCTATTTATATTAATCGTGGTTCTATTATTGCACACTCATGTACATTTTGGTTGTGTTATTGCACATTCATTGGAATTATTTATTTATTGTATAGTTATATAGATTATTATTGTTTATAGTATAGTTTGCACTATGTATATACATTGTATATATCTTGATTTCTATTTATGTTACGTACAGTGTGTTTTCTTTTTCTTTCTTTTTTTGTGGACCCACTGCTGCTGTGACAAAATAATTTCCCAGTTGGGATCAATAAGGTAATTCTATTCTAAAAACAATTAGACACAGCCTTTAACAGAATACAAGCTGACTTTATTCCCATTGTGAAAGATGACGGTCATATACCTGCATTAGTATTTATAACTTAGATTTTATTCAAATCTTCAAGTTTAATATTCATTTCAGACAAATTGTATGGGCTGTGATTTTAGATTTTTCCACCATGCACACTCAATTGTAAAAATCTTACTGATGTTTCAATGGCTAAACTATTATATTAAAATGATCAGTTGTTAGAAAAAGAGAATTGAAGAAAAGCTGAGTAGTGGAGGTGTAGTTGGTGACTCAGTTTCTAAAACACCAACAGAATTAATTGCCAAAGCTAGAAAACAAACCAGAATGTTCCTTTAGATTGTGTCTGTAATCTGTGACTAAAATCTATTTGTTATTTTCACCTTCAGCGATGGGCGATCCTGGATGTCTGCATCCACTGATTTATAACCCTGACAGTAAACACACTCATCCAGTCCTGCAGAGCATCTGCAGACTGGCTCTGTACAGGAGTCACTCTACCCACAATGCCTTGCAGGCAGTGACAATAGGACTTGAGTTGTGGCTAATAACTGCTGTGATTTAGGGCAACTTGTGTGTGTGTGACTGTGGAGGTAGAGACTGCATCGGTTTAAATTTCACAGAGAGAGAGACTATAAAAGTAACCTGCTTATGATCCAACACGCAATCACCCTTTACTGACAGACACTGGAGAAGTGATGGGCTTCCTCTGTGTGTGTGTGTGTGTGTGTGTGTGTGTCCTGCAGAAGATTTATTTCACTCACAATGTCAGAAAAGACATACGCAAACACACAACAGGTACAAACTACACACAGTGTGTAGTTTGTACCTGAAACTGTCTGATGTTACACTGAGAGCCAGAGCTCATGGAGAGACTGTGACAGGAGTGATAACTCTGCCAACACCTGAGTAACTGTGTGTGTGTGTGTGTGCTGCATACTGTATTTTTTCAGTCTGCAGTTTACATACTATTGATTTCAACATTTGGGACACACTGAAAAACCCCACGCAATATTTCAGCAAATTAAACAGCATGTTATTCAGGCAATTTCAGACCAGGCCAGTGGCTGAGTTTACTCTTTAGGTTGCAGCACTAAAATAAACATACAGTTACCTGTGGTCATAAGTGGCCAGTTTGGGAAATATTTCTGACATTTATAAGTTTACCTACAGTTATTAAAATGGTGACACTTGGACATGTTAGTAGGGTTATTATTTCTGTGCGTTGTAACTCGTCTGGATGCTCGTTATTGCAGAAAAACAGTTCTTACTCTTTCAGGAATCATTTTCATCCTGCACCATAAGAACAGATGTCGACTCTGCAGCCCTGACTGAATGCGGGGGAGAGAGGCTGGTGGCATTTATAATCGTTGTGACGCACGAGGTGGACTCCTTTCTGTGCGGGTGTGTGGGTGTGTGCATGCTTGTGTGTGTGTGTGTGTGTGTGTGTGTGTGTTATTCATAGTCTCCATTGGCGTCATCAGTCCTGAGCAACCCACTGCTGTTTCAGAAAGACACGCTGTGATGCAACATGTTAACCATCAGCACGCATTATGGCCCACTCCCAACTACACACTGAGCTGTCGCCCTGTGTGTGTGTGTCGGTGTGTGTGTGTGTGTGTGTGTGTGTGTTGATGCAAACTGAAACTCTATAGCTGTGTGCACTGTTTGTTTGTTTTGCATTCATGTGTGTGTTACTTACATTATTCCAACACGCTGCAGGTTCTGGTGGAAGCCTTCAGAGAGCCTCACCACTGGCACTCTGTTATACTGGAGACTCAAACACACACTGAACAGGTGGTTAGACAAGCTGCAATGGTGTCATGTGTCCACCGGGTGTCAGGATTTCCCCTCACAGTAAATTATAATAAGTCTTTCAATGAGCTGCTCTTACATCTGTGGGATTTAAACACATCTGGAGAGTCTACAGCTTTCAACCGTGACCCAATTTGGGATTGTAATAGTAAATAAAATAAAAAAAGATTGAAAACATACAAATTATAATATGACTTATGGACTATAAGGAATAATCCAAAAAAAATGTTTGAGAAAAAGTCTTCAGGTGATCAGGAATAATCCAACATGTGCGTCTGTGATGTCAATCAGCTTTCGAAGATTTCACTTTTTCCATCAGCAGATCCGCAACAGGTCAACTTGTGTCAAGTTTAATTTGCGAATGAGAAATGAACGAGGCCTGCATCTTATATAGCTTTGGTCAATGTTCTTTTTTATGGGTGATCGAGTGACAGAGGTTCTATGCAGTAAACTGATTTATTTTGTTTTTCTTGTGTAAAATGTGGTCATTCAATAATATGTCATTTAAATTTGCTGATTGTGTAACTTCACTCATGCCAACAAAGTTTATTTCAATTGACAAATGTAAACTGTGGGATTAGTGTGTGTGCAGCAGGTGATTCTACAAGAGCTCAAGAGAAAATCTTCACTTTGTGGGGGTCTAAAATACCTGACGTTAGTGGCGGAGATGAGTTAATAATTGAGAGACTTTTGGAAGCCCTGTCAAGTCTTGTGGAAGCCCGTTTCCACTGGTTAAAGAAAGAAAAAGATGAAAACTAAACTTTGAAAAATAAATATTTCCACTGTAAACCACAATCATGAGAACAGTCAAATAATTAGATAAAGAGTCAAATTATGAGATAAACAATCACATTTATGACATAAAAAGACAAAAGATTCCCTCATTTTAGTTAGGTTTTTTACTAATTGCACACTGAGGAGCAGTGTTTTAAGATCATCTTGACTTCTTCAGGGGTAAGTGAGAGTATTGATATGAACATTACTATACAGTACCAGTGGGATATCAAGTGCTGGTCTGCAGAGTAAATCATCTCTAATCTATCTAACATTCTGTCACAGGTTATTTTAGCCTAGAAAGGTCACAGGTTCCATATTTTACACTGAGTATTTGAGAGGTGAAATATACTTAAAGACTTAAGCTACATCAAATATCAGTATATGTAAACGATGGATGTTGACCACTGCACTGTGTTGCTCTGTCAGGGATCGGCAGCAGCTCAGGTTGTAGAAGATAAAATGGAGTTGGATGAATAATGTCTGGATAACAAAATAATTCATATTATATGCAGAAAGATAAGCTTGAGTTATTAAATTAGCGATGACTATATAGTTAAACAGAATTGGCATCCAGTAATTGTCTCCACTGAAATGATAAAATCAACACACGTGACGCAAATGAGCCAGTGCATTACCCAAAAAGAAAAATGTTAATACGTAAAATGCAACAATGATGAATACATGTTAATAATGCACTGTAGATCATTTGAAAATAATAACAAAAAGTCGTATAATATTCAGTATGAAGAACCTGCTCATTTTAAAACAAGCCTCCAGACTGATCAGTTCTTTAGGAGAACGCTGCAACGCTGTTTAGCTCCAGAAATGATTCGTTGGTCTACGAAACATCATCTGACTTTCCATCAGCATGAGGGGGGAGGAGATAACGCCTGAATTTTAATTTTTGGGGTGATCTGTTCCTTTAAATACACAAAGCAGAAACGTGAGTATCCAGCTTTTACATAAAAACACCTTCTCCGTTTGTAGGTTTAGACTGAAACTGAGGGCAATACAAAATACAAAATCCAGAATACATCTCCCAAATCATCGCTCTCCTCCTACCTTTTCCTAGAAGACTGCGAGCTCGGAAAAAAAACTCCCAATAAAAGTTGAAATGTGTGCCAAACCAGTAGGAAGCCGCCCGTCTCCATGTTACATGCAGATCGGTTACTTTCCCTCAAGTGATGCCAGAAAAGCCGCTGCCAAGTGTGTCCCGACATGTTTTCGGTGTGTTTTCTGAGCTTCAAAGCGTCGCAGCAGGAACTCCCAGAGTCACCAAACCTCATGAAGACAGAATGAAAACACTGTAAAAGTCCTGCGAGTAGCAGTTCAGAGAAGGGGCGTTTTTCTGGTTTTGGTGCAATTATGACTTAAAAAAAACATGTGGGGAAAACGGTTGAGCCTGAACCTCTGCCTGCTGGTGTTATTTTAACCCCTTCACAAAGCCCTTAATGTGTGCTGAGCTGATGAGGCTGACGGGAAACATGCTGGCGGGACAGAGTCACTTCGTGGAAAAGGATTCTGTTCTCTGACGCTCTGGGAGTTTGGTCAGTCTGTCATTTAATATTGCCGACGCTGGTTTTGTTTTTGTTTTTGTCAGTTTCATCCTCATGTGTCATGTTGTGTTACCTCCTGTCGTTCTCTTGTTTTCCCTCCCCTGTGATTGTCCGGATTCGTTTCAACCGTTCCCGATTATCCTCCGGTGTAATTAAGTGCTTGTTTTCCCTCTTTTCTCTCAGTTTGTCTGTCTCGTTCCCGGTGTTTCTGTGTTGCTCCTCGTGTTTTTGGATTCCTGCCTGTGTTCCCCGAGCTTCTGCTTTGTTTTTGTGCATTTCTCTTTGGTTCTTTTGGGGATTTGCCCCAGCCCTGTTTCTGTCTGTTTTGTTCCTTACAATTTGATTTTGGACACTATATTAGTGTTTCATTTGACTCATTTGTACAGATTTCAAGACTCAAAAATAAAATTCAGCAGACCGGGTTATCATAAAGCCCCTGGAACCAAGTTGTCATTGCGCAAAAAGTGCAAGGAGCAGAAGACCTTCCAACCTCTCTCGGTGTGTTCAGGTCATCGTAGATTAATTGTTAACATGGCGACTCCTAGAAAAATGCTCAAACGTAAAGACGGCGTCCGCTGGTATGCTGTACCACTATGATGACGACTGGACTACTGATGATGAGTGAGCCGTCCCGCTCACTGGGGGAGGAGTTCGTGGTACATTTTTGTTTGCACAAAAGAATAATTCGCCTTGTGGAACCAACAAACGTGGTGGTGATGTCCACACAGCGGCTAGAAGGCTCCAAGTGCAGACCAAACAACTCATTGCCTTAAAACACGTGATGATACCAAAAACAGAAACAAATGCTCTTTGGAAACTGGAAGCGGTGTGTCTTCAGCTTTCTATGGGTTTAATGGTATGTGTGTTGTGTTTGGCTCGTCAACGAATTAGCATGCTAACCACTAAAATAGATCTCTCACTGAGTTCTCAAGCTGACAATGCCATTGCAGGATTGTTGCTTTGATGAGGTTAGCAAATAGCTCTTAGCAGCACTTGGCATTGCTGTGCTGAATGGCTCGATTAAGCATCCGTAGCTCTGATCAGTTTTATTAAAGGCTTTCTTTCACCAGTCTTTCTTAAAAATCTACAAAACTGATTTAACTTATAGACGTGGCAAAAAGCTCAGAGTCATGTTCATGTCGCCTGCCTGGTTGTCATCAGTCCCTCCCTGCCAGACTGGCTTTGATTACTCTCACGCTTTCCTGTTGGTTGCTCCTGTCACTGTCAGTATGAGCTCGTCCTGGATGAACGTGTCATTCATAAAGCTATAAAAGCTACAACCTAAAATATAAGATGGCTCAAGGTATCTCTAGGGGTGGTTCTGACAGAGTGAGGGATAGAGGAGAGACTTTGGCCTGCACAGGTTCGACTATAGGTCTGGATGTTGTGGTGGCACTCATGACACACGCGCTGTGCCTGGCAGCGATGATGTTCCTGTCCACAGGCAAAATGAGAGTAATCAAGCATAATTTCCTCTATTACTTGGTTGCATATTCAGGATGTTCCTGAGCGGAAAGCAGCCTCTTTTTCATGCACGTCTGTAAGAGTCGAACGTGGAGACACAGATACAGAGAGAACATTAAAAAAAAAAACATGCATGTCTCCCTTTGTTTTATATTCCCTGAGTATATTAGTTAGTTCTCTTACTGTTCTGACTGCAAATAAACATGTTTTTAAATCGGTTTTCTTTCAGGAGAAACTGTATGAGTTTCTCTTCTACTGTTCGTCCTGCTGCAGTGAAGCAGTCTGTCCACTGGGTGGCAGCGTGGATCATTTTAAACGCTTCCTCATACTTTCTGCTGATGACTTGCAAAAAAAACATTTCCCTCAGAGAGAATTCAGCGAGTCATTTCAGCCTGGTGAATTTCAGAAGTGAGCTCAACGTGCATTTTAATTTCTTAAATTAATACCTGATTTGAATCCTTTCTCTTGTCCGTTTAAAATGAGGTTTGTGTTTCCATTTTATAAGTCATTTATTGAACCATACATGGAGGGAAGGAGTGATATCTGTGAACACTGCGCCAAAATAGTCAAGATTTTCCATTATTATCCTGCTGCTTCGGGGACTCAAATTGCAACCTTAAAGGAGCACTGCATAGTTGTGTGTGCTGGGGACCTTATTTACTCTGAGAACAGCTCATTTATTCACTTATAGAAAAGATGAATATTTCTTTGTATTATTACCTCATTATTATTGTAAATGTTAAAATTCTGAATCCTCAGTTCCCTTTCATTCTGCAGACTGGTGACAGGCAACACTTGTTTCTATGTTTCATACAAGTTTTTTTTATTACTGATTACAGTGTCTTTCATTGATTAACAGTGTATTCCCCATTACATTAAGCTCAAACAAAAATTAATTATTTTTTTTAATCAGAGTACAAAGAAACGTAAAATATAATACAACATTGTATAAGTCCGGACATGATCATGATATAATACAAAGTGTCCAGAAGCACTGCAGCTCTCTGCAGTCCAGAGGCACAGAGCTGCTTCACTCTCTGCTGTAAACATGAAGCTCCAGACATCCTCAAAGCTCAAACTGTCGTCATCCTCTTCATCATTTACATGAATTCTCTGTGAGGAGCCCAGCAGACTGACCGGGCTGAACAGGACCATCCTCTCTAGGAGTTCAGTAAAAAAAAAAAAAAAAAAAAAAAGGTTTGTAGTGGTGCAAATTAAATGTATCCATATGAAGTGTTTTCCCTGCCTAGTCATCGTCATTCGCCCCCGCTCGGTCTGGAGTTGATGATTTTGGTGTTTCTGATATAAACAACTATCAGCTGAGTGCTGCTGATGTCGTCAGTTGAAATCTCTTTAACGGACACTTTGTGCAACATTCGACCCGTCTGGTACCTGGAGGTGCTCCAGGTTGTGTCTGAACCGTGGGGATATCTGGTGCCTGCTGGGAGCTACGTGCTCTGCATGGCACTCTGTGGACTCGAAGAATCTGCAACAACAACAACAGCGCCAACACAATGAAATAAAATATCAAACTTATCAGCTGAGTTTAGCTCATTACAGATGTATTGCATCAGTTTGGAGCAAAAAAAAAAAAATCTTATAAAGATCATCAAAGAGGTTTATTTTAATTGTGAAATCACACCCTCCACTCTGATGATGGACATGAATCAGCTTTAATCTACGAACATTCAGACTTTAAGAGCCTGTATGACTTTGTGTTGTTACCTGTGTGCAGCGTGCTTGTCTTAATGCGGCTCTCCTCCAGCATTAAGAAGCAGCTGCTCTTCTCCCCGCTCACGTCTCCTGCCCTGATATCACAGGTCAGCACCTTGATGGGACCCTTCTCCCCCTTCAGGTGGACCTGGATGCAGTCCTGTGACAACACACACACACACACACACACACAACCTGAGTCAATATGATGAAACTTTGATTCTGTCTACCTTCTCAGTGCATCAGCTACAGGTATGTATTACCTACATGAAATAATCTCTTTAATCTCTAGAATGTTTCATTACTACAGTCTCATATCAATACATATCAACTAAAATAACATGAAATATCTGTTTATCAAAATACGTCCTTAAATGCATATTCAAGACAAAACAATTCAGTTTTGAAAAACAAAAACACATTTGATTCAAAAAATTAACAAAAAGCACATTTATATTCTGCTATAAAAGGTTGGTTGTTTTACCTCTTTGGGTGGAGGAACCTCCAGTTTGGTTTCCTCTGGAGCTTTGATGACGAACAGCGTCTGCCCCTGGAAGGCTGCGAGCCGGCGGATGTCTTCGTGGGTCACGTAGGCCGACGTGAGGGGACCGTTAAGGAAAACCTGCCTCGTAGTTAGCTCCCTTATTAAAAATATACATCTAAATACATTCTGTATTCTGGGTTAACTGATGGTTTAGAACTTGTGGTTGACAACCCGTCTCTCCTTCCTCATCTGTCGTCTTGGCGCATAATGTGACATATTAATTTGAGTCAGTAAAATAAAATGTCACATATTGATAACTGGATCAAAACCACCGTTGGCAGATTTTAGCATTGGCTTCCACCAACTCCAGATGGAAATATCTGCTTCTTCGGCAGCTTCATGCTTCACTATGTTCAGCCTGCTGGAGCCAATGATGCAAATATTAACAATGATACTGATAATTAAAAGTCATGTGTAAACCTGAAGGAAAATCAATATATACACACCGTCTTTTCGGCTATTGTCTGTCCAACAACTGACGTTCGCCGTCCTGCTAAACAGCAAATAAAAAAGACGTTTCCTGAATTGAGAATTTTCAATGACGTCCAATCAAAACATCCCGATTTAACCTTTGTGGAATTAAAGGCTTAACCAAGAACCATTGACTTGCATGTGCTTTAAGTTCAGGTTATGAACTTTATGAACTAAATTAGCAGCAGCGCTACTGCTCATCTGAAACTGGGTTTGATGTGAAAGGATATGCAGCGCTTTCCGTGTCGTCGGTCATGTCGAAGAGCTGCTGAGCGCACTTTTTGATGAGGGTGTCCAGGGTTTCCTCCACCAGCTTCAGGCTCTCCATCTCTCTCTCGAACATCTCCTGGTCGTTCCACAGGAAGCTGGAGATCTGATGCTTTCCTCTGGACAGACGACAGGAAGACAGCCGCTTTAACGTAAAGATTACAATGGCAATAATATAATTACGGCCCCAAGAAAACCTGGACCCATCTGATGACAACTGAGCAAACTCCATTCACTGATGAAGGACGGACTGAGTGAAAAGTAGTAAGAAGGATAGTGAGTGGAGCTTTGTATGAGTCAAGATATAATATCTCTGGCTCGTTCGCTCAACGTTCGGGGAAACAGTGATGTGATTATTATTTTAACAAAGCATCATTCAGCCTACAAAGAAGTCAAGAAACAGAGCCAGAGGTGATACCTGCAAATAACTTCTCTTCTCTGAGTTAAGTATCATTATTTTATCACCATGTTTATTATATATATTTTTAAACATAGAAAATCAAATGGTAAGCATTTATTTTGTGTAAAAATTAGTTCATAAAACCCCCAAATATTAATGGAACAAGCACAGTGGATAATAATGCAACCACATGCTTTCATCTGTTCACTCACATCCACTTGAACTTGTTGGCCGACTGCCTCTCGACGAGGCTGATGCCTTCTAGGACGTTGGTGACGTCATAGATACGCCTCCTGCGGCACTGCATGTCGCAGACCACCTGCCTCATGTCCACCGAGTTGTCAGGAGCTGCCAGCATTAAGTCCAGGAAGCGCCGCGTCAGCACGCCCAGGGACACATCTGGATACAACACAAGACACTGTTACAGCTAAAAACTGCTGAGGTTCTATAACGAGAACTTGTTATAACAAACAGTTGTTACAGCGAAAAATGTGTCAGTTAAAAGACAGAAGCACGCACCCTGTCTGTGGCCAACTCTCTTTGTCTGGTTCACCTCTTTCTTCTGATCAGGGTTGACGCTGGAAAGAAAACATCTTACTCAACTTTAAGTCAAATTTGTCTTTCTGTCAGGATCATTACAGAAACCCGCAGTCTGTTAACACGTATGAGGAAGGAATAGAAGCAGAGAGGTTTGTTTACCTGGTTGTCCTGGCCTCTGAAGTCTTTTCAGCAGCTGGAATCTAAAATTTAGAAAAGTAAAACTGAGCAGTTTTAAAGCCTGAAATACTTGACTATTTGCCAAACGTTCGGAGACAGTAGTGATTTAGCAAAAAAATCATTGGTTACAGGAGTTTTATCAGGCATTTTAATGAATATTTTGGGTGATAACACACGTTATGTCCGTTTTTCTGACCTGCTGTGGTGGATCCACTACTGGAGGTTCTGCTGGAGGGGGAGGAGGAGGAGGAGGAGGAGGTGGTGGTGGTTCTGGTGCCAGAGGTTTCACATTAGCAGGAGCGTCATCTTCATCATCATCAGCATCTCCACCACCCCACTGGTCCTCCTCCTCGGATGACTCTGCTCCCCAGGGGCTGATCATGCCCATGGGCCCGTCCAGGCAGGGGGGCATGATGGGAATGGCGTCGCTGTTGACCCCATTTTTGGAGATGTCCTCCGGCAGGAAGTGGTCCTCACAGATTAAATGCTGCTCTGCCGATTCCTGCTTGTCCGTCTCCCTCAGAGCCGCCAGCCATACCTGAACAAGGTCATCACCAGTGTTACTGCTGTCTGCTGTATTAACGTACACTGGACGTTTACAGATGTTTACTAGCTTTTCTGATTTCTGATTCCATTTCAGATTACAGATCGTCTCTGATGTCAACAAACACTGCAGTCGTGGTTTTCTACAGTTTGGGGCCCCAATTCAACAATTTAGAGGCTTTAGAAGGTGCAGGAAAGGACGTCATGAATATCATCTATTGACACATCACAGAAACACTTTCTTTTCTTTTGCGTGACCTTAAAATAATATAAAAATATGTTTAGGCCATATATGCGATATATTCATCAAGATTCTGAAATATCATGAATGCCAGGATGGGTCGACACAATCGTTTTCACAAAATAGCATCACAATGAGTTTTGAAAAATAATCATCAGTAATGTGGGTATAATGATGAATGATGAAGAGGGAAAAGGAGAACAGTTTTGTTCACTTTATACCTAAAATATTTTCAATTGTGTTTACTTTGTTTTATGTTATTTGTCTTCAGTCTAGTCAATGGTTCAAACATGTGTGTGATTTGT
Organism: Diplodus sargus; assembly: GCA_903131615.1. Lineage (NCBI taxonomy): Eukaryota > Metazoa > Chordata > Actinopteri > Spariformes > Sparidae > Diplodus > Diplodus sargus. The sequence goes on along the minus strand of CAEMYA010000239.1, from coordinate 2,208,155 downwards.
CTGAGTATAACCCCAACCTCGGTGATCCTTTGAGTTCTTTAGACTGAACAAATCAGTAGTATTCACTGTCGTCGATCTAAAGATACACTTTATGGTTTGGTCTGTGGAGCGGCATTGACTCAATAATTAGCAAACAAGCTTGTTCTTAGTGTTTGATTCAGATTCAAACCTGATTTCTTTTTTTTTAGTTAAAATAGGTTAAGTTTGGTGTCACATCGACCCATGATCTTCTACTTTCTCAGTGTTCTGCATTTAGTAAAAAAAAAGAGAGAGAGAGAGAGAGAGAGAGAAAAGGCGATGTTTAATGTAATCTTGAAAATGAAATGAAAAAAAAGATTTGTTCCTACCGTCATCATTTTAGTCCAATTTCAATAGTTGTTGCTAGTCTTTATGTGCGCTCTCTCGGAAAATTTTGATTGCAGGACTTTTGCTTTAAAACAGATGACCTATTTATTGTTGCATGTCTGTGTTTAAATTAAAAATGTCAGTAACGTTACTTCTCCCAGTTCTGACATCTTTAAAACAGGACAGGTCAGGTGTCAGTTCGGACTGTCGTTGTTGTTGAGTCAAAGTTGTTGCCTCGAAATCAACTGAAACCAACGACTACCTGGACTTTTAATCAAAGTATGAAATCATAAACTGATTTATAAAACTGCCCATTACTAGGTTATAGTGTTGGTAAGCAGATGAGCCAAAGCATGCCACCGATGTGTGTAAGTCTGTCCTTTAATTACTGGCAGTTATGTTAGCTAATACACGTTAGCATGAAGTTAGCTAGCCGGGAAGAAGCGAATAAAAGAAGGAACCATTTAATCAGGTATACACGCCACCTACACGACCCTGTCCGAGTGTGTGATCCACTCATTTCTCCATTACTCACCTTGACTCGCGCCGGGTCTTTGGGGAAGTTGAAGAACCTCTTCGGCGGTCGGCTGTGGACCCCCCGGTTGTTCACGTTAACGGTCGACACGCGGTTCGGACACCCAGAGACGACACACTTCACCATGCTAACCGACGCTCCTCCACCCAAAGCGAGCCGAGCCGGGCTAACGGTACATCCGAGCCCCGTTTGGAACAGTTTGGATTCTGAAAGAAGCGCCACGGTACCACGGTATTTGTTTACGTCGTGTTTCACAGGCGGCTCTCAGACAGGAAGGGGCGTGTTTTGACCCGGAAATACAACAATGGAGGGAAAACTGGCAGAGCGATGGCGCCAAATATGCGCCCTCTACCGTCCACATCGTGTCACACACGTTAACTTATTAATGCACATTTATCATCACCTACTGATTTACCTGAACTATTTTTAACAAAGGTACAATGATTGAAAAATCCTGTTTTGTTTTTATCAAGTTCTCACATTACTTGTCAACCTAGAGACCCCATAATAAGGAAAACTGACTGTGTTTCCTGCATTCTAGTGCCATTTAAATAACAAAAATGACAAAATAATAACCTAAATGCATCAGATTTTTCATGTATCAAATAATTTTATTTTTAATTTTCTATCCCAGAAAACACAACATAATAATTTGCAACCTCTCTATTTAGCACTTTACATTATTCCCCAGAAAGCACACATACATCTTGCAGACGCTGACCCAGCTAATATAATTCACACTGTAAAGACATAGTATGAGGAGCATTTGTTGAGTGGGAAGACGTTGGCCAGACATCTGCATTCGGTCGACATCCTGCCCAATGTCTTGCCAATTAGCAAATGCTAACACACAACACAACCCTGTGTTTATCAGCCCCTCAATGGAGAATTGTCATGGAGCAGCCACTGTGATTGACAGAAGAATGGATGTTGCATAAACTTTTCATAAGAAACGAAAATTCTTCTCACCAGGACGTCTGAAATGTTTCTTCTCCTCTCCCTTTCTCTGTCCACCTCTCATGTACTGAGGAGAACATGGGCATTTACCAAAACATCCATTAAAAAAAACCCATTGACTTTGAGACGAGGGAACCGGAAGTACAAAAATGTGAAATGATTTTGAAGTTTGAGGACTCAGTATACAGTATAGGCTACAAGGCTTCTTCTCTTGAAGAAAGGAGAAAGTGGAGAAAGTCACCAAACCCCCTCTAAAAAAACCGCATTATTTTGAGACTTGTTGCATCAGGAGAAACTGTATAAACTCTCTGAAACGCTGTCTGCAACACATTCTTAACTGCTCAGGCCTGCTCGTTAATTTGGCACATGTTATGCATGAAGATATTTCTTTATTTGTATAAAAAAAATGTGTGTATCTGTTTGCTCCAGTAATGTAGGCGTATATTTCCATATAGAGCGGGGAAGTGAGATCTGGTCACAAGAGGTCACTCAAGATGCATTCGATGCCAGGTGTGAATAGACGGCTCGAAGATGCTAACTTATGATAAGATATTTCATCTCTCTCACCTGTTTACTGTATGAACATTTGGCCAGAAAAACAACACCCAGCGCTACTTTAGGCTACTGTGATGATTTATTAATCTGCACATAGGCTTAGGAAGCATTTTAAATGTAAGTGGGACAAATTTTACTTAAATATTATTATTTTTTAAATATCAAAAATGTGTCACTTCATGTGTTCTGGTACCTTTTACACGAGGTTTGATGCTTTATCTGGCTGTAGAGCACGATATAAAGTTATAGACAGGCCTGCATATTGTCATTTCATCCAGAGGAAGTGAACGAGATCACATATTTGAAGATATCAAAAAGCTAAAAGTATGTTCACTGACTCACTGACTCACTTTGTGGCACAGGCTCATGGTATACTGTACTGCTTGGGCAAAAAAATACACATCAACACATAAATCAAAAATCTGAATAAAATGTGACACAATTAATCACCGACAATGATAATATAATAGATATCACACCATTATAACTTACACAGTTGTATCATCTAATGTAGTGGTAGAGCTGCACCAACAGTTAAATATTTTAAGATAACAATACAAAATTTTAATTTGTAGAGCTCCTCCCTGCCTTCATCCCTTTTTCTTTACTTCTCACATTCCTCCTCCTCATTTCATTCTCATTCCCATTCTTTCTCTCCCTCTGTTTTAGTCTCATTTGCCATCTTCCTTTCCTCTTTCCCTTCTTCTCACCTAGTTTACTCTATTTATTCAGGGATTTTTATGGTAGCAGTGTGTGACCCACCCTCACTCAGCTGCCTGCCCCTTAATATTTGCAGCCTATGTGTGTCAGTGTAGGTAGCAGTGAAAAGGCGGTCAGGAGTTTCATTTATCTGGGCATTCTCTCAATAAGTAAGAAGGCTGGTTTTGATAATGAAGCACTGCTGCAGCGCTCTCAAAAGAGCCCCGAGTGGAGAGACTGACGCATTTTCAACACGGTAAAAGTCGGGGGTTATTAAAATAATAATTCAAAACCGCCCTTGAATCGGCAGCACATTTTAAGATTCATAAGTTGATCATTATTTAAAACATTTGCCTCAAAATGAAGAAAAAAGCACATTCGGCCGCCATCATCAGCTTTCCATTCAAACAAGAGCGGGTCGTGAGCAGTGTTGCAACACAAGATTTATTCAGAGCAAGAGATGCCGACACCAGCATGATAAAAATTGTACAAACTTCACAAGTCAAATTAAAATATCACGTAGCAACTCGTGACCTTAAACATACAGCAAAAATACCAACGAAACCCATGCCATGTGGTAAGAAAAACTTCTGTTGAAAGTTTGCGAGTGGCAGAGAAAAAGGGGCGAAAGGAGAGAAAATGAATGTTGTATAAAAACCCCTTCTCAATGCACCGCTCAAAAGAAACTGCAACATCTTCATAAACGGATGATTTCACATATTCATATGGATTTCTTTTGCATTCTAGCATGTCACATGTTAGTGTTGAGATTCTCTATGTAAATAGTTACAGTTTAGCTTTTACATCTGATATTACAATATCTAGTCTATTGACTGTCTTTAAGTGGCAGAATTGTGCTTTAACTCCCATTTCCTTTGTTTCAGTAAGAATAACTGACTGAATAAAAAATACAAGCTGTCAGTCTATCTAATGCAGTAGTTTACTGGCAGGAAGCTGCAGACACAAAGCTTTGGACAGAGATGTGAAGTCAGGGAATGAGGCTTTGCAGCAAAAGTCCAAAGAAAGGAACATCTTCAAAGGAAAACTCCCCATTAGCACTGTTTGCTTTGCCTTCCCGTGGAATACTGGACCGAGAGCAGAGAAATAAGCAGAGATAAGTCAACCTGGTGTTTAGAAGAACCCTGGACGCCTGATACAGCTCCTTGCATTTTGCAACTTTGCAGACGGTTGTTTAAGTTGTCTCCTCTCTTCTGAGGAGAAACAAGTCTGCAACAAAGCATTCATGTTTTACTATTTTAATTTCCTATCATGTTTCAGGTGGTCAAAAATGGAGCATTTCTGACGTTTAATAAAAATAACCCACGAAAGGTGTTCAGACAGAAGCTTGTCAGCGTGGTTCAGCGTCTTGTTTTCAGCAGGTCTTTTAAAATCGGTTCTGATGGGTTAGCGACCACACCGGAGTGGAGCGGGTTCACTGTGTCAGGGGACCAGGGGGAGAGTTTTCCTTTAAACGGCAAGTCAACTCAGTGAGATTTGTTCCAGGTCGCTTTCAAACAGGAATCACCAGCACAAAGTCTTGTCGAAGTCACAGTTTCCACAAACTCGCTGTACAGTTTTTGCTTCATTTACCACATGATAATACTTTGACATACTCCAATAAAGTGCATGCATGATCGACGGTGTTCAGAAAACATACTCCATCAGTACTACTGATTTTCAGACCGAATGTCATCGTAAGGCCGATTCAGATCAAATACTCAGTCTTTTGATTCAGTGCACAGACATCGCATCACGACTGCTGGCTCTAGTTTTCATTCATCTTTTCAAGAACAATCAAAGACAATTAAAAAAAGTGCTGCTTGGTCATCACGTCGTCTGGCATCATGTCCCATTGTGGCTCAGACAATAAGATGCATGATTGGAAAGACGTTTTCTACAGGACGAGTGCAATATACAAATGACGGATGGGGACGTTTGACCCTGTAAGTCCAGTGGAGCCATCAGCCTTAAGGAAGGAAAATCATATCTACAAATTCCTTTCGCCTGCCAAGAGCCTCTTAATCGACAATAAAAACATCAAAACATGGAAACGAAGGTGTCCCTGTGCAAAGTCGAACATGACAGAACCAAAGTCCTTTCACCCGCGTCAGATTCCTAAAACATGATTGTAGTAAAAGGTTTATACAAAACGCAATACATTTATAGTTAGTAAAAAGATCTATCAGCTCTTTGCTAGTTTTATTCATAAGAAATTGCATATACCCAAACATGTTTTCATATAGATTGCATCCCATATCTAAACAAACGATTTAATATTATCATACCAATATTGCTGACACGTTGTCCTATTAGCTAGTCAAGGTTGATGATCAAAAGAAAATTCAGAATGGCAGATTGTCTCCTACATTTTCCATAGCCATTGGTCTCTCCGCTTTCGTTTTCCCCGCACCAACAAAGAAAAAAAGCGACAGAACAGGACAGGTTGAAACGAAACAACTCCGAAGGGGATGATGGGATTTGCACCAGTAAGTTTCCGTGTCATGATGTTTGAGATCTTCTCGCTTCTAGCATTGGTTCATCTTCTTCTTCTTTTTCATAATTTTAGCTAAAGATTTACAGTAACATTAGTGTCCACACGGTCCACTTTTTCAAACATTACAAAAATGAATGAATTTACATCCATTGAACAACCTCCAGCTTCGCGGCTCGCGAGAAAAAGCCTCTCGAAAATGATTGCTCCTCGCGCTCGCCACTCCGCTCCCCCAGTTAAACCCGTGACGCCCATTTTTTTCATGTATGTAAATTGCATCAAAATAAAAAAAATGATTCAAGCTTACGATAAATAAATACATACATATACACTAGAATGTGCATACATTAGCAGCTATAAACAGTACATCACATTATATTAGATCATATGAAAATGTACAAAACGTGAATGTTTGTTTAAAACGTTGGTAATTTGTTTTTCAAAGCAAGGCAACGACAATCAAAAATAATTTAAAAAAAAGAGATACCCATGGAGTTGAGAGCATAACAGCAGAAGAAATAAAAGAACTATGGTAGATTACAGCAGCAAAAAACAACCAATTCCCCTCTTTTTGACCTTTTTTTTCTCTTGTTGTTGTTGTTTTTGCTTTGCATTTGTTACTTCAGCCTCGGTCAGGGCTACACCTGGATACCCTGGACGGCCTGTTTGATGTTCTCCAGCAGCGCCTTGTTCTCCGGGCTCTGGTACTGGTCCTGGTGAGTGTACATGTCTGTCAGTGTACTCACATAAGTGTCAAAGTTCTGTTCATTCATTGGCTCCTGTGAGGGGAAAGAAACCCATGAAGAAACAGACGATCAGAGGGACTAGAAGACATGTGTATGTGTTAATAGACAAGCAATTTCTAAAATAAGACACTTAGGGAAAGAAGACAGGCGGGCAGCAAGGGAGGAAGGGAACACTATCAGGAAAGCATGGCTCAGCTACTCCTTACTCTACGACCTTTTTAATATCTACACTTCAGCCTGTGAAGGTCTACAATGCAACTCTGAACCATGCAAAATCAGGAGAGGGATGGTTAGCTTGTGGATAGATGGAAGGTTAATGTTGAGCATATGGAGACAAAATCAGGATGTTTAAAACCATGGGAGTTTAATGGGCAGATGACAGAGACACAACTGTGAATTGAACCTAGCCGACTGGGAGTTTTGGTTTCTCAGAGATGGAACAGTTTTGGCTTCAGAAACAATCTCATTGGTTGAGTTCAACCTCAGTGGCAGTTTTACTGTAAAGGTAACTATGTATTTGTTTGAATGAGCACAGTTAGTTTTATATATGGTGTCCCTCAAGGCTCGATTTTAGACCCATTTTATTTATCATACGGTTTGTGTTTTCAGAGCTCTAGAAACTGTCTATTAGTCTGGTTCAGCGCCTCATGTTTAGCGTCTGCTCCTACTGTTCTTTGCCAATGCAGGAAGTGTTCCTTGTCTATAGCGAGGGTTAGTAAAATTATTCAAAATCCTTGTTTTTGTTTCTAACCCTAACCACAATCTTTTCCAAACATTAACAATAACTTAGTTGCCACATGCAAAGATTTGAGAAAGGTTGTACATTTCTACAAATGTTATAATTTGGTTTAAAAATAATTCTTATCGAATGCAATCCAGGATTTTGTGATATCATCAAATTCTT
>CAEMYA010000239.1:2183629-2200830 GCA_903131615.1 Diplodus sargus | reverse complement strand
CTATATACAGATGTTTATGTTTCTTGACAGGCGATGACCTCTTGTGGCCATAGCAATTATTACGGCAGTAAAGGAGGAGGTCAGACGAAGTAGTATTAAGAGCAATAAGTCTGCAAAAGGGAGGAGGTTTGGAATGGTACAGTACAAGGACACCAATGCTCATGTCCAGTCTGAAAGCCAAAGTCAACTGAGAGGTATTTTAACTTACTCATGGACTAAAGTCACGTCACATACATAACGTAGGTACATTTGTATGTGAAGTTACATTATTGCTGTGGTATAGCAACATAGCTATTTCAAGCCAAACTATGATATTTTTCTACACTTAACCAAAATGCCAGCGTACAACAAAGGTTCTGTATGCCTATTGTTGTTTCACTGCATTGGTCTTGTTGTTTTGGGAATCAACCTATGAGGATATGTTAACAAATTTGCACTTGTATTACTGGGTCCCGTCAACTGTGGTTTAATTCAACCAGCCAGATTATTTCTGATTCCAGAGCAGCTCATCTTCCTTTTGTTTGTGGTTCCAAAACAGTTAGCATAGCTGTGACTTGAGCAATAACAACATATTTCCTGTTAAATGCTTACTGTTACTTTGTCAAGTGAATCTCATCTGTATCGTGAATTCAAAGGTCCATGTCTCAGCTGAGACTTGGACATTTTAAGTTAGTTAAGTTTTTCAGTTAATCTTCTTATGTTTATCATCTGTTATCATCAGGATGAAATAACAAAGCAGAGGTTCCTGATGATCTGAAATGTAACTTACTACTTCAAAAGGAAGTCGTAGCTTCTTAAATGGAGTTCATTATGATTTGGGGGAAAAAAGGCATCAAATCACATCAGATGGTTGTCTGCAATTTGCCACATGTAGGTCCACCACTGAGATTATACTGCAGCATACATGGATAGTTGTGATGTGCGGACGCCACTAAAGATGGAGGGGAGGATGACAGTGCAGAAGAGAAGGATAATTGGATAAAGGATAAATGGATCTCTTACTCTGGGAGGCATCTGTAAACAGCAGTTATGCTTTACTGGGGCCTCTTTCTGTGGCAGCGGTCTCTACAGGAGAGGGTGTACAGAGAAGTCTATTAGCCCGCTAGACACACGCCAGCGGTCACAAGGCTTCATAAGCTACACTGAAAAAAAACACACAATGTCCGCCTTAACAATCATTTCCCCTACATCTCTCCTTTATGTTTTCTTGAAACAAGAAAGGGAAAATTCTACCAATTCTACCATTTTGAATGTGGAAATTTCCACTGTGTCCGATGCAAGATCTAGAGGCTGTTTTTAGAGGGGATAAAGATGAAATTCCTTGTTAAGACGGATATTTTTCCTGCAGTGTGATATGAAGCAAATCTCGCACATGAATGGAAATACAGGAGGCTAAGAGTCCAGTTATCAAGCACCTCGATTCACACTGCTTAAACAGAGATTATCCAATTAGCCCCAGTCTTCCTTCTACACCGAGACAACATGACGTCAAAAACAGCCACGAGCACTTCACTCAAACTGAAAAAAGACAGGGCTGTTTCCTTATGTGAAACTCTGTGAGGCGTTGTAAAGCACAGAAGAAGCACAGCATGGACTGCTGGGAAAAAAAGAAGGTGGTGAACAGAAAGAAGCAGATGAAGAAAAAACCTGAGTGTGGCTATACAGAAAAGGCTGGAGACGACTTTAACGGCTCCCTGGATTAAAAACTGTGAGCAGATGTTAGATGACCTCGGATCAGTTTAAATTTTTACTGTCCCACAAAGAGTTATCAGTGTTTTAAATACAGCAGGAGAGAAAGTTAGGACATTAAATATGAAGCAAACATCTGAAAGAAAATCTAATTTCCCTTAAATAAAATGATGACATATATAACATTTTTGATTCCCATTTCACCAGCAGTTTTTTCATTATCTTTTTTTAACAGAATGAATTTGGAGAAAAAAAAGAAAGAATGAAGTGAAATAATTCAATTTTTGAATTTTACGTTTCTGCAAACCACAGATGCGTTCAAATTTGTTTGTGTCACACAAACTGTGTGAAATTCACGTGTCATATCACGTTCACATTGCATGTTAATGGACGGTGGAAGGAGCCAGTACAGTTCCTCAAGAAGGCTACCAAGCCAGAGACCACTGGATCATTTCAACTAGAAGTCTTGGACATTTTCCGACCTAGTTGAGGCAACAAAGCCAGAAATTTTGCTGAGAGGTTAGGGATAACCCTAACCCTAACCTAACCCTAATCCAGAAAAAATGGTATTTTTAATAAGATGTCAGGACAATTTCCAGCCGTGTTTGTGGCAACAGAATCAAGTAAGCCGAAAGATGATTTCTAACCTCAATAAATTGTTTTTTTGTGCCTTAACCTAACCCGACAATAAAGACAGTGTTGTCACAAAATACAGTTTGAGATTGAACCTAAAGGAATGTAAGGTTGCAACATATAAAAGGTACATTTTTGAAATATTGGTGGTTCGCAGAAACGTGCATTGCCAACATTTATTGTGGCGATTGAGTTAGAAATTTATGTTTCTCTCAAAATTAAAAACTTTGCAATTCAAAATTCTGTCCAATCCACAGAAACCACATTTTAGATATCAATGCACTTGATCCCATCAAATCATTTAATTCAGGATCACTGCTGAGGACCTCAGGTCTAACAAAAACAACAACAGAACAAAACAAACCGACTTCACAAATACATTAAAGCCTGAAGGACTTTGTGTTTGTTAAGCTCAGTGTCATTTGGTAGGAAGCTTCTACCTGACAGGCAGAAGTCAAAAAAAAGATCATGACGGATTTAAAACTTTAAATGCACTGTTCTCCCTCCCTAATTCTGTAAGCATTTCTTCATAATATTCATATCAACATAAAACCGGTCAAGTGTCTTCTTCAAATCAGTCAATTTACCTCCCAGTGCGACACATCAGGAGTTGAGATAATTTGACTCAAATCATCCCAAGGCAAAGCTGATGAGTTAGTTTTTTTTAGCTATAAAGATTCTATTACAGCGTTAGACTGTGAAAATATAAGTCTTAACAAACCATTTGCCTCAGTTTGGATTTGTAAAGGTCCAGTGTTCTTACCATGTGTGGAAGCTGGATGTTTGCTAAGCTGTTGATGAGCGACTGGCTGAGGTTGGCCAGCTCGTGCAGCAGCGAGTCGTTCTGCTGCTCGATCACCTTGTTCTCCTCCTCGATGGACTTCAGGTTGGTCTCCATGGTGGTAATCTACCAGACCAGGAAATAAATCATCAGCATATTGCAGTTTTGGTCGGAATGTGACGGAGAAGTGACAGGAAATGAGTAGAAGAGATGTGTAAAATTCTGATATCCGTACCAGCATCAGTGTACCAATTTGCTCTATGTATTTAAACTGCACATTTGGAAATTGTCTTACTTGTGTCCTCAGTTTTATCATGTCTGATTCCACTTGATTGTTGGACTCGTTCAGATCTTTGATTTCTTCATCCAGCTGTTTGATTTCTTCATCATTTTCGATGCCTGAAACCAGAAACAACTTTTAATTTGAGTCTGATTGGTTTTAGGTTTTGTGTATAGGGTTAGGAATAGACTTTGGTTCTGACCTTTGCTTGCTCTTTGCTTGATTGTCAGCATGTCCACGCTGCTCATCCTGGCCTTCTTCATGGCCGAGGTGGCACGGGGACACCCGGAGAGACTGAAATAAAACACACGCACAATGAAGATAGGTTGACGGCATTGGTTCATCAATCTGCTGCAATTTTTGCAAGTGTGTGCTACTTTATTTGAATTCTAGACATAAAATTTGTACTAAAGGAAATCAATCTACATGCAGTGTGATTAACAAAGCAACAGGAAGGGTGAGCAACATAGCGCTTATTATAGTGAAAACAATAATAACAACAATGAAAAACAATAAAATCTGATATAGCTGAAAGAGAGTGACACAGAGCCACGCCCACCTCCGATGGGTCAGGAAGCTCCCACTGACGTGTCCTGAGCCGTCACAGCCTGGGGTCGGGCAGCTCATGCCATCCGTCTTGCCGGACTTCCAGACAAACTGCGAGCCGTTGACGTAGCTGTCCTTCTGCCTCTTCGCCGCCAAGGGGCAGCCGGACGCGCTGCGGTGGGAGGCATACTTCCCCGTCACGTGACCCTGTCCATCACAGCCTGGCACAGGACACCTGAGAGGAAGAGCACACGCAGAGGTGTCACTTCCATCACAAACAGGCTGTGATAGAGTAGTATAGAGTTGAGTAGAGGAAAACTGTCGGCAGCAGTGTGGCTGTATGATCCTCTTATACAGCTCTTCCAGAACTGCAATTTACTACTCAATTTAACCATGAAGGTCTCACTACACCATAAAGCCCAGGAAACAATATAGAACAGTATCAAGTAGAGGAATACTGTTGGCAGCAGTTTGTCTATATGATGCTCTGGCTTTTCCACGACTACACTTGTCCAGTACTAATCATGCAGATGGCACTATGCTATAGAGGAAGTAAGTGACAATATAGTATAGACTGTATGAATACTACAGGCAGCAGTGTGTCTATATGATCCTGCAACTCTGCTGTGACTAAACTTTACTACTTGTCACATTGATCATGAAATTGACAATACATTATAGCATATAAAGGCTACAACATAGTATAGAATTTAATATAGGAATAGTATAGGCAGCTGTGCGACTATATAATCTCGCTCTTCTGCTACACTTTCCCACTCAATCACTTTGATAATGAAGGTGACACTACTCCATGGGGTATAGAGGCTGCATGGTATAGAGCTGGGTATAGGAATACTATAGGCAGTGTGGCTATATGATCTTCTGGCTGTTCCACCACTACACTTCACTGTGACCATAGAGGTGACACTGCTCTATAGAGGTTATATCATAGTATTGAATTGAGTATAGGGATACTCGAGGCAGCAGTGTGTCTATAACGCTATATGATCCACTCGCTCCTTCATAGCTAGTAAAGAATTTAATATAGGAATAGGCAGCTGTGTGGCTATATAATCTTGCTCTTGTGCTAGTACACCGCTTCTCACTCTGATCATGAAGGTGACACAATTTATAGTATACTGGCAATCTTATAGAATAGAATTGAAGAGAGAAATATAGCAGCCAACAGTATCTATAAGATCCTGTTGACACTTCTATAGAGTGTATTGGCTATAATATATATTAATTAATTGAACATTGGAGTAGTAAAAGCAGCAATGTGTCTATATGACCCTCTGGCTGTTCTGCAACCAACTTCACTTCACAGTTTGGCACTACGGTCAGGGGGGTGGCATCCATCCGTCTCCTTCTTCAAATCGCCTATCATAAACTGAAAAGACTGATAAATGCATTTCACTGACTTGTCATGGCTGAATCCAGATATGAAAGGTAGAAATTAAGAGTTGTGTGTTGCCAGCACTTCATTTAACTGTGTCATCTTTTAATTATTGGGCTAAAACATGGAAAAGCACTGGTACAGTCTCCACTTCAACTCTATGCAGGTGATGCAGGACTCACAGAGTCACGATTCACCTACACCACCCCTCCTCCCCTCCAAGGCCTCCAGGCCGCATTGGTGTAACCATGAGCAGGACAAACACCTCTCGCTCTGCAGGCGACACCCCCTCAGCTCCCAGACACTCTGCTCCGCCTCGTGCATCCCAAAACGCCCTTCGCAGTGACATTTGAGCTGATTAGAATGAGCCGAGCGTCGGCGGGCCGCTCCCCGACCGAGCTCAGGTTAAGCTTAATTATAACTTCACTGTTAATGATGATGGTGGATGGAACAGAGGTGGCAGCAACAGCTGGCTGCAGACTGACACCGGCTGAACTTTAGATTATTCACAAGGTCGTATTGGCTTAACATTATGGCTCTGCTTTAACGCAAATGTCAAACGCTCACTAGTGCTAACCTTTACTGGACCGGGCCTGCTGGGAGCGGGAGGTGAAGTGGAGGACTGACCACAGCTCCACTCTAAAATATTCTTTCCTGAAGTTAGAAAGGTCGGCGCACACTGGCAGCATTTTAAGAGAAAGTAGACGCATTAATCTGTTAAGAGCATGATAGACATCACTGTAATGTGGATGTTGTACATTCTGTTACACACGGGGAAATATTAATTTTGTATTTTAGTATATATGTGTATAGGTACGTTACATATATACATATGGGAAATTTTGATACATTTTTGTTTATTGCTCTATTAGTCAACTGACAGATCAGTTACTCAGAATTAATTCCCCCACAAAAATCACTGGTTTCAGCTTCTCAATGTGAAAAATGTGTTGTTCTCCTCTGTTTTATATCATTGTCAACTGAATATCTTTGAGTTATGGACTGCTGATCAGACACAATCTGCGGTAGGAAAATGCAGTGATGGGATGTTACTATGCACATTTAAGTAGTGTAGAGGTACTTGTCCTTTACTTAACTATTTCCATTTTCTGCTACTTTATACTTCCACTCCACAACACTTTGGAGTCAAATATTGTACTTTTTACTCCACTATATTTATTCGATAACTTAGGGTTACAGGATATTTTGCAGATTACATGCAGCATCAGAACCAAGAAACACATTTCTTTAATCAAATGTATTGTTTTGGCCATCGAATTAAAAAAAAAAAGTTTAGCGGATATAATATTTTACAGCCACAGCTGAACTGTTCTGGTTCACTGTCGTTGCTCTCAGTAACCTTGTTTCCAGCAGCAACAGGCAGCTGTTCTTTAAGGGAAAATAGCTCTGCCAAACACACTACCTGCCCAAAGCAAATAAGAGAAAACACTGCTGAGAGTTCAGCTGGTGAAGCAGTTGGTAGAAAGACCCAGGTTTGTTTCGCCTGAGTTGGTGGAAACTAAAACAGAGCTAAAAGTTGTAGTGACGGGAGTCATTAATACATCCAGACACAAGTCGGCAGTAAAGGCTAGCATTCCTACCTGGAAGCTACACTCATATTGTCTTGGTTACAGGGAGGCGCAGTAGCAGAAGAAGATGCAACACAAGGCTGTATGTGTGTTAAGAGCTCTGCTGCAGATCTTAATAAATGTGTTCGCTAAAGTCACGTTTCTTCAGTTTTAAATACTGAATACTGGACTTTCATACGTCACATGGTCAGAAACATTTCTACATATAGATCCTTATGTTACTGGATGTGTAAATATGCAACTTTATTTTTTTAAAGTTTCATTCTTGTTTCATTGCCCACAACTTGCCAAAAAAGTCCATCCTGCGTTTGACAAATACTCAATTCCCTCAAAATATAAAACTTTGCTCTCAAATGAGTTCATTAAAATCCTAAAATACATGACGCTAAGTCATTATGTGCTTTCTGTTGTCTGTCCTTGGCCTCTCTACACCCTCACCAAACACTGCTCCGGCTTAATTGGACTTATTCTGATCTCGGACTGAGACACTTCAGGTTTTGGCTGTGAAACAAAACACCGACTGGATGAAATAAAGATATGAGGTTGCCTTCTATAAAAGTGGAGGTGAGCATACTTTAGCAAATTGAGGGGAATGAAGTAAGGGGTGAAACACGTCTCCGCAGGTTTTATATGAGAGCGGTGAAGCCTCTCAGAAACCTTACTTGATTGGCTCCTGGTCGTCTTTGTCCTCTTTGCTGTGGAGGATTTTGATGCCGCTCTTCTTGGCTCGTGGACAACCGGACAGACTGCAGGAGAACAGACGTGTGTTTCATGAAGCACTCTACGTTTTCGTTGTGATTTCATGCTGCAGTTGTAGGAGTTGGTGTGGCTACTGTACCTCCTGTGGGAGGCGTAGTTTCCAGTGATGTGTCCTGATCCATCGCAGCCGGGGGTCGGACACCTGAGGCACAAACACAGGGGTTAACCACCGCCACAGGAGGTCAGGACAGCTTAATCAATGAGCAGAGATTTGTTGTTTTGGACTCGACATGCGTTCAGATTCGGGCTTGTTTCGTGGTCTTGTGCTGCAGCCCTGCAGTATATTGACTTTGTAGACTCACTTGAGTTCCTGTGTGTTGGTCGCCATCATCCCGCGGATGTTCTTGTCGGCCAGCTGGCAGCTTGACAACCTGCAGGAGGGAAGGAGACACAAACCACCATCAGCACTTTAGCTTGAGTCTGAAACTTGTAGGGTTTTTTTGATACTTTGCATCTTTCCTATGTCAATATAATATATATTTAATTTGCTGGGTTTTTTTGTGGTTTTTCCGCAGTGATTTTTCGGTTGTCTTTTCCTGGATTTGTATATTGCTTTGTGTTTATGTGTTGCATCTGTTAAGTCTGGTTGGGTCTGATCGAGTGCTTCTACAGCGCTGTGTTGGTCAGTCGGAGGTGCGAGGGGGTCTTACGTGATGAGCTCCTTCTTGCTCTCCTTGCAGGGCGGGTACTTGTGGTGTTTGGGGCTGGGCATGGTGACCTCGGCCGGGTAGCGCTGCTCGTCCAGCAGCTCCTGGAAGGGATCCAGCTCGTCGCTCTGGTGCAGGGACGAGAAATAAGCAGACTGCAAAACGTCACTACGGGCTCCGGGTTAACACGTTTATTTTTAGTACAATTTAACATAGATACAGACAATACATTGACATTGTTACCTGTAAAAAGAATATTATCTAATTTAGGGGTTTTGTCTTCTTTTTCTCACTGTCTTGAGGACAGAAATTTTACCGTTTTCTTTTGCGTAGTGGATATGTTTACCCTCTGCGGGGCCGATAATAATTCCTTTAACAAGACATATGAGCGATCACACCACTTCTGTCCCATGGCTGCAGCTAAGGATTATTCTCGTCATCGATCAACCTGCTGATTAATTTAGTCAGTTATTGTGGAGTCTATAAAATGTCTAAATTGTGAAAAATGCTCATTAAAATTACCCAGAGCACAAAGTGACAATCAATGCAGCTCTGCGTGTCTGAATGTGTTCCTGTGGCCATTTAAGCCATAAATCATGTTTAAAAACTACAGATTTGTGAACTTCTGATCAAACATTGCAGCGAATTGTTTCATCATTGCTTTGCCTTTATTGTGCCGGAGAGATTTCTTTTATGTGTTTCATTAAGTGTATGTTCCTATGTGTGAACACCTCTCTATGAAGCATAATGCTATCCTTTACTAACAGTCATATTCTACTTTAATTACTGCTCGGACTGCGTATAAACTATTTCAATAGGTGTTAAATAAAGCAGTAATAAATCAGTAAAAACACAAATGAAGCACCAACATTCATAATTCATTCTGTCACAACTGTGGTTTGTTGTTAATTAATGATAAACTAAAGTGTTCGAGCAGCTTTTCTAATGAACAACAGGATTTATTTAATTCTCAGCGTGATTTGTAGCTCATTTTTTCACTCTAACAATTTACAGTTTGTTTGGTAACAGGGGGCGTTTACTGACAATAAGACATAAATGACTGTGTAACGTCACCATTAACCTCAAGCTTGTTGGTTTAATGACAAGGAAGCAGATTCTTTAGGTGACCAAATATTAAATTCACGATCTCGATGATAAATGAAAACAATAACTAGATCCACAGAAAAATAATGGACAATCATTTACTCTGATAATCAATCATTCGTTTCAGTCTTTCTATCACATTTATTGTTTTTTCGTATTGTAAAAATAAACTGAAGATCTTTAAGTTTTTGACTATTGGTAATGTTTTTTTTGTTGCCATTTATATTTATTGTTCCTGTTATTATATATATATATCTCAAATTGCGTTTGTTTATATCATCAACAGTGTCGGTTTATTCCTGCACTATTTTCTTTAAGAATCACTTTAATCAGCACTACATGCACTGTACATGCAACCTCCTCACAGTTTAACTCTCTCAGTTTGCACAGACTGCAGGCAGTTAGTAGTTCTGGTAGCTGGACTATCACTTCACTGCTGTGTGTGTTTTTTATCCTTATATTCTGTTCTTACTCTTCAGTTCTTGTTGACACGTTCTTGTTTATACTCTTTTATTTTCTGCTTGTTTTGTGTTTTGGATGTGTCGTATATACTACAGGACATCTAAATTTCAAGTATCAATCTATTTATCTATTGTTTAGACTACACATGATATTTATTACATTATATTGGGTTTTAGGGAATTATTATTGGCTTCGTTCAATACAATTAATTATCACACTGTTTTTTGACATTACTGTATGAACAGGCCTGAACAATTATGACCAACTAAACATGCAGGACATCCTGACAATTTCACCATTATGTTTGAGAACCTAATATATCATGTCATGTATATTAACCTAACATTTAACATGCTTAACAAATTATGTTCCACTAAAACTCATTAAAACTAATTTTTTTTCATCCCACTGTCCTTATAGCATAAAACCATGCATTCCATGTTATCAGGCTTTCATTCTATGGTCCTGGATGAGTTTTTGTAATATACCTGTAATTTGGCCAACACTTATTTGTGTTACATTTATTATTTATTGTTTTGTATTGATATCTATTATCTGTTAAGTACATGGAACATACTTTTGTGTGTTTCCATTTGAAAAAAAGTGGCATCGTGTGAGAAAACTGGTATTGAAATGGTTAAAATGCTGAAAATGAATGAATATTTGGTCATTATTATCGGGACTAATGTTGGTAGAAAAATGTAGCCCAGTGAGAGCTGAAAATAATATTATCATGGAACATTGTTTGGACTAAATGTTATCTGCGTACATTAAAATATATATATATATATATATATATATACATATATTAATTTATTTTCTTACCAGTTATTAATCGGTGTTTTCATTTACTTCTTCTAACAACAACTGATCTGGTAATACTGTTCCAAATGATACTTAAAAACATTTTTTTTATTTTTTTTTTAAATGTCTGTACAATGTTGAACAATGTTGAAATGTTGAAAATCAGCTGAAGATGAGAGTGACTCTCTGTCCTCCTGCCTCCTCTGTGTCCGCACTGCTTTACTTGAGTATTCCTACACGTGCTAATGCTCCGGTGAAATAAATCATCTCCAGTTAACCAGTTCACACTCCCTCTGCACCAGTTGGATCTTTTGTGGCTGTGAGCGCTGCAGTCTGCTCTGCAGTCCACACATCACACCTCCTCAGTGGGGAGCGCAAATCGTTCAGGACTGTCTGGAGAAAATCCCATCAGCAGCCTGCCTGCCCGCCTGCCTGCCTGCGAGCTTCGGGCTCCGGCTTCCTCCGCAATGTCGTGCTTCATTAACAAACGCAATTACTCTCCTGATTAAAACCTTTCACTTGAGCGCTCTAAATCCAACGAGGCAAATGTAGCAATTTGCTGCATGGATTGCTCTGTGTGATATCAGATCTGAGAGGATTTAAAGCGTGCAGATGATCTATCATGTTTTACTTATGTATCAGAGGTGTAATTCAGCATTTTTAATGCACCGCGCTCGAGCTCCTCAAGCGTCGGTGCAGCCGACGCAGTGCCGCCTTTGACCACATGAGAGCGCACCGGGCCCGCTGGAGACGCGGCTGCGTCCTTCCCATCGACCAGGGATGTTCATCAGACTGCTGAAAGTGAAATATTAAACTTCCTTTTACTTTAACTCCTGCTCAGAAACTGGAGAATGAAAGCTGCTTATCAAAATTTCCTTTTCAAAGTGTTGGTCCGTTGGTCCTTTATTTCCGGCATTCCAGCTACTTTTATGGATGTTTTGTTAAATGCTTTTAATTAGACTTTTAATGAGACTTTTATTTGTCAGAAAAGAATCCGGAATAATTTACCCTCCTGATGAACATGCATGAGTGTCTGGCACAAGCTAGTGTTCATCATTTTTTATTCATCCATCCATGTTGTGCCCCCGCCCTTAGAGAGTCTGTTCACGCCTCTGCCCTGCGACTCTCGGCGTCCAGATGGTGATTGACGTCATGCCTACCTGCGTCTATGCTTTCAAACTTTCGGTGAAAAACAAGAGTACTTGTTTCCATGACGTCTGTATAGTTTGAACTATTGTTTTTAATCAGGAGAATTGTGACCCCCCAGAGGAGACCAGGAGAGGGAAATGAATAGCAGGAGTCATTTACTACCAAAGTACGTCCATTGAAAGGGCTTGTTTTTGACACTGACAATATGAGATTGTCTGACAACATTATAATAATTATAATAATAATATTAATTTATAAACACAGTTTACTTTGACAGACAAAGCTAAAAGCAGGACTCTAAACCTGGAACGGAAAGGATCCCTTCAGAAACTCCCACCATGTCGCTCTTGCCAAAGTCACCAGACAAAAACAGCAATTTTATAATCATAGCAACACACCTCATTCAAACTTGACAGAAACAAAATGAAACTCAACAAAAACAACGTCTGAATTCATCTCTTCCTTGTTTTAGCTTGGTCGAAAAAATAAACCCGTAATTCAATTACAAAACTTTTTTCATTATGTTTTTTCAACAATCTACACACCAAAATATGCTTATAATAAAGAAAGGGTCAAGGTTTAAAAATACTGAAATTCCCTTTAGGTTTATTAAAGTTTATTTACACCAAACACCAATATGATGTTGACAATCCTCCTGCTGTCAGTGATGAAGCAAACGGCGACCGCTGATAAGAGTCTGAAATCCAAAGTAGAGCAGAGCCGAGTACCGAGCGCCTACAGAGTGATGAATGAGTGTGGACGCGGCCGAAGTCTCTGAGCAGGCAGATCACGTTGTAGTAAGTAAAACAAGAGTAAGTCACTTGAAATGATGTGTGGTTCTTCTCTTTCAGAGGAGAACTTTGTGAACTCTTTTTGGACTTTAGATTAGAGTACACATACATTTGATTCTTATATTGGTGACATGTTGGCCTTAACAGTCATTATAAAGCACTTATTGTTCATTCCGCAACAAGGCCATTAAGAGTTTTCCCTTCAATACTTCAATAGAGGGAACACATTTTGAATTATATAGATCATTTAAAGTTATTTGGACACTGTGTTTTTCTCAATATGAACAGACCATATGTATGAATTGTTATGAAGGGAACCTGCTCATACCAAGCAAAGCATATTCAGATTGTAATTCACGTACAACTTCCTAACTTAAAGAGTAACTGGGAAAATTCTTGTTAATGGCATCGTAGTTGAGTGAATATGGTTCATGCACATTAAGGCATGAATGAGCACTTTATAATGACTGACCCAGCGCCAATATGCTGCTGATATGCAGAGATGGGACATTAAAAACTACAAATGCTACAAACTACTTAATTAGGTTTTCAGGCACCTGTGCTTTACTTGAGTATTTATTTTCCTGACAACTTTCGACTTTTCCTCCCTTCAAGGGAACGCAAATATCTGAACTTTCTCCTCCTGTTACACTAGTTTGATGCATTTGAGGGGAATTATGGATTAGTCTTATTTTGCGACATCACACGCCACCTTCCCAACATCACAAGACAGATTTCAGCGTGCATCACGCACGGCAGACGTTGCGATACGACACAAAGACGTAAGAAGCCAGGAACAGACAGAGAGGGAGGCTGGAATGGGGAGAAGAGGTGTGTTAGTGTCTCATATCTGCAGAGACCCTGCAGCCCTCTGCCTGGATTCTCTTATTTTCTCACTTTGTTGCTGCTCGGGACGCTTTACCAACCCAACATGTGGCTATTTGACGTCCTGGGAATGAGACTCAACAGTCAGCTGTCTTTGTGGTGCGTTCAGGAACAGCTGGGACAAATCCTACTGATTCTACCTTTAAGTTTAATAGTCTTTAATTCTATTAATATGAGGAGAGCTTCAGTTAGGTTTGAAATGGCCGCTAGAAATGTCCCTCAGAGGGAGACATTTTACTTTAATACTTTGAGTACTTTTCAGAGCCTGTACTTTGTTACTTTTACTGGAGTAAAGAAGTTGAATCAGCACTTCTACTTTTGCCAGAGACTTGTTTTACACAAGTATCTGTACTTCTACTGGAGAAAAGAATGTGTGCATGTTAATTAGCAACTAGTTAATGTGTACCAAGTTAAATCTTTCTTTTTAGGAGTATTCTTCAGAGTAATTCTCAGAGGTTCAATCTGATCAGATCAGACGTAGCTTCATGCGGCCTGACTGTCCCTGCCTGTGCTGTCTGTGACACATTTTCTTCTTTCTCTCAAACTTTTTAAAACTCAATCACCATCTTCTACTTTCCCCTCTCTCACGGGCAGCTGTCTTTGTCTCCGGCCTTTCCATAATATTTGACTGTTTGTAGTGTTGAACCATTTCTACTCTGTGGCTCCAGGGTAAAACGAGAAACGGAGCAACTTTGGCAGGCGCCGTCGCTCTGTGCAGCTTTCATGCCTTTGGTTAGCGAAGGTGTACATACACACACATACTGGGCCGATCCAAACTCACAAAAATTCCCTCTTATGTATGTAAAGTGATGCAAAAATTATGCGTACTAGCAACCACAAGTCCGCCCTCGCAAAAAAAATAACTCCACAACTTCGCTATGGCGCTTTTTCCGCTGTGCGTCAGAGGACAAGCATCCCTTTAAACAGCTTATAAGGCCTAATCACGTCTTAATCTATGCACGCAGCCTTTAATATAAACTCTGTGCTCTTAAATCTCTCAATTTCATGCTTCAAATTATCCTTACTTGGCATGATTAGGGGACAGGCCGCCTAAATATTAAATTAGGTGGTTAAAGCCCTCAATCATGACTGAGGGCAGAGTGTGGAGCCTCAATCTGGTCTGGAAATGATGAGATTTTTTACCTTTTCATGTCTTGTTTAATGCACACGTTACATTAATCTTCCATCGCAATGTTTAAGGTGGCTTTAAGGTTTAAGCGATGCTGGTAAAACTTTTGAACAGTTTCAGCTGAACCTGCCTCCTAGAGATTACTCCGACGATCCATTAAGGTGTGCAGGGTTTTCCCGACACTTGTAAGGATGGGGTGTAATACCGAAGCCAGGCGGATGTAAAATGAATATGAAAATCACAGTCAGAATCAGAAAAGCGTCTAAGTTGGACCTCACACAAGAAACGCAAACTATGGTTCTTCCTGGCTCTTTCTGCTACGTTGTACTTGTGGCCTCGTCATTATCGCCCCCTGCTGGTACTGCACACTCTTACATGCGTAGATTTTAAGCCAGGGTGAGGCAAACCCTCACCCTCACACGCTGTCTTCAAGTTGATCGGAAGGTCGATTAACCCGCTCAGTGAGTCCGCTCAATTTACAACCATAGACACCACATTATAGTTTTTGAAAAACATATTTGTCTGCATGGGTTCTTTTTAAGCCATGACCACAATAACAAGAGTCTGAAACGATCAATACTAAGATTACATATGCGCATTTTTGCACCAGCAGTCTGTTAAACATCTGCAAAAGCTTTGGTGTCCCACGGTTGCAAAAGAGTGGGGTGAGGTAAATGACAAACTCGAAAGTCTGAGGCGTTTCTGTTCACTGTAACAGACAACCCAGTAATAGCAACTATACAAAATGGTGATTCTTTTTTTTTTTTTTTCAAGTATTTTTTTGGCCTTTTGGCTTTATTGATAGGACAGCTGAAGACCTGGACAGGAAACAGGATGTGAGAGATGGGGAGTGACACACAGCAAAGGGCCCCAGACCGGGAGTCAGACCCTGGTCTGCTGCAGTGAGGACAAAGCCTCTGTACATGGGATGCCTGCTCTACCAACTGAGCTAAACGGCGCCTCCTTTTGTTGAATGTCAGCGGTAAACTCAGTAACTCTTACTAAACCATGAACTCACTCCACTGCAATGGTCCGAGCTGTGAACATAATATTTTTAACCCTAAATCCACGTGTTGGGCGTGTCATGTCTGTCCGACGTAGACCTTCCTGTTACCTCTTTGTGGTCCTGCTCGTCTCCCAGCCGCTTGATCTTGGTGTAGTCGACGGGCAGGTCCCAGCAGTCGGCGTCGCTCAGCTGGTAGCAGCGGCTGCTGAGCAGAGCCTGCCGCTGGGGCGACATCGGCTGCAGGGGGGTCAGCACCGTCCCGCTGCCCTCCGGACCGCCGGGCTGACCGGCCACGTCCACCACACCGCTGTCGTCCAGGTCCCCGACCGGACTCTGATGGAGACAGGCAGGAAAAAGGTGTAGCAATGTACAAATAAAAAGTTGGTTGGTGGAAAGTGTGAGGGGTCGGTGCAGAGATGCAGGTTTTTTAAGGGCATGACTAAATCACATTTCTTTAAAAAATTCATAAAGTTTGGGAGGCTCAAAAGTCATCGATTTAACATAAAATGGTTAAAGTAAAAAGCAGCAGAAGTCGAGATATTCTGACTTTTAGTCACTACCGTATGAGTCAAGAAAAATCCTGGCTCTACAATCCCATAATCATTAGACTCTGCTTGTAAACACCCACATCTTTCACACACCATGTCTTAACATGAAAAAAAACAATTCTGTTAAAACTTCTCAAACCATTCGAGAATTAATTTACACGTCAGTACTCTCCCTGTTGAGTAATCCGAGTGCCCCTTTAGAGGATCCTCATGTTACAAAGCAAGCATCACCTTCTGAAACTCAAATATCACTATCAGTATCTGCCTAAGAGTTTCAGTTTCAGTGTGAGAGGTCCGTATCTGGACTAACTGCCAGCATTAAAGCACCCTTATACTTAGACTATCATAGTTTTGTCCATGATTTCAGTAATAATGACACTGTACTCACCAAGTTGACTGCTGAGATCTGGAAACAAGGAAAAAACAGTTTATCCACATTATTTAAACCATTTTCTTCTGAGCAAGTGAGCGCCCTTGAGATATCAACGATAATCCTGTCGGGCTCTCCCGGCCGAGCCCAGCAGTGAACAGCATCGAACAGCACATTAACAATATCCCTCACTCATTTTTAATAGTTTATGTTGAAATTTTTATAATTATTTGTCATAATATTTGGCTAAATCCAAATCTTTTCACTCTACTCCTCTGAGTGAACCGGACACATGAATGGACTGGAGTTTACAGTGTAGAATGTTTAAGTACACTGTAAATTCTGAAACTTGAGTTTATGTCAAAAAGGTAACCGATCACCTCAGAATTACTAAGTAAAGTATCTATTACATTTAAGTTGTGTGAGCTAAAAATGATTAGTCTACTTTGAAGTAATCTGTTTCACTGCCTTCGTTTTCTCTTCCAAATAAGTTTAACCAAGCTATTTTCTATCTCTCGATCACAACATTGAGAAAAAAAAACACATATGTAGTTTGATGACGTCGTGAAGTAGTGTGGAATCATGGGAGTTGTTGTCTTTATTGGTAAACCACAGTTGCCAGTTGGTAATGTT
>CAEMYA010000239.1:2171340-2183091 GCA_903131615.1 Diplodus sargus | reverse complement strand
TCATGGGAGTTGTTGTCTTTATTGGTAAACAACCACAGTTGCCAGTTGGTAATGTTTTTAAAGTTTTAGTCACGCAGCGATTACGTTAACTGACTCCCTTACTTCACTCTCTGCCGAATACCTTGATTTTTCCCCAGAAGTACCCTTAACTTGAATAAAATTAGGATTTCTCTGGTTTGAACATTGCTCGAAACATTTAGGGTGATTTAAGTACGCAACTCAACAGAATATAGAACAAAGGTCCAGTCGTTTTTGGACATTTTAATGCAGAAATGCTTAATATTTAATGTTTCACTAAACAGGATTTTTTTTTTTTTTCCAACCTGCCTGGACGCCTGGGCTTCATGACCTGTCAGACTTCTTTTTAGTGATTTTAAACAATGTTTCCAGATCTCAGTTATTAACCTTGGTGGGTACAATGTTATCATTACTGATGAGAAGGTCAAAACCGCATAAATGACACTCACGTTGTAATAAACTTCGATTCGCCTATAAAACCTCCACGTGATGAACATGAGTCAAACTTTAACTGTCGCTCTGAAGACTTTATTTGATATCTCATATAAATTATATCCTATAAATGTCAACATGACATTCTGATAATTATTATAATGTTTCTTTAATCCAGCCGTAGCGTGTGAATGTGATAAATGGGTGCCGGCGCGTTCGTGCACACCGCCTCAGTCTACCTGTGTCAGCAGGTCCTGGGGTTTCCCTCCCAGAGCGTGCGGGAGCTCCCTGCACCTCGTCGACAGGTTCAGGATGGCCGTGGCCGCCATGTGCGCCGCCTCCATGTCGTGGGTGTAGTCGAAGCTGCTCTTACTGCAGGTGCTGCTGGCACTGCTTCCTCCTCCTCCTCCTCCACCTCCTCCTCCTCCACCCCCTACTCCTCCACAGCTCAGGCTGCTGCTGCTGCTGGGAGCGTAGCTGCTGGTGGTACTGCTGGCCGGGCTTGACGTCTTACAGTAGCGCTTCGCTGTTTGGGAGGCACATATGTATAGTTGATTTTTGATGCTTTGAAACTGAACAGCTCTTTCATTTGCATATCATAATGTACACTTTTTTCAATATTTCATCGTCAATCTTTCTATTTTCTCTCCCTACCTCCGGACCTGCAGCACTTTTTATCCATCTACATATTATTGCTATGCTTGTGTTTATTGTTAGACACCCCAAAAATCAACAAACGCCTCATATTTGAAAACCTACTTGGCAATAAACCTGATTCTGATTCTTATTTTGATGCTGGCCGTTGGCCAAACAGTGCAGCAGATGGATCGCCACAAAGGATCCAAAATTACAGAAAGAAGTTCTGTTGCATCTAAAAAATGCAAAAAAAAAAGAAGAAGAAGAAGAAGAAAATAAATAAAAAATAGACAGACTGCAAAGCAAAGAGAAAGAGATACGGACTGAGTGGCTGGTGATATTCTGCTTTAAGACCAAATCCATCGATGCATTGATCCTACCAACAAGTATTATCTGCAAAGCCTGATATATTCTCCCTCTGTGCCGCAGAGCTCCATTTTTGCCCCCAAACTATTAAAAACGCATGAATGAGCCACACAAATACTCATTGGAGCACCAAATATTGATTGGACCGCCGCTGAATAAAGTCCCCAGCAAATGCATCATGTCCTCCAAAACCAGTGATGTTTGACTCAAGGAAAATTCTCGACTTTTCCTGCTGTTCTCCCATCCCCCAGATGGCAAAACACATTTCAGTTGACGGTTAGGATAGCCCCAATGCTGGCTGTTGGTTGTCGCCTGACGATTTGGCCTCCTTTCTTTAAGAAATCGATCAATAAAATGCATATTAGCCTCCCAGAAAACCCAGGAAAGAAGAAAGGCTGAATGTGCTGGGGACTTTGTTTCACCATTTGGCATCATCCAGTTACAAGATACAGAAATATTGAATCCAAAAGTTAATTCCCCAAACTGTTTGTTCCTTTTTCTAAATATTGGAACTATATGTTGAAACTCCATATTTCTTGATGATATTTATATACTTTTCTGGGTTTTCAGTCGAAGCGACAGACAGGAAATCAAAAAGCTTTGAGAGAAGAACCTACACACGTCCTCTTTACATGGGATTTGTTTACCACAAGAAAATATACATAAAATGACGCCAAAGAAGGAGACGCAGAGAGCCAGCCGAATAATTAGACAGAGTAGGAGAAGAGAGAAATCTATGGGGAGAAAGAAAAAGGGAAAGAGACATTAGGACGGTGCGCTGGTGTGATGGTGAGTCGGGGCTCAGCAGGCTGGAGCGATGCTGATGGAGGGAAGGAGGGAGGGAGTCGTGACGGAGGGGAGCGCAGACACCTCGTCTAAAAAACCTCCCTCTCGCCTGCATCTCACTAATGGCTCCCAGCCAGAGAAACAGGGCTCGCCTCCATTATCTCTCTCCTGTTTCACAATCCCTCCATCTGCACCTCCTCCCTCCCTCCCTCCCTCCCTCCTTCCATCCCTCCATCCGCGGCTCTGAGGAGGCAGGCTCTTAGCTTGGCATTTCCATAACTCTGCTCTGCTTTCACTCTAGCCATGTGGAGAGGCGGAAAACACCGGTGCTTTCAGTGCTATAACAAAGAGAATGCACTGAGTACTGAGCCAGTGTGTGCGTGTGTGTGTGTGTGTCTTCTCATGCTTTTGTCGCCAAGTACAAAATGCTCACCCTAGAATGGGAAAATGAATAGAAAACCCCCATAGTGAAATCATTTTGCAGGCTGTATTCCCTTCAGAAAAGACAAAGGGCTGACAGTAAAAGACACTGAGAAAAATCTGGAAAAATCACAAACTCGAAGAAATGAATTTTGGCGCATCATTAAAGAGGAAATGGGATTACGACCAACTGTAACAGATTTTTCAGAAAAATAAAGATACGTGTTGTTATTCCTCTTTTAACGTACTATAGATGCAGCATCTGTGCACTGCTGCCACCCGCTGTGACACATTTTGTTCCACAAGGAAGCCAAAAATAGAAGTAAAAATATCCGTAAACAAGGACGCCAGAGCTGCTTTTACACAACGGCGGCAAATAAATGATAAATGACAGTAACATAATGTTGTTGTGAGACTGACGATTTAGAATTCAGAACATCTTGGTGGTGTGCGTTCATCCGAGTGTTTTTCTTACCATCGTATCCCTTTGGGGAGGTGTCTCGCCCGTGGTGGGACTTGCCTGTCGGGCCTCTCTTTCCGTAGCCGCCGTGCTGGCCGTCGTAGCCGCTGTAGTCGTAGCTGGTCTTGGAGTATTTTTCCAGTTCCTTGGCCAGGTTGGACCGCGGCGTGCTGGTGGGAACGTTGTTTTTGTAGCCATACTGAGGAATCTCCAGCTGCTTGACGAAACACATCGGCCTGCAAGGCAACCGGAGGGCAAAGAGGCTGTGTTTGTGAGCGAGGATTTCACTGCACCATTTAGCATGCCCTACATTTTGGATTGTAAATATAATCAATATGTTGCCCACAACCAATATGACCATGAACAAGACATGGACAAGTAAATCCTGTGTTCAAAGTTTATCCTGAAAATGTGACTGCACCATTCAGCATCACTTAGATATACCGAATGCATACAGGAGGAGAATGTTTGCATACTGCCTATTTCAGAGCATCATTTGACATGCTTCCTTTGTGTAAAAAAGTAAATGTATATCATAATCGACAAGAACAGGTGCTTTGTGTAGTTTTTTTTACTGACTACTTAGCATCCCTGGTATAAGAAATGAAAAATTTCACTGCTCGATTTGGCACCCACAGTGTGTCTGAACTGGCGTAAAAGCCATTTTAGGTATTTTTTACCAACCGAAGTATTTTCCTGCACCATTATGCATCCCTGGTTTAAGTGACAAGATTAAACGTGTTTTGGTTGTTTTGTTTTAATTTTTTTCTCATCCCAAATAGTAATTTAAAAATCATGGTAGGCTCTATTTTATGGTAAATGCTTAGATTTCAATGTGACATTTAACATCCTAAGCTAGCCAAAGCATATGACAGTAAGAGTCAGCAAGACCAAAACATTAAAAAGATCATATTTAAACTGGTTCTACATCTTACTTGCAACCAGCAAGAATTTACGTTTTCCTATGATGGTAATTTACTGTCTACTTGGCATCCCTGATTTAAAAATATACATACGCACATATGAAGCGTTTCAGTTTCAGAATTCACAATTCAGTTTAGTTTCCATGTAAACAGGAAAGGAACCAGGCTTAATGTGCCATAAACCTTTTTTGCACCATTTGGCATCCTCCATTTAAGAATATCAGGGACAAACTATGTCTTATGAGTAGTAAAATGGTCTGCACTATTCAGAATCAGTAGTTCCTGTAAGTTCAGATGTAGGGATTTCACTGAAGCATTTAAAATCCCTAATTAAATTAGCGGGGGTAAATATAGTCTACAGCTGTTACATATATAGCCTTCTCCAACAACCCAGGAAAATTAAATGCTGGTGGTTCATTGGACCATTTGGCATCATTCATTTACGAGACGCATAAATATTGAATCTATAAAGTTCAATAAAGTGAGAGATTTGTAAAAGCCCTCTTGTCTTGTACACATTTTTGAGAGGAAAGGCCGGACTGTTTGTTCACTGTTTCTCAAACCAAGGATGACAATAAACAAGATGCATTAGGCTTATTATGTTTTGATCCAATGCACCATTCAGCATCTGCATGATGACAACACATGATTATTATTAAAACACATTATTTAAATGTAAGGGGGGGTGGGTGGTACCTGAGGACCCGATCTGACGTCTGATTGGTCTTACTGCCAGTGTCAGTCGAGTGGCTCTTCTCGTGGACCTTCGCCATCTTCTCTGCGGCAGCGATGGGACAGCCGGACAGACTGGAGGAGGAGGGGGGAGAGACAGCACACGGCCTGGTTACATACTGTACCCAACACACACACACACACACACACACACACACACACACACAGCATCTGGCTCTGAAAGAAGAGTGGTTCAGCTGTCAGTAACAGCAGTTCAGAATGAATTATGGATTTTAAATGGCCTACTTCATGATGACTGCATTACTGGTTCACTGACTGACAGTTTGTGACTGACTGGTTTACAAACTCTAACGCTGACTGGTTTACTGACTGGCTGACTGGTTCACAACTGTTAGGGCTATAGGTTTGAACCTAATTTCCATGTTATCTCTGGTGAAGACAGTTTCTCACTTGGCATTTAAATAAAGTTGGTGTCGATTGGACGGACAGTCATTATTCTAAAACCGAAACTTGCTGCTCCTCCGCCTGTGCATCACTCCAGGCAAATCCTCATGGCGTCATACACAGAAGGAGAGAAATATATTCGTAATGCCAACAAACACAATTTATAAGGATGATAGGAGTGTGTACTGAGTGTGTGACAGATCAGCACGATGGCTGCTGCTGCTATGGAGGCGTTTCCATGGCGACTGCCAGACATGAAAGCTGTGTGAGCCGGTAGCTAACAGTGGCTAAGCTAGCTAGCTCGTGCTTTGTTTCCTCTCCCAGCGGAGCTGTGCTACATAACACACCCTGCAGCCACGTCTGAGCGAGTGTGTGTGCGCCTCTCTGTCTGCCAGCGCACGTGTGCTGCTGTCTGTGAGCTAATTTGTAAGTGTCTTACTGTGTGTGCGTGCATGCATGTGTGTGTGTGAAAGAGAGCAAGAGAGAGAGTGTGTGTGTGTGTGTGTGCAGATATGTGAATGTGTTTGTGCGCATGAAGCTGTGTGTATGTCTGAGATCTGAGGCTCTACGTATGTGTGAGAAAATGAGTGTGAATCCTAATCACATTACATAACACAAAAATATGTGTGTGTGCATGTGTGTGTGTGTGTGTGTGTGTGTGTGTGTGTGTGTGTGTGTGTGTGTGTGAACGTGTGTTTGCTGCCTGCATGTGATGCTCTGCTCTGCCTGTTAAACAGCTGAACTGCTGATGTGACGCAGACACACCTTCAGTTCAAACATGGACTATTTTAATTTAAGCCCCTGTCCCACATGGAGTCGATGGAGGGAATGTTCCAGCGTCTTGAATGATGATATCAGAATCAGAGTAGTTTGTTTTTACGAACAAAAATATGCCAATTATTTGTATTTATGTATCAGCTTTATTAGGACAGAAACTGTTATATTAGTGGGCAAAAAAACCACAAAAACAAGGTTACGTGTAAAACTAGAAACCTCAAGTAGAAACCTCATGTGAACACTTGGGTTTGTCCTCTTATTCTAAAACCAGAGGAACAAGGTAACTGTTCAGAAATGTCAACTTCACACCAAGAAACTTTTACCAAGGTCAGTTGCTGTATAGTCATTGCATGGTTTCCTTTGCTCCGACATGACGCATATGAACACACCGAATTCTGAGGAACGCCTGCCTAACTCAGGAAATGGGACCAACTGAAGTCCTTATCTGTACCATGGGTCATTTTCTCTGAAAGGCGAAAACCATGCTTGTCAAAATAGCTGGTGAAAGACTAGTAACAGTCTGAGATGAAATGTTTTGTCCACTACTCGGCAGACGCCTGATTTGGCTTAACGATCTTATAAAAAAAACACTCCACTGAGACCAGCTTTCCATGAAATAACACGTTTTTGCATGTGGTTTCTGTACGGTCTGAGGTCTCTGGTGTGCCGTCTAGTGGATCCTCAGGAACTCATGTTTGTACAAAAGCAAGTACATTTCTGGAGTAATTGTCGACATTCAGGGGCTGAAAGACCTGCAACTGACGTGGGCTTCCCTAACGAAGACATGGAGCTTGTCTTGAGACTTGCTGGGGAACGCTGTTGCTGAATTATGTTTCATTTTCAGAAAAAAAGTGTGACGTAACTAAGAAGCGTGAGTAAATGTGACGACCTAGAGATGTGGCTACCAGTCAGAGAATGGTCAACTACAGTATCACAGTATCTGTACTGTAAATGTGCCACACTGACATGTCGCGGTGTTATTCAGCTGTTAGCGGCCCGGCTGAAGGACGCTCACTCACCTGCGATGCGAGTTCCTGTTGCTATTGACATGACCCCGTCCAGAGCAGCCAGGAGTGGGGCACTTTAAAACATTTTCATACATGGCAAGGACTTTGACAGACAGGAGAAGGTGAGAAAGACAGTGAGGGTTAGGAGCAGACAGGAGAGTTACTAAGCGCTCAGCTACGACGGTTAGGCATGCACACGGACCAGTGACTTTCAAAAGATGAGAATGAACACAACAGCAACGATTCAATGTTATGACCAACCCGAGCGTGGAAGGATTACGTGTCAGTATCACCTGTAGGTCCCATAAAACAGCTCACTTAGGTAGTTTAAACAGAACTTTATCTATGAACCTTCAAGTTCTGGTTCTACAGAATCAAAAGATCTCTCCCGGTAGAAAAGTTTTTGGCACAAGTTGCGAAAATCATTGAAGTTGCCCTCGTGAGCAGCTCTCTCTTTCTAGTAATTTCTTGCCACATGTAATCATTTCCTGCTGGGGAAACAAGAGTCTCATTTGCATTTTGATCACTGCGCCCGTTTCATGAAATTTCATGAGACGAGGAGCAAGAGTTTGTCATGCACTGTTAGAATCTACTGATGACTCTGCAGATGGTACAGGAACAACGTGTGGCGTGATGAATATACAGGAGTTTATGAGTTTGCAAACTAAATGTTGTGTTACAACCGAGGTAATTGCATCTGAACCAACTATGTTTCTACGTGTATATGTGTCTAATGTTTCATATTTTGCAGGTCCCACGTGTAGCTAATTTTCAGGTTGATTCTTCTACTTTGAAACACAGCACATTTTTGCTCTCTTTCCATTGCTGCCACACCCCTGTTCATCCTCTACGTGAACGCTTCTGTCTCTTTAAGGCCCCCCTCCCCCCCAAAAAAACTGTCTGCTCTGATTGGTCGAATCTCACAGGCCTGAGCAGGCACCACCCACCATATTTCCACAAGAGAATAAGACAGAGGAACTTCGCTTTTTTACAAAATGGGAGCCACAAAGAGCTTTAAACTACTTATTTTACACTTTATTGTGTCAAATTGCTGAAGTCACCCTTTAAGATTGATCTAACATGTTACCTGTGAGTTTAGTGTTTCGGGATAGAGCAGGTTTGGCTGTTTGGAGGCGTTCTCATGCAGGTCGTTTTGTGAGTCTTTGCAGGCAGCAGCAGGCGGATTTAACTGATTGTTCATGCTGTTCACGTTACATCAGCAACACAGATACCAAAACCAGACATCAGGCAGGTGTGATGAGGAGGAAGAAAAGAAAGTAAAGGAGGACACAGAAACTAAAGCAAAACAAAAATACTCGACTGTATGAGACGACCGACTCTTTGTGCCATGAAGGCCGTGCAAAACCAACTCAAGGTGCAATGTACATGACTTGTGTATGTGCACTTTCGATTGTAAAGAAAATTAAAATCATGTGCATTAGAAGTTAAACTGTATTCAGGAGTTAAGCAGTCTTTGGAGCTCTCAACCTCATTAATGTTTTGCTGCGATCAGCGAATGATCTCAAAGATCACAGAACCACCTGTAGTCCGAACATGTTTTGTCACACGCTTAAATTCTGATTTAAAACATTTCATACAACTTATCGATAAGGAGCGGCAAAACCTCGGCTCCAGCTGTAGCCTTCACCAAGTCAAACCCAGAGCAACAAAAAACACAAATATAGAGTCATGCAGGACGGATGCATGATGGTGGACAGATAACATGCCCAACATTGTCCAACGTTCACTGCTTCACAATCGGTCTAACAAGTCATTTAAAGTAAAGTGTCAAAACCATATTCTTTTTAGAAAGAAGAGAATGTCGAGATTATCCCACTTGTGTGCTTCAGAAAGTGAGTTTTATCATCTCGTCTGACCAGTAAATAGAAGTGAGATTTGATCATCAACTACAAACTAAGAGGTTGACATGAATTTATGGCAGCCGTGATACTATGTGTTTGTATGGACACTTCAGGACAATGACATCTAAACACTTTCAGATGATAAGGTGTGGGCAGATTCCTTATCTGTTTTAGAGGTGAATTTTGAATAAAGATTATGGTTTCAGAGCTACAAACATTTCTCAGCAGCAAAAATAATTGGATTAATCTGATTAAATTAAACCTCAGGGGTCGGAGCTGAAGCACCGCAATTTCCCTGGAAGTATGGCGTGAATGCAGCTCAAACGATACATTCACACAAACCAGGGAGAATGGAAAACCCTCAAGGTCTTTCCATCTTGGGTGCGTTATTCCAAGATATAGCAGTAACCACTTTTGGTAGCTTTGTAGACAAACAAAAGCTGAAATCAGATACCTTTACTGTGTCATTTATCTGTAGAGGTTTAACAGGTAAAACCAAATACAGATAGCGTTTAACTCCATTTTAAGTGGCTCTTTGGAACTTCTGTGGTGTCATTGAAGCTTGGCATAAGTTTCTGTCGGCGGACTCCATTTCTAAACTAACGTTAGCTACATTTTGCTCTGTGTTAGCAGAGTGGAGAGAGGCACTGAGAAGAGGCCCTCGAGAACGTGCATAAAGTCACGTCCTTTGTACCGTCGCGGAAAATCCGACACAGAGTCCTTCACAGAGAAACAACTCCAACAAACTGTCCACAGGCTTGTTTGAGCAACAGAGAGAGACCGGGAAGGTTTCATTTATTGCATCATGTGACAACCAGCTCACATGTGACCAATCAAAAAGTAGTTAATACATGAAAATGGCTATGGATTAATAATAATAATAATAATAATAATAATAATAATAATAATAATGCATTTTACTTAAAGGCATGATTGCTACACAGAGCCCCTTTAATTAGCCAAATCAAACTAAATGGAGTTAATATTGGATTTTCTTTTATGTTACTGCCAGTAATGGATTGTCCACAGACATTTTCCAATGTTTCATTGAGGCATCTGTGGTGTTTTATGCTGGGAATACCCAATATCTCCAACTCAGAATAGTTTGTCTACTAGCTTGAAATGAACGTTAGATAACATGCTAAACTTCAAACATTGTATTAGTTCCTTCTTTGCCATTTCATGTTAGCAGTTAGCCAACTTTGCTAATTAGCTCAACGGTCTGAAGCTCCCCCAGCTGAGGTTTAACTCAACCAATAATCTGATTTCCGGTTCAAAAGCACCTCTGAGAAATTATCTTGTGATTAAAATCACAACCCACAGCATCAGACTTGAAGTGCTACACCATCTGAAATGACTTGTCAGACTGTTATCATTTTGACTGTTTATTTATTTTATTTTTGTAAAGCTGGGTGTGTTTTCAGTGCAGCATGGCGTTCAGGCAGTGGACCTACTCTCAGGCGGGACTCGGTCTTTGTGAGGACACCCGGACAGGCTGCGGTGGTGCGGGTACAGACCCGTCACATGTCCGGTACCGTCACAACCCGGCGTCGGACACTTACTCTCCTTCTTCTCACCTCTGGAAGAATCTAGAAAAGCAAAGAGAAGTGAGAAGGAAATAAGACAGAGGTGGGGTTGAGTCCAACCAGCGGCCGAGTGTCGCCTGTTTTCTGGCGTCAAAGGACCGAATCTGAGCCGGGTCTGGCCCTTATATGGGTTCGAGACGTGGCGATTAGTCTGGATCTAGATCTCTGGATTGCCACCCACATCTCAGATTTGTTTAGCAAGTCACGCTGGTCTGATGTTGTACCCACTGATAGCTGTTTCAGGTGGTTGAAGACACCAATTGGCCAAACAGAGGTCTAGGATAAGAGGGACGGTTCATCCCAGATTCCAAAATACATGTTACTCCTCTGACCTGGTGTGCTATTTATCCATCTTGATTGTTTTGTTGGTGCCAATTTTCACAGACCTTGTTCGAGGCAGCTCAATGGAGGAACTATTCCCTTTGTGCAAAATTACACCTCCCGGCCGAATCACCACTGAGGAAGAAGCATGCATCGATTCATGGATGAGACGCGAGGCCAGCCAGAGGGGACGTGCTGTCACAAGCGCGAGCCTCTGGTCCGTGAGTCAATGTACGAAAAGGGTACATCATCCTTCTATGTGGCTAGCTAGCCAGTTACCCTAGGAGCTCTCCTTAAAGACTGTGACAGAACATTGAAACAACCACGGATAAGATGTGTGCAGCAGTACAAGTTGCTGTTAGTCAACTATATAGTAACTATATAACTTTAACTATTAAATCAACATATTTATTTGATCATCATGAAAAAAACTAACTGTTCCTAGTAGACACTAGATCTACCATGGGAGGGATACATCACTCTCTAGACTATTAATTCACCCCCTTCTGACAAGAAGTCAGCTTCCATGAGCACATTGGCAAGCTGAATGAATGACGTGAAACAAAATGACATGCTGCAGTTTTAGGGGTGCAGATTTGCTCATATTAGCATGAGAATCAGCTCCAGTTAGCTGCACTTGGGTCAGCTCTGGGCCAGAAGTTGTCCAGAGAGTACTGTCTCTGGTCAGACTCTTCCCCGTGGACTAATATTAACTTCCCGTGGGCTAACAAAAGCATCTTCCTGGCTAATGAAGCAGTCTGAAACCCATCTGAGTCCGTGGTGCGGCTGATGACTGCACAGCTCCGAGTCCCTCCCAGCGGCGGTGGGCTTGTGTTTGAGTAGATATAGAGAAATAGGCCGCAGATAGTGTCCCACAGATGGATTTGCTCTCCTAACGGGCCGTGCAGATTGCCATTACTCATGCCTGACAAGTCGGCCGTCTGATGTTCCCACACCGGCCTATTTTAACAACATAAGCTGCTGTCAGAGGAAAACCATGCATCTGCAAAAAAAAAAAAA
>CAEMYA010000239.1:2136322-2156944 GCA_903131615.1 Diplodus sargus | reverse complement strand
AATTAATCAATGTACAGTAGACTGAATCACTCCTGGGTTTGAGGTATCATGTTATCATTTAGATTTTGACTTTAATATTACATCGTTTAAAAAAAAAAAAGTGCCTGTCTCCCCATGGGATTTCCGGTTGCAGGGTGTTAATTATTAAAACGGTGCATTCAACAATTATTATGATACTATAAAACTGTTTTGGGTTTTTTTTCAAATTGTTATATTATTATCTCTATTAACAGTAGAATTTCAAGTGACTTTAAACTGTGAAATAAATATAAAAAAAACAAATGATAGTACTTGGTGAATGAGGACAGTTATACAGGAGCCACTAATAGCAGCTGCGCAGCGATAATTACATCTAGGTATGTGTGGTTAGGTGGGATCTCTGCCGCCGGCTATGCCACATGCCAACACTCATCGCCCTGGCAACGCTTTGGCACCAGCAAACAGGGGGAGTTGTGGGGGGAAAGGGGGGGGGTGTGTATATATATAAGAGACGGGTGGTGGCAGTGAGACGAGGGGAGAGGAGGGGGAGGAGGGGTAATGTGGGCGACACGATGTTCACATCCTATAAGAGCCGTTGCTATGGGAGACAGACTGCATCCCTCCTGGTCCTCATACTGCAGCATCGGCACGGTGCTGTCGCCATGGTGACATCCTCCAGAGAGAGAGAGGGAGGGAGGGAGGGAGGGAGAGACAAAGAAAGGTAGGGGAGGAAGAAAGGAACACTGGGGGGGGGGAGAGATAGAGAGAGAGAGACTCTGAGCCTGACTACAAACCCCCCCACCCCCAACTCCACCTCCACCCCCAACTCATTCAGTAGCAGGAACAACAGAAACTGTGCCTCTGCTTTGAGAAGTTATAGATCCCAGCAGGGTGACGAGGCGAGGTGGAGAAATGTTGTCGAGTTTGAGCATTAGGAATAAGATTAGGTTAGAGGAAAGCCGGCTACAAAGACCACATTCTCTAATTTTCTTAATCTCAAAGACTCCTGTGAAAAAAAAAAAAACCCATGCATTGGATTCAAACTGCATGCCTGCCTACGCTCAAGGGATTCACATGCTGTGTTCCAATTTCATAGCACAAAGGACGGACCATGTGTCCCCAAAATGATATATATTTTTAGGCAATACCATCTTCATGTTTTGAAATCTCCTCAGAAGGACTTCATAAATGCTTGGACAAGGGCGTCAAAAAAAATCAGATATCACAATTTTATCTTTTTT
The DNA here is from genome assembly GCA_903131615.1 of Diplodus sargus. Lineage (NCBI taxonomy): Eukaryota > Metazoa > Chordata > Actinopteri > Spariformes > Sparidae > Diplodus > Diplodus sargus. Next base: position 2,155,724 of record CAEMYA010000239.1, on the reverse strand, counting down.
TTTTTTGTTGCCAAATTTGAATTTTTGATAAATAATCATCAGTGGTGTGGTTATTATGAAAGGTTGAGACAAGCATTAGAGCAGTCTGGTGCAGTATGTTCAGAGAATTACAGCCCATTCTCATCAAGAAAACAGTCTAGAGGTCGACTGTGAAAGCAGCTTATTACAGTATGACCCATATTCATCTTTCCTTGTTAGGCGGCGATCTCTAGTTGCTGTAGTAATTATTATGGCAGCAAAGGAAGAAGTCAGGTGAAGTAGAATAAAGAGTGAAAGAGGCTGTACGAGGAGTAGGTCGTGGATGTGTTAAACAAAGGCTAGACATCCGCCCAGGAGACCGCTGTTTCGTGTACAGTGTGTTACAATAAGTCAGCAGCAAATTATTTTAACTTGCCAGCGTAGTTCGATTATGTCACGTACCTAACTACAGTTAGGTATGTTTTTGTAACTGTGGCCACATTAGTAAGATAGTTATTCTAATACAAACCACAATGTTTTCCTAAACCTGACTAAGTATTTTAGCCCCTAAACCAAACCAAACTGCAACAGTACACCGAGTAAGCCTGTTGCTGGTATGCAGCGGTCATACTGTTTTGAGAGGCACTAGTAATCGCCTTATTCGGTCCTTTTCGTATGAGGATGTTTTTGAAAATTACATCACTTTACCTTCATACTAATTTTAAAACCTGGAAAAGGAACCCTGCCAGATCACAACACAATGATATCTGTAACAGCATAATTTCAATTCCTTTCCCAGCCCTACGGACTGGACACTAATTGTATAATTCAATCTAAAATGACTAGTCTAAACCTGCACTCATTAATATTTTTATAAGCACGGTGGTAAAATGGCTATTGTATGCGAAAGTAGTCACTCCACTCAGCTATACAGAACGTTTCAACATCCTTCGGATCATCGTCTTGTCTTGTCTTACAGCCCAGGCTGTTTTCCTCCAGTCTCGACATTTTCACAATCGTCTTTCCTGGCGGCAGCAGGGAGCTTTTATCATTTACAAACCTCTGATAAACCCACTGTACTTGACCTGCCCAGCACCAAACGCCAGAGACCGGCTGGTGACAAAAAGTGATTTAGCCTTGCTCCACATTATCAGTCAGTCTGCTGCCACTTCACAGCTACTTCCAGTCTTTGTGCGAAGCAACTGCCTCTGCTGATCACGATCATACACGTAACTGAGAGCTCCTGTGACACGGACCTTGCGATGGAATAATTTTTTTCCTCAAACAAAAAAAACAACCCGATCGTCAATTGAATGTATCAAGTTTTGCTGCTCAAAGACGGCTGCAAAATATGTCTCAGTAAAAAAAAAACTTTTTCAAGTTTCCCAAAGTCTGTTTTAAAATAACTGGTTTTGTTGCCTGAAAGATAGCAGCAACATCTCAATGTCTCCTTTAAAATATCAGGCTTTATTGCCCTAAAAGCGTCTTTAGTCTTGAGCAGAAGTCAAGCACCAGGCAGACAAAGTTGGAGACTGGCTGGCTGGTGGAAGTGTGGTTTAAACTTGCTCTCCATTATCAAGTAGTAGCTGCCAGTTCCCAGCTACTTCTAATCTCTGTGCTGGGCTCGACTTAACACATCCTTGACTTATCTCTGTGCTGGACACACTGAGATGAAGCTGATATCCATCTCCTTCTCCGACTCTGGGGAATGTCAAATGAAGCAGGTTAGATATGGTTGATCACCGTGTGGTAGAGTCGGAGGAAACTTCCCAAACTGTAGCTATAGACGGGATAAAAATAAAACAGGCCGAAAGAAAGGAACTGATACTGTGCTCTCCCCCTCCGTGTCTTTGTAAAATCAGACGTTTGTGTACAGTATACTCCTGTGATCAGCCGATGATTAACTGATTAAGTGATTCAGCCGTTGTTTTCCCCAGAGAGGGAACCATCAGACGACCTACTTCTCTCCCTTTTTTTTCTCAGTCTGTCTGGCTCTACCTCTGTCTTTCCTTCTCTGTCACTTCAGTAGTTTGCCGGTGCGACTGTTTATCAGCAGTGATGAAAGGAAAAAACGGTCTTGCCGTGAGATTGCTACTCCTGTTTCCCGCGTCGAGAGAGAACTTTGAGCCTCAGCTTTTAAGTGAGACGTGTACGAGATGTCCTTAAAGTGCTCGGAAAATGAAAAATCAGAAATTCTGTGGGAGCTGGGCAAGTCCCTCTGCTGATGACGATGATGTAATATGATTGAGGGCTCGAGAACACCAACCAAACAGACCTTGCAATGAGATGCTTTTCTTGAAAGAAAGAACCAACCCAATACCAGAACAAATTGCCACTGTACATTTCAGCAAACCACTGTTATGTTAAATTTGTACATTTCCGATTATCCGGATACATTTAAATATTCAATTATATGTGGACTGGTTAAGGACTGGCTAGGTTTAGGCACAAAAAAAACCTCCACTTGGTTAGGGTTTGGAAAACAGCATGTTTTTGCTGAAGATATCTGGTTTTGTTGCCTGAAAGACGGCGGCGGAAAGTTCAGATGTCTCGGTAAAAATATCAGGTTTTGTTGCCTTAACCATGGCTACGAAAAGTCCTGACGTCTCAATAGAAGCATCCAGATTTGTCTCCTAACACGGCTGCAAAATGTCCCAGTGTCTCGGTAAAAGTAAGAGGACTCTACATGAAATTCATCTGCAAAACGTGTTTCTGGAAGCCCGGTGACACCGGGACTACTTGTAGGGCTGTCGGGTGAACTACTGAAGCCTGAGGAGCTACGAGCTAACACACTCATGCTCGTCCTAGTCGGTGATAGCGCTCTGAGCTTCTTTCTGTTTTCTTTGTATTGTGCTTCAAACTTATGGATTCTGTTTTTAAGATTTCGTTTGGAAAGAGATACTGCAGAGGTAAACAGCTCTGATGCGTTCATGTTTATCTGACAGATTCCTGTCTCACGGCTGTCTGTAAAATATAACTCTGGAGCAGTTTTAATCCAAAAGAGCAGATTAAAAAAAAAACTCTGACACAAAGCTCATGAACTCAGTCCATAAACTGGACTCAACGGGCAGCACAGACCAGATGACTTAATTGGTCAGCAGTGCAAATTCTTTCAACAAATCGAAGCTGAACATTTTCCCCTCTAAGAAAACGGCAGATTACTTTGAGCTGAATTGCTTTTGAGGCAAAGTTTGGCAGTTTCAAATGCTGCTGTAACCGGGCTTTTACACCATGATCCGAGGGCAAGACAAGGCATATATTATTCGATATTAGCATATAAGCATTATTCATATAGCATATTTCATACCCAAAGGCAACCCTGGTGCTTAACGGAGAGCAAACAGGCAGAAGCACGAGAAACAAACGATAAAGCAGTAGAAGCAAACAGGAGAACGTGCATGGAATGAAAACAATCAAACAAACAAACATGTTCTTTGCTTTACAAGCAATTTGTTTTAACATCTGAGCAGCACAAAGGCGAAAAGGCAGCTTTCTCCATGTTTAGGTCTGACTCTGGGAACAGCCAGAAATCCAGAACCAGGTTCGTACAGGGTCGGGAGATCTGATATAGCCGATTTATAAATAGATCTGACAAGCATCTTGGACCTGAACTGTTCAGTGATATTGCAAGGCAATGGAACTTGAAAGTTGATTCTGTGATAAAATGGTGAAGCTTAACTTAAGTCAAATATGACCTTCAGTACCTAGAACTCTGTAATAAGATAATGTTCTATTGCAGAGCTCCTGTTAAAATGACGGAGTGGAGGAGTGAACGACGGAGAGGTAAGAGGTTTTTTGTTTTTTTTTTTTTTTTAATCTTCGTCTTTGTGTGCTTCCATCCTCTAAAAAAATATTCATAAGAAGGTATGATTAGCGCTCTTATTTTGGTGTTTGACTCCGTGTGTGCCTGATGCTGAATTTTTTTCCCGGCGTGTCTCTGTGCCCTTCGCAGCACCATCAGTCTGCTCTGCCAGCGATTCGCCACCCTGCCCTTCTCATTATCTCTCTGTTACCTCGGGCATCAAACCACCGCTGTCCTGAGCCGTGCAACCTCTATACGCCCAGCCTCCCACTCACACGCAGCAGAAATAACACCACAGAGATCCTCCGAAATAACCTCAAAACATCTCAGAGAGCGCCTTGATTTTATAATGGATGTTTAAATCGGGTTTTACAAAAAAAAAATAAAAAAATATTTAAATTCCCTCCTCCACAGCCTCACAGTCAGGCTTCAGATGATATTGTGTTTTAGTGAAAACCTCTACTTCAATGCAGCTGCATTACACTTTGATTTATATTTCACCTGTCCTACAAAATTTATGACGTATTGACCAGAAGGCAGTTTGCAGCTTCAGTGCAATGATCCCACTCTGCCTGCAGGTTCACTTCAGAAGATTTCACGCTGGACACGAGCCGAAACGATTCGTAGAAAGCGGCGCTTTTTTTTGCGCGTTTGTTGGTAATTCACCGTCTCCGAAAGCTTGGGAGATCTGAGGGCAGGAGCCATCCGGCTGTCCCGAACCCTCGAGCAGCAGGACGGACAGCCATCGGTTGGTGTGACCCGGAGACTTCACAGCTCCACACTCTGCCTGATTGGTTTTCTATCCGCGGCCCCGGTGACAGGGCGCCGCATTCACTTGAGCTGCAGGCTGCGACCTGCGAACGCCGACGATCCAGGAAGTCTGGAACCGTGACGCAGGCTCATTTACTGTTTGTACGGTTTTGGTTTCTGAGCTGCTGAGTTAGACAGGCAGGGTCTTCGCCAACCTCACTCCCCTAGTAATATATCCTTCTTTCATATCATTTTGTTCTTTCGGACACATTTTCTGTAGATTTTATCTTCCTAGATGTTGATCTGAATGCCCAGAGGTGTCCACACATTCTTTCCTCCAGTAGAAGTGCAGATACTTCTTGACTGTAGTTAAAGAAGCACAGGGTCGGAAATGTTCCCCTCAAATGCATTCAAACTAAAGTAACGAGCCTGTTTTGAAAATGTAAGAGGGAAAACGTACAGATATCTGTGTTCAAATGAAGAGAGGAAAAGTCAAAAGAGTCGGAAAAATTCATTCTCAAGTAAAATATCTGCACTTTGTTTCTTCCCAGATACTACAACTAAGTCATTCATTTATTATTTTTGTGTTGATTTACTGTGTCACAAAAAGATATTTTCAGGCTTTAAATGACTTGCTGTATGCAATTTGTGTGTTACCAAAGAAAAATTACCCAAGACATGAGCTTGGTGTCCTCAGTGTGTAGTGACGGTCCTGCCTGCGCGGTCGGCGGCTCCATGTTGCTTCAAACAGCCCGATAAGAGATGAAATCAAGGCCTTAGGAAATGTTCCATATTTTCATTTCTCACCGAATGACGCAGAAATATTTGAACACTCACCGGGAAGCTTAACAATTGCCGAAAATGCAGCGAGATGCAACCTGCCAATTGAATTAATTCAGGTAGGTTTTAAAAGCATTTGGAGGAAAAATGTTCCCAAGCACCTTCTCACGGACGTTTACTTCTTTCAAATAAAAGCTGAAGAGAAGAGACTGAAACCAGTAATCTCAAGATCTGATTCTTGTCTGAGGCCTCATCAGATCTTCACACTATTTAACGTTTAACAAAAGATGCCTCTGACAAAAAGAGCCAACGTTTTCTACTTTAGAACAGCGGGAAAATAAAGGCATTGCTTTCTTAACTTCACATGTTCCTTTTGGTACAGTTGAGAATAATAATTACTTTTTGATGCAATGGCAAAGCTCAGTACATACTTGGATGCCAGCGATGCTTTTCAGACTTCATACGAAAGAAGGCAAAATAAGACTATCATAAAAAATGTAAAATACGAGAGCACCAGAACATACGTACGTGATATCAGGTGAAAATAAAATCGCTCCTTCCATCCAAAGTTTCTTTGACACCGACACAAAGAACTGTCTAAATCTTTCATTATCAGTGTATAAAACATGTGGTGCAGTTCGTACCTGCGGTGTCTGGCGTACTTCCCGCTAACGTGACCGCTGCCATCACAGCCTGGGGTGGGACAGCTGAGGAGGAAAAACACACACGCGATCAGAACATACGTAACAGATCGTATATTGCAATGATGACGCAACGTGAGGAATTTTTTCCATCGGAAGCCGTGTTCGTGTCTGGAGTTTTGGTGTTGGAATCAGTGACTTACTTGCAAATCGCCGAACATTCGGAGCAAATATGAAAACACGGATCAGTGATGGAGGAGTGAGGCCGTACTGCTACCAGAGAAAGAGCAGCCTGAGAAATTTCTACAAACGATTCTCTGCCTCTATCTGAGTCTGTTAAAACGGCTACGAATCCAAGCTGACATCAGCCAGCGTCCTCCAGAAACAAGCCAGATACAAAGCTGCTTGTTCGATTTTCGATGGACTTTTATTAAAGGCTGTGTATTTCATGAAAGAGTCAGCCCTGTCTCATCCCAGGTTTGTACGTTTGTACCAAAAGTTCACATTTGATGCCTATTAATCACCTTTCACATCAGGAGGTGGAGGGGACGGTGGGGTCCTTATTACAGCCAAGAAGGCTGCCAAACGATTTGAGCCACGCCATTGGATATTTTTAAGGATACCTGCACAGACATCACCAGCTATTGTGTGGCGACCAAAACCAGCAATTTTTCCACGGGAAGTCAGACCGACTCCATCCGCGATTTTGGCGTTGTGCCGCGACAGAAATGGAAAATGCATTTACAACGTAAAGAAACGTTCAGTTTTGCCTGCCCCGTCTTACTGCAGCCGTATTGACGTAACACAGAGGCTGAAAAAAGCAGGGTCACCGAGTTACCTGGTTCAACTGCATCACAATGCGATCTGACCTCGTCCGACAACGCACAGTGTTCCTGGTCCATTCCTGGTAAACTTTCCCTTTTGATCGTCGTATTGATGATAAAATATTGCAGCCGTGATGACTTTGGTGTGGATGTGCTGGCTTCTGGATCGCAGGAAGATTAGCTGGTACAAGGGGCATTCAGGTAATGAGATCCTTTCAGATGAATGAATGCATAGATAAAATTATACCATTTTGCAAAATTGAATATACACAAGTTTCTTGACTCGATTCTCGCTGCTTATAGACAAATTTGCCTTTCTGCAGTTTTTTTCTTTTTCTGGCGTGTGATGTTTAACATCATAAGCGGATCATAAACCACGCCCAATTGCATTCAGAAGACGTTAAAACTTCAAGTTTAAAAGTTGATAATTAGTCTGATTAAAAAAACAAAACAATCTGTAAATAACATTGTTGTTACGGAGCTGATGATGGAAGTGACTAAGGAGTGAGACGCCTTGCCTCTTCCTCATCTCTGTTGAGAGTTGCGCATTCACAACAATGATCGAGTATGTCACGGACGCCAGGGACAATGATACAGTACTTTTTAAAAACTTTTATTTCAGTCTCTCATTGCTGATTGAATAATAATTGGGCGTTGCTAAAATGGAGACGGATGGAGAAGTCTTTAGTGTCCTTAATTTCAACGTGTGTCGTTGCATCATGCTGGAATAGGGGAGACAACGAGCGTGTCCACCCAGGTGTTTCCAGATGTTTCTATCACCGCTGGGCACCCAGAGGAAGAGGAGTCTTTTAAATAAGCATTCAGAATCATGGATCAATGACTCAATCCTGCTTGTCTGCGCTGGATGTCAGTGTCTCACCAGTGCCTGAATCACCACCCTTGCGTCACCGCTGGGTTATTGTTAGCCTCAGGTTGATAAATATGAATAAGCACAAAAACAAGGTTAACTGGCATGGGCTCTCTGCAGTCCCGTGTTAGAGAGGGCACAGCTCTAAGAAAGGTGAGTGTTGAAAAGTGGAGGACGTTACCACCAATTTACAAACACTCACAGTTCACACAGTACCTTCATGCGGTCTTAATTCGGAGAACCTGTCTCGTTCCCCGTCAGCAGCACATGAAGCCTTTCTGTCTGCATGGTTTTTTTTTTTTATTATCGTGGCTGCAGATTTCTCCGGAGCTCTGAGTCACTCTGCTGCAGCTCTCAGGCCTCTCTGCCCTGAAGACACGCAGACCGCCAAGCCAACGCACGCCGCCCTGGCTCCGGGGACTCCACACCCGAGACCTCTGAACCCCGCGCTGCTCAGCTCCACCCACCCCCTCCACCCAGCATCACCTGATCCATGCGCTCCGTCACCGCCGGCTAAAACGAGAGCCGTGCGAAAGCCTTTAACATCACGAGTGCAGGGAGGCAGAGGAGGAGGACGAGGAGGGAGGAGGGTGAGAACGAGGAGGGAGGCGAGGAAAGGGATGAGGGTGAGGGAAAAAAATGATGGAAGAGGAGGAGTAGGAGTAGAAGCAGGGGCGAGAGAGGAAGAGGAGGAGAAGCAAAGTGTGTAGAGAGAGGGTAAAGAACGGGAGGAAGAGGAGAGGGAGGGAGAAAAAGACAGGAGGGAGAGGAGGCAATTTGTTCAAGGAGAGGCGGCTCATCAATCAGTGTGGGAGCAGAGAGTGATCGTGTCGGCTTATTGATCCCAGCACAGCGCTCCGTGTGTGTGTGTGTGTGTGTGTGTGTCTGTCTGTCTTTAACTCCCCGATAAGACGTCGAACAGTCCTTCCATTCATGCTATAATTCACCAAATGCATCAGCGCAACCTTAACCTTAACAAGCTGCCGCGCTGAGCCTTAAAATCCTCCAGAATACATTTTCCTCGGTCGCGAGCAAACTTCAGCTTGTTTCCAAAGCAACTGAATATTTCTTTCAGGAAGTTTCTTGACTCCAGTATCATTTTTCTTCTTTATCTCGGTGCAGAGATGCGTATTGCTCACTGACGTCAGCGTTATGACTCAACGCAGAGAGGGGAGCAGACGGAGCTGTAGATGACTGTTAATTACCTCCCCTCACGTCACGGAGCGCTTTATTGGCCTTAAACTGGCAAAACTGTTTTGCCTAAACTTCTAGAAAGTAAAATACTGTCTGGACAGTGTCAGGGCAGTAGGGAAATGACACTATCCACGCTCAGATTGGTTCCCCATAAATGTTGCTTTGACTGTGCTATTCAGTCTGCCACCAGGCTGTATTTTTTTCCCGAAAAAAAATGGAGGTCGGATTAGGCCACAAAGGAAGCGCGTGTGCCATTGTGCAGCGGTGAGACAATCAACTATCTTTCCCCTGACAGTTACTTTCATGCACTGCAGGCTGTACTATCTATCTCAGGTGAAACAAACTGTGGCTTACACCTATGTCTGTTGAAACCAAGCCTTTTGAATTCACTGCTTTTTGTTGCTTTCTTTTCCTGTTTTACCGAACTCGTGATCTCTGTGTAGTTGCTGGTACAAGGTCATCTATTGGTCATTATATAAGACAAAATGTGTAACAAAAGGAAAATTCATAAACTCCTTCATGCTCCACACATTACAGTTACAGTACATGCAGTTACTTGTATACAAATATACATAAATACGTAGGGCAACTTTTGGATCTGCGTCATGGTGGATTTAAACAGCAGCAACGAGATGATGATGATAACCTATCATACGAGCGCTTCACTACGGTTTTAATGATAATAATTATTATAATAGTAATAATAACTTTATTTATATAGCACCTTTCAAAAACAAGCTACAAGGTGCTGTACAACAGAAATAAAACATAACAAATACAATTGCCTGACAACAACATAATAAAACCACCAAGAGAAATAAAATTGGACTTAAAAATTAGAAATTTAAAATCACCCATCCTCAACTATGTAAACATACAATGATAATAAAGCAAAATTAAGCGAAGGCCAATCGATAAAAGTGAGTCTTTAGAAGAGATTTAAAAGAAGCCTGTAATGTCAGTATCTGTAGAATATGTCACATACATGAAAATGATTCACACAACAGGTGAACAGTACTCTTTCTCTCCCTCCCTCTCTCTTTTTTCCCCACCCATTTTCTCGCTATTTCGATGAGGAAAGGAAAATCACATCATCATATTTACTGACAGTTGTCAAAGGCAAACTCTTGGAAGCAGATAGAGAGCATCGCAACATTTCTGTCGCTTGCAGAAACGTGTATTTCCAACATTTGTTTGTGCCAATTGGGTTGAAATTTTTTGCATTTGAAAGCATGAAACCTCTGGTTTATTTCACCAGGATGTAGGGACACTTTCCTGCCATGCCTGTGGCAACAGAACACAGTATTTTAAGCCATAACATGATCTCTAACCAAGTGTTTTTCTGCCTGAACCTAACCAGACTATAATCACAGCATTTCATTATAAAATGGAACATTTTACAAAAGTAAATCTGTTTTAGCATAACATTTATTGTGGCGACTGAGTTTAAATGTTGGCCAAAAGTTGCTGCTGAAAAAAATGATCAGACTTCAGGATCGATCCTCAGGGGACCATGCATATCCACAGCATATTTCATTAAAAAATTTGGCCACTCTAGAGTTGCAGCATCTCCATCCTCAGTCTACCGGTCGAGCAGGACAGAGATCAGGTATAATCACTCTGGAGTCGAATTTAAAACTCTCAGCTGTGATGCAGCAGAAAACTGCAGATCTGATTCCCACTAAGCTGACAGATGTGATGTGTTTATTTAGCGAAATTAAAATTAAGTCATGGAAGACTTTTTAATATCATGGCCACATGTCTTTTTTTTCCCCAAAATCTGCCAGGCCACAATGACAAATTAATTTGTATATGTTTATCCCTGCAGATTAGTCCGTCACTGTGATGGAGAAAATAAAATTGATGAGAAATATTCAATGGTCGCTCGTGACACGCTTATGGTATTTCGCGGCATTAGCTGTATGAGTCATTTCCTACTTCAAAGCGTCTCTGTCCACGTCTGGCCCTGGGTGCACAACCCTCACCAGCACCCATCAGATTTATATTCTTGGTGAATCATGCTGAGTTTTCTGCTCCTCTGCTCAGGGCTCACACAGCGCAGACAGGACATGTTGTTTACAGTAACGCGTTGACCTGGATCAAACCAGGTTCAAGCGTAATCTGCTGCACGCACCAATATTTGTCAGTTTTACTAAATGAGATTAAGTGAAGCAGAAACTACACCCCCTGCACACACGATCCCGCACACACACGCACACACACACAGGTAGCACTCATATTCAGCAGATACTGTCAGCAGCTGCCGGTGTTGCCGCAAAATGTACCAAGTCATCAAAATGTAATGAATTACTGGTCGAAATTCTTGTTCATGTAACATAATAACATGACCCACTGCTGACCTACCACTGAGTGTCATAATATTATGATTTCCTCAGAGTTACAACATCCATATTTCCACTTTGCCTCCAGCTCAGCACCCTTTTCAATTCAAAAATCTGGTGTAGCTCCTGCATCGCTGCCAACGCACCGAATCATTCTGCCAGTTAGTCCTCCGCTCCATCTTACGCAATGCAATCTGCAAAATAAATATTAAGTACGTTTCTGCAAAACCACAGGTGAGTCAAAACTTAATTATTTCTTCTGTACATGTGTTCAAGTGGAATTTTCTGTTTCTCTCTCGTCACAATGCTGTGCTTTCGCTCTCGTCAGGATTGGGCACAAAACCCACTTGGTTCGGAAAACAAACGGTCCAAGTTCCCTTGAAAAACTGCCGGCTTTGGTCGCAACAAAAACAGCTGGAAATGTCCACAGGTCTCCTTAGAAAAACTCACACGTTGGATGTGACAGAAACCAATGGAAATATCCCCAGGTTTCCTTACACATATCAAGTCACTCGAACTGCGGAAGAGGCAACAGAACTCTAATCATCCTACAAAAGCAAGCATGTAGCTCTGGGCCAATGGTGAGGTGGTGTCAGATCAAAATCCAGAAAAATGGCCCCTGGAAGCCAATTTATTTTTGACACTTTAGATACATTTTGCTGACATTTCCAATGCACAACTTGGAGTCTTTTAAAATTGCAGTATTGCTACTTTCAGGATCTGAATACTTCCTCCACCTCTTAAAAACCCCTGCTGTGCCAAGGCAGCCAGTCTAACATCGTCATTTAACGTTATGTCAGGAACACCGTTTCATGTCCTTGACAAGTTCTTACGCTCGTTCCTGGGTGACACGATCAAACAGCACATGTACACTGAGTTCACAACCAGGACATCGAAGGTGCTTCGTCTGAATCAACAAGAACAAACGCCTAACAAAACACCATCAGGGACGGATCAGGCAGGTCAGTTATTACCACATTGCGCAAATTACAACATCAGACAAATTTATGAGACATGTAACTCATAATCCCGAGATCAAGTCTCTTAATGTTATTTTCTGTTAATGACTGTACGGTGGTGACTTAATGGAATACTAATAATGAATGATATTATGATGAATGTGTGGATCAGCAGAGGTTTACCTACCTGAACAACTCCTGTGTTACAGCTTCCACGGCGGCTTCAGACAAAGACGGTACAAAGGATTAGCGTTAAAACTTCAACAATCTGCAACCAATCAACAATAATTAACACACCTAAAGTATGCGGGCTTCAGATTAACATTCAAAATCAATGTTTAAATATTTTTACCACATATGTCTTGCACTATTTTTTACCTATACGCCAGCATCAGGCACAATAATGGCAAAAAAATTCAATTGTATTTTAAAGTTTGTAACTTCCTGGAAGACGAAATGGAACTTAAAAAGGAAGGAATGTTCATTACAACACTGAATCTTTACTGTGGTGACAGCTGTATTGAAGTCTATGGGAGACGTATGGAGGAACACACCAATATCTGACATATCTAAGTCGTATGACTTCTGAGGAAGAAATGCCTTTCAGAAAATGAAAGAACACACTTTAGAGAGTAGGTTAACGACAGATTTTTATTTTTTTTTAAATCAACATCCTTTCCTCAAACTTGTGTAGGAAAGGCTCCTGTTTGTGCTGGTGTTCACGATGTGAGTGCAGTCTCATCAGCGGAAATCAGTCGGACCTGCCCGTTTGATCACAATATTTTCAGCCCGTCAATCACTCAGGTGGAGAAATCAGTGGTTAACCGACTCTGAAGTACTTTCTTTCATCTGGAGGCATTTCTTCCTCAGAAGTCATACGACGTGGATATGTTGGGTGTTATTGTGTTTCTCCATGCATCTCCCATAGACTTAAATATAGCTGACACCACAGTCTGGCCCCAAAGCAAGAATCAGGGACGTAATGATCTGACCTTCATCTGTAGGTTCGATGAAAATGACTTTAAAAAAAGGAAAAGAATGTTCAAAGAATGACTCATTCTGCACTCAGGGACGAGTGGCACTAAAAGGCAAGATATTATTCTTTTTATAACTCGTTTATTCTCTTTGTTAACAAGTCTCGCCCTTAACGACTGTTTTTCTGGAAATGCATAACTATATACCTAAGTAAATAGCAGTCCATAAGCTGTTTCATGGGAACTTTAACCTATTTGTATTTAGTACAAGAGTGGGGACTGCAAACAAAAGGACAATCTGACTGAATGTCAATGAAGAAATTATATACCATGATATGTGATGCATGTTTCAGATCTCATACATAAATGTTTAGTGTTGGAAACATTTGAGTTAAGATTTGTTATGGCAGCATGAGCAAAAATAATCTAGCAAGCATAATGTGGCCAGACTGCCTACATTAGCGTGTGTCTTGTGATGTGCAGTGATTCTTGAACAAGGCGATAATAAGGCAAAACGAAAGCAGACATACTCGTACCTCTGACTCCTTTGGATCGTGTGCGATGGCGTTTTTTAACCACATTCACCTCCATCTGAAGAGGAAAACACAAGTCAGCACTTACTCTGAAAGAAAACATGCTATATATAATTAAACACATTATAGTGTTTCCTGTGCACAACCCTCCTAGCAAAATCAATCTCAGTGAACCCAATAGACTGCTAGCAGCACCTTAGCAACTAGCTACCTTGAAAACCATATTTATCACTTCATCACACCTTAAAACTACTTGGCAGCGAACTAGCCAACGGTTGCCAAAACAGGCAGTATGATTTCAGAGGCATCATCGGCCACCTCTAAACGTGCTAGCAACCACTGCTAGCACTTTTGCAGGGTCGTAGCATTCCACCAGCTCTTGCAAAAATAAAGATTTTTAAGAATCCAATGCTAACAAGCAGCATCTCAACAGGTGGCAACATGTTAGCTCCCACTTTAAAAAAGTGCGGTAGTTGTTGCTAACGTGTATGCTACAAGCTAGCGCAAACAGGACTGGGTTGAGCCCGTTCTTCCTTCGTCCCTGCTTAGTGACAAACTAGTTGTAAAGTAATGACTTTCTGAGTCTTGTTGAACCATTGGAACTTGAAATTAAAACTACAAATTTAATTGACTGAGGTTGTGAATACATAAGGCTTTCAGGAAGTGATTGTAGCATCACAAGCTGTAACATATGAACAGTCAACTAAATCACCTCTTTTCTGGGAGTGCTTATGTTACTGTTCATAAGTTTCAACTTAAGAACGACTGGTTTAACCACGTCCCGATTCCTAAATAGAGATCAAGTTTTTACTTTCCCCGGTTATGTCGTTGCTTTTTTTCCCTTATTTTTCTGCTTGTTCACTTAAAATTATTACTATCATTTTCCTGATTTTACTAAATATGCAAAACAACTATTGTGATTGATTGAATTTGACCAGAACAAGGGCTGGTTGTGACGGTGTACCCACCTGGTCAGAGCTCGGTGTAGCACTGGTCATGTAGCTGAAGAGTCTTTATAGCAATTTCAGAATTTCAGAGGGTGTCTTCCAAAGTCATGATCTGCAAAAGAAAAACATGTTGGCATCTTAGTTTTGCAGGAAATCAGATTCCTGTTTGGAATTTCCTTGAATAAAGACACTTAACGGTGGCCCGCTCACTTCCTTGGGACAGCTTCTAAGCTCAATTCTCTCTGTGAAATGTATAATTACGATATTCTAATGACATTTTGACATTTGAGAGACTCCTGCCAAATACCATCAACACATTTTTACTGATAACTTCAAATGTGAAATCTAATTTAATGTAATTCATTCAGTCAATTATGTGTTACCCTGGAGAGGTTGCACAGGCGCACTGCTAAAAACATTTCTGTGACCTACAGCATAACATTCAATTCATTCAGTCAATTAGGTGTTTCTCTGGAGAGGTTTAAAAGATTCACTGCTGAAAACATTTCAGTGACCTACAGCATAGCCAGTGAATGACCCATAACAAGGCCAACAATATGAATAAAAGCAGTCATTTATTGCTGTTGGGGCCATTCATACAACAGAAAAATAGTTGTAAATAATTGATATCTATATTTGACTTGCTAACAACAAGCTGTTCCATCGTTTCACTGCAGTACGGTTAATTATGACCAATAATGACTGCAGCCAGCCTTGGCTTCTGATGGGGTGTGGAATTCTTGCCTGTTCTTATTAGACAATTTTGTTGGAAGTATTTTGTTAATATTTGTTCAAAGGTAGAAGTTTTCAGGACACTGTTCAAAGGAAGAACATGGACAACAGAGTTTTGTTGAAAGTGTCGATTATATCCTTGGAATTTTCTAGCTTAAATGGTCAGTGTGCAGCAAACCAAAAGACGCAAGTAACATGGGATCATGAGAGTTTTTGTCAGTGCTGTGAGAAATGAGTCCTTAAACCCAAAAAAAAAGTTTAAGTGTAGTTTAGTGGGTTTGCAGTTAGATGAGTGAAATAAGATCTGTGGTTAAAGCAAGCCTGAGAGATTTTCACATCTTGTTCTATGACACGACACGCATCCGTAAATGTAGGTGTTTTAAAGATGGCAGTTGCTAAGAAGTGTCTGAATGAAACTACAGAAGTTGTTGGTAGGGTTGCCATCCGTCCCTTGAAAAAGCGCTATCGTCCCGTATTCAGAAACAAAATTACGTGTCCCTTATTGAGCTGAGAAGGGACGCACTTTGTCCCGTATTTCCGTGAGAATCAAAATGGTCTTTAAAATGTCAGTGGTATCAGTGAATGACAGGGCGTTTTATATAAAAATGTATGGTAATCTTATTGCCAGCCCTCTCCTGCTCTGTGACCAATGAGCTGACAGCACACTCACACACGAGAAAAACAATTCAGAATCAGGCTCCTCTCATTGGTCGAGGTACTGTCGCTTGCAAGAAGATACCGGAAGACAAGAGACTGAGGCAACTGGGAAAGCAAACCAGCATGGATAACACGGACGACAAGGATTCACAGGACACTGCAGACGGTACGTCTTCCACTACGAGCAGTAACGTTAGTCCTCCGAGAAAAAAAAAAGAAAAGGTTGCAAAATACAGACTCGAATGGGAAAAAGAAAACATGTGGCTGCCAGCGCTCTTCTTCTGTAGCCCATGGTGGACTGTTTGATGTGAAACAGCATGCTTCTAGTGGTCGACACATTGAAAACGTGAGGGACAACCAGGTGGACCCTTGACCGGGTTCGTTATCCACAAGGCAACACCAGAGGCAGATATGGTATGTAAGGGTGGAGCAATCGGGTCGGCAGGCCCTGCCAACTAGGTGTCCCTTATATATTTTTCAATGAGTTGGCAACCCTCGTTGTTGGGGACATTAAACCATCATCAGAGCGAAAAACTCATCTACTCACTATTCCGTCTTTACTTCAGTTACATACTATTCTAACTTTAACTTTACAACAGAATGTATTGAGGGCTGCAGTCAATGGGTTTTTTGAATTGGTTGATGGTCAAATGTCTGAAATAATCATCAGCTTAGGATGTTTACACAGTTTGTTCTACACCATAAAATATGCCAGTAAATACCCCACATCTGACTTATAAAGTGTCATAAAGTAACTTTATGTCATGCTGAGCACGGAGACACGTCTACTCACTACTCCATCTTTACAGGCTGACTTAACATTAGCTTTTTTTTACTTAATTTACATGTCAACAATCATATAAGTGTTGCACAAAACATGTAAGTATCATCACATTTTCTGCAATAAACCAAAATCTAATTGAGAACTCCCATACGCTTCTTGTCAAGCAAACCAGGGCGATGCTAACTTCAGTTAGCCTACAAAAATACATCATCCCTGCTGCCATGTATTGCTAAGGAAAATGTACCTGTGTGACTATGGCAGAAACGTTTTAAGACGAAATGATGTTTAAAAGATGAATTCACATTACGTTAAGTCACGTTCGTTCGTACTTTGTACAAATATGGGAAAGCCCAGTCTTTTCTTAAGAAATTTTAAGAAAGATAATCTGTAACGGACCACATTAACAAGTGCATTCATCTTACACCTGAAAGCTTCAGAGATGAAAAATATTCTTATTATACCAACCATGATATAAAGATTTGAAAATTACGATGGTAGAACAACCATGCTTTAGCTGTGAGAGGAGCAGAGGGTAACAGTGGATCGCGGTTATCAGTAATTTCATTTTTAGGACAATCACTCATCTCAACAGCCCAGCCCGTGGCTTAAATACATTCTTAGGTTTCAATGTGAACAACAATATTTATACAGTTGAAAAGTTTGGAGATTGACTTTGGACATCCAGGTTTCTGAAAGGAAAATATTTTTTCATAAACAATGGTATGTGAATCAAAGCTGGAGCTCTTCAAGGCTCGGCGAAAATGAAACTCTCCCCGTTGAAGTATGAGTACAAAAGATGAATAACTCTGTGGGTGCACAAATACCATGACGAATGAAGGAGCATTTAATTACAATATCACAGACCTGGAAAAAACTTTCAGTAAATATAACAATGGCCCTGACTTTAACTACTTTTAAATACAGATTCAGAGCTTTGACATTCATTATTTTCCTCCTTGCATTTACATGTTACCCTGATCTTTAATTAGCTGTGTGATTCTTTTAATTTCTCTTAAAATTGGGCCGATTCAGATTAATTTGAGGTGGTCTGGACAGCAGTCTGAAGTGTATCAGAGCTGCTGAGTAGAAACAATGCTACTACTAGCCGAGCACTATTGGGGTTAACTCACTCATCTGAGTTGGCTGGACACAAAAATTCAATCTGATCACTTGCAAATAATAGTACAGGCAGTCTGATTTAAAGATTTGATTTGAGAAACAAATCTGATTCGCCTGCACTCTGAACTAGGCTTCTGAGTTACTATCAAAGGCTCCACAAGCAAACTTGGTTTTCCAAAGAAACACAGAATCAATGAGATAAAAATTACACTAAGTAAAAAACTTGATAAAACATTCAACAAAAAGAATCAGTTAAGTTTTAGATTCTGGGTCAATTCAGGGTCATTTTTATGTGAATGAGCTGTCTCAATTCCTGGGCTGCATCCTCTGAAGGCCGCATTTAAAGGCCAAATGCATCACAGAGGCGCAACAAGACAGTCCCATTTTAAAGGCTCCTTTTAATGCCGAATACGGCAGAGGAATGCGGCCTTCGTTCCTGTACCATGAAGAATACAATCCTTTGTGGCCCACCGTATCACAACATTTATTGCACTCACATGACAGTTGGATTTGTATGAGGACAACTACGATGGACACACAGAGCAAAACAGCAGCCCAATACACTTTTAAATGTAAGTATGAGATTTCAAGTCACTCAAGTAGCTTACAATAATTTAAAAAAACAAGGGTCCCCAATACAGTCTAGGTTGCTAAGCGACAGGAGCAGTGCTTCGCAAAGTAAGTAAGGGTAAACCGAGGGGAGCCGGCGATGTATATAGGAAATTCCCTGCGTACCAGGCCGAGGATGCAGCCCCCAAATTGACACACAGCTATGATGTTTTCATCCCAAAGGCAACAATAAAGCATTCTGAGTTTGCTACAGCTTGGATTTATTCTCTCAACAGGTCTCCTCTCCAAATTATGGCAGCTGATGACCGCGCATCACCAGAATTCAATTGTGGCATTTTCTGCAAGCCACAGACACATTAAATGTGTACTTTTGATATGTATCATATCAGCATTTCCACAATCTATGCCATACATACATTGCAGTGGAGGGAATTTCAGTCTGACAAGCCAGAGACTACTTTTCAAAACAGGGTTTGTGTAAACATTGTGACGATCCTTTTCCTAATCTTAACCCAAGTGGGTCCGTAACACATTGTTGTCACAGCATAAAATCGAAAGAAGAACCAAAGGAAACATCAAGTTTCAGCATATCCTTGGTTTACAGAAATGTACATTGCCAATTTTGATTCTGATAATTAGGTTGCTAAGGGCTCATGGTTATTGAAGTATGTAAAGCAGTGCCAAGCCAAGAGCCAGAAACAAACATGACATGATGGTCATATCAGAAACATCTTTTATTGTTGAATCATCCAGGAGACTCTGGTGTTGGTATGCTCAGAGCGTCTGTAGATTAACCCTGATAGCTAAAAAATGTGGCATTTCCAAGGATCTTACTCACTAATACCAGGCACTCGGTAGTCATCATGATTTTTCATTACCACTGCAGCTCAAAGACCACTGCAACGCTATTACAACACCAATACCATCCAAATGAAAGTGCTGCATTTTTTTTTCTTTTTTTTTTCTTT
>CAEMYA010000239.1:2121859-2136286 GCA_903131615.1 Diplodus sargus | reverse complement strand
TTTATTTATTTTTTTTTTCAAAAAATTTAAGCAACACAAAAATCTCACTCTGGGCTGTAATTATTACAGCAGAGCATGAGCTCGCTGGGAGGATATTCAATGCAAACAGCAACATAAAAGAGAGAGAGACAACACAGAGGCGACGGTTTGAAGACGAAGACGTGAACACAGCAGCTCTGCGTGCTTCGCTCCCCTCAGCTGCAGTGCAGCTCGAGGGGTTTGCAGCCTTAATATAAATGTAAATTCTGGACAGCCTTGCCTGAACTCTCAGCCTACTCCCATTATGGTGCCACAGCATACCGAGGCCGGGTGCATCTGAGGCCGCCACTCCACTGAGCGTGCTCCAACGCACCACCCTACATCAAACACAGTCTTCCCTCCCTCCGCCATGAAGAGCTCAACTGAAAAAAAAAAAAAAAAAATTCCTCCACCTCCCTGGAAACTATACGACTGAGTGGGCTGCACACTTAATGGGCGTGTGTGTGCGCGCTGCAGTGTGTTCGTGCATGTGTGCACATGATGTACTAACCTCACCAGAGAGTCTATGTGCGTTTCCATAGGCTGTGTCCTTGTTCTGCCTCTGCATGTGCGCGTGTGTGTCTGGGTTCTTGTGCTTGTGTCTTTGTGAGGACCAGTTTCAGTTTCAGACCTACAGCAGGAGGACATTTTGGATTATCAGGACACCCATGGAGAGTGAGGACATTTTTGAGGAAAAAGAAAAAAAAAATTCTATACAGTGGGGACCTTATGAAAAAGTTGATATCTATTTGGATGGACAGTACTTTCGTATAGTGAGGACATGTAAGATTTTTAGTGGAAAGTATCTACAGAAAGTGAGGACAGTTCTGAAAGGACAGGGTATTTTTAGAAAGATCAGGACTTTTTACAAAAATTGTGGGTGGGGCAATATTTTTTTTTCTCACGTTCTCATACCTAGACAATTGAACAGTTTGAATGCCAAGATTCCTAAAATACATATACACGCAGTACATGATTACTAAAATGCATCCCCTTGTTAACCTGATGAGGTCCGGACCCAGATGCTGTCCTGTCCAGTCGTTGAACTATAGCTTCTAAATTATTTTTAAAAATGTGACATTTGGACAAGCGGCATAATGTGATTTAAATAAATATTTTAAAAGTGAGGACATTTGCCAATATTTTTTAAAAAGTTTTAAAAGGCCAGTATGTATTCTGGAGAATGAGAACATTTTGTCCTGTCTCCATTTCTTTCTTTCAAAGGGTTCAGACTTGGAGGCTGTGGTGTGTATACTATCAGCATCGGGGGTCCTCACATGTATAGAAGTATAAATATTTGTGTGTGAGCATACACACCTGTGTATAAAAATGTATAATATGGCTATGTGTAACAGTAATGAATAGCAATGTTAAGATATTGTGCTCCCTCCTCTTGAGATTTTTCAGAGGATCTTTGATTTATTTTGGTGTTATGGAAGCCTACCCTGAATTATTGAAGCAAAAAAAAAAAAATTCTCGAGTTGTCAGTCCCTGTGTGCGCGCTGTGTGCGTTTCTCTGTGTGTGTGTGTGTGTGCGTGTGTGCTCGTGTGTGTGTCACAGTGTCCTATATGGCTGGATTGGCGCTGTGTGAAGAGGAGCTTCCTGCTGTTTAGTATTCAGTCCGACACTCTGCCTGTCTGGTACAATATGATGCAGTGCTCCATACTGAGACACACACTCCTATACACATGCACACACACACACACATGCGCGTGTGTACCAACACTTCCCACCACATACACACATGTAGACATGTAGGTTTTGCCACAGAAATATAGAAACATACACTCTCTACCTGTGGGTCTTTTCTCTCTGAACACATTCTGATACTGAGCCATTTGGACTGATGCTGGTGGCTGCAGGGCCCCCTGTAGGTCAAATCCAACACCACACCTCACCCTGCTGACAGTTGTTTTTTTTCTTATCACTTTATCTAATCATTTAAAGGGTAACTCCACCAATTTTACACATTAAAGCGTGTTAACAGGTCTTGGTGGGCGCATATGTGGAACAAGTAGCTTAGAGCCTTTTGTGGCTCCAAGGAAAGCTGCATGTAATCTCCAGTGATGTCACTCGGTGGTTAAATTGCATTATGGGTAATGAAGGCTCATTTTCCCCACATTTGGGAATCAGTAAAATGGCCCAACAACCTGAGGACTCTATATAACATTCTTACAAATGTTGTCACAACTCCCTAAAAATGTCCCAGTTTCCGGCCTGAAGAGTCTGTAACACACCCAAACACTGAGGCAAATGTTTGTGTGTCGAAACAAAGCACACACCGACACACACACATACGCACAGCAGCCAGGTGAGTTGTGTGTTTGCGGCGGAGCTCAACAGCAGCTCCGTGTTTTATTACAGCAGAGCACTTTTATCAAACCCAACAAACAGAAACACCTGGTGTGTGATGTGACGCTGCAGTGCACAAACCAAACAACACAACCGAACAGGGAGGGAGAGAGATGCAGCGCTTCCTCAGGTCTGTCTGTTCTACTGTCTGTCTGCACATCAGCAGAGTTTGTTATTCTGGACATGAGCTGCTTAATAAAATGTAAAAATGCCTTCAGTTTACCACAGCAGGCATGGCGATGGTGATGTGTCAATTGATCCTTTACTTTGTGCTAAATTGAAATATCTAACCAACTACTGGATGGAAGCCTTTTATTTATTAGCGTTTTTTAAATTAACAACAAAAAGACTTTCTGCCTCCCTGTAGAACAAATAGATATTTGTAGATTTTTTCCTCATCTTCTACCATCATCACCCAACCAAATTCCTGTTTCCAGGATTATGAAACGTTCGATCATGCTTCAGCTCATAAACTCTTTACTCCCGGCCATTTTCGCCTGAGTATGCATGCAATTCTCAAATGAGATATGTAGGAAGTGACATGACTGTTATGTTATGCTTATTCTTAAGCCATTAGCATGTTCACATTATTATTGTGAGTACTGTATATTAGCATTTAGCTCAAAGCACTGCTTATTTTCTGTTTATAACAAATTGCTTTTTTCTTTGTTGTTTAAAGTTTGGCAGCTTTTTAGATCTCCAGATGTTCTCATCAAGACTGTCCTCATGAGACAGTGCTTGTTTGATTGTTTAAATGATGAGTTTACTTTCCCTTTTCAAGGCATCCCGTGGTCATGTTAAAGTTAAAAACGTGTTTATTGAGCAACAGCGGAATACAGCATAACTCTAGTAGCATAAATAAAACCATTGTTCAGGTCAACCATTGTTCAGGAGCTGTTGCCTGAAAGGGCTCAACTCAGGGCAAACAAATTTCACATCTAAACCCAGCTGAGATCATATTAATAATATAGTATGCTACCTGCATGGATAGAGGCCAACAAAGATGGCACTAATTGTACTTTAAATAGACCTTTCTTTACAGATTAAGATTTTACATACAAAACTCAGTTCATAAAATACAATACTGTACGTTATTAGCGATCAAACTACCAAAGACCTATATGTATAGTACTTAAGATGAGCTTAATATGCATATCAAGATTAATAATAATAATGATCAGCTAAAATATAATATCATTGTCGTGACACATCACTGTAAAGGGGAGTGTCTGCATGACCACTTACTTCTGATACTTTTAGTACATTTGTTGCTAATACTTCTGTAAGTTTACATGATTTCAATGTCCTACTACTCTAAATGACTATGAATACTGTATACTATTTAGCATTTAAGCTATCGCCACTGCTAAAAAATCGAATGGAC
Organism: Diplodus sargus; assembly: GCA_903131615.1. Taxonomy (NCBI): domain Eukaryota; kingdom Metazoa; phylum Chordata; class Actinopteri; order Spariformes; family Sparidae; genus Diplodus; species Diplodus sargus. The sequence goes on along the minus strand of CAEMYA010000239.1, from coordinate 2,132,531 downwards.
CATTAATGAATTCCGTTATGACTAACGTATAACTGCAGTGCAGTCTGTACACGCACACACACACACAAAAATAAAATAAAAGCAGCAGCAGCCCTGCTGGTGTGACGCCCTGACTCCCTCCTGTACATCAGCCCCACTCCTGGTTTCCATGGAGACTGGACTGATCGGGTGATTAGCTGCATCAATTAACCTCTGACCAATCACAGAGAGAGCCTGAGCAGCAGCAGCTGACTGTGATTTGCAGATACGATCACAGCTGAATTCAGACATCTGAGCGCCGCATGCTAAATAACAATGAAAGCTTATGGGAGTTCGACATTAGCATAGTAAATCACATTCCTGCACATGTTTTTTTTTTTTTTTAAATCTCGTCCTTTATTTCATACTCCATAGAGTAATCTTTGTACTGCTGGTCTTTAAAGCTCTGCGGTCCTTGTGTTCACTGTCTGTCTAATCTGGAAAACTGCAAAAAATAAATTAATGAAGATTTGTGTTTTTGCGGGAAACGACTTTCCTGTATTCATCTACTGCCGAAGCCAAAATCAGAAAATATCTTTGCTCTGTACTATTATTTTTAGAGTCTTTTCGAGATTCCACTTTTCCAAACGCTGGATGGATACATGTGCCCACTCCACACATGAACTAGCCTGATTCCCCTGCAGGGTTTCCTGGCCGTAATGAACCCTGGTACACTTCACGTTCACCCTCTAAACCCTGTAAAAGTGGGAATGTGAAGGGGCCACGCTGCAGATTTTCACGCCTGGACTCAAACACAGCGTCGGCCCGCTCCCCCCTCCTCGATGACCAGGTCCGTGGTGTCATGTCAGCACTTCAGAAGAGATAAAGTCCTCTTCAGCCCTCAGACAATCTTCTGTCAGAGGATATTCACCTCATAGCAGGAACTCATCGACTGTGAGTATCTGCACACGGTCGCAACATTCAGTATCTGCAGGCAACTGTGTCAGTTTTTACAGTGAATTTTACTCTTCATGATGCTGATGAACGCATGCAGCTGGTTCTTTCGTGGGACTAGTCCAAAAGGGTTGGTGTCAAAAAGCTAGTCAGGGCCAAAAGTAAGTCCTCTTGGCATTCTAATTCAACAAAGCAGTTTATTTTCACCGGGGTCAGTCTCTTTACATGCTATGCAACTATAACCTTTGTCTCTCTAGCCAGTTATTTCACTCTTCAGAATCGCTTGATTGCGCTCAAAAATATGTGAGTTGATTTTCTTGGATGATCGGGTTAATGTCTGGAGGAGTAGGTCTGCAGGAAACATCTAATGTAACTAAACTGTTCATGCAAATGAGGGTGGGGAATGCGGACTCCTTTGCTATAGCAGAAAAGGAGCACACTTCCAATTGTCTTGCCAATGGGAAAGGAGACGATCGCTTTCAGTCAGTTTAGCCACAAACCTGCATTATACACACACTAATGTTCTTGTTGACTGCAGTACTTCAGCTCACTTCTAAAGCCAGCTTACGTCAAATTTTAAGTTACACATTCCCTCCGCTGCGGGTGCGGTGTGATTCATAGTGATGATGCTACTAATCGGTGTTAAAACCACCAGTTTACACGCCTAGTCGCAATCAAACTGACATTTTTCACCGTGCAAACGACGTGGCCTCTCCCTCTCCCATCATTCACCTCTGTCTGCGAGGGAGCAAGGGGGGGGGGCTCCGTGATTGACAGGTGGAACGGTGGATGTGGTCAGTGAGTGAAGCTTTAATGATCTGTAACAAGCAGACGAGGCAGGTCGTCAGTGGCAACAGAGCCGCAATCGTTACTGCTGGATTAATGTGTGCGTGTAATCGGAGGTGATACTGACTATAAACCCGGACAAAGGAACATATCTGACTCAAGGTTTTTCTTTTCATATCCAGGCAGAATTCAGCGACGAGAGGATTTCACAGGTAATGGATTACAGAGAGGTCAGGGGTCATGGCGGACGGAGCACGTGAAGAAAGTTCTGCATTAATCCCAGAGCTCTAATTTGGATTCCACAGCTGTCAGTCTGCGCCTCACATGAATGATCTTCCACCAGCGCGCACACGCTCCACGAAGAACAGGATCTACCCACGATGAGTCATTAAAAATGTGTGTGTGTGGATAACGACTGAGTGTGTGCATGTGTGGCTCTTACACTATGAGTCATTCGGCGCTCCAGAATAGAAAGTGGATGATGCCTTCTGCCGCCTGTGTGTGCGTGTGTGTGTGTGTGTGTGTGTGTGTGTGTGTGTGTGCTGGACTCCATTGATCAGAATGAGTTAATCGGATTGATGGCTGTCTTGGCAGCAGCTCAGATTTAATAAACCACAGACAGACAGTGAGATAGACAGACAGACTGGCAGACAGGTAGTTCAGGCGAGGTCTCACTGGTTCGGCTTGACAGTTTCATCACCGACTCAACAGTAACCAGCTGATCCGCCGTCATGGCGGAGCACAGTCTGCGAGACAGATGTGATGCTGATCGTGTGTGTCAGTCTCATGTCGGCGCCTCATAAGCACCGGAGCTACATTTCCTGCCGGATTGGACTTTTCTGTAATACCGAGCAGACGCTGGCAGACTTTGGACCTGAATTGGTCACTCCGGACTATTTTTAGATTCGTGCCCAATATCTGCCAGATTGGTTGTCGTTTGAGGTGCAGTTTGAGGTCACAGCGCCTGATTAATTGCCTGAGCGCTCAACCTTTAGCTCACAGATGGATTTCTGAAATGTCAGAAAATTTGGTTCAGTCCTATCGTGGGATTTCCCTCATGGCTGCTGTCGAAAGATCATTTATAAACGGCGATGAGCTTGTCTTAATGCAACTGGATCGGTATTTTACATGTCATGGCTAAAGTTGTCTTGGCTCTGATGCAACATCCTTTCACACGATGTCCTGCCCACAACACTATCTCACTGGTAACATTTAACAATTAAAACAATTATAAACAGTAAACTGGTAAAAATCTGCACAGTTACTAGTAACTAAATTTATAAAATGAATGAAGTGGAGAGGAGGTATGAAGTAGCAGAAAATGGAAATACTTAAGTAAAGTACCTACAAATTGTTCTTAGGTTCGTTCCCTCACTGGTTGTTCTAAATTTAGACGCTAAGTGATTAATTTTTACTGGAAATTAATATCTGTCCCAAATATCGTTGTTTTTTTTTTGTCTCCTCGATTGCTAATAATCAGCATCGATATATCAGCTCTGAAAAAGCGTTGTAGATACGTTCAGATACACACACAAGTATTTCCCAGTATAAAAGTGCCATAAAAATACATGTTTAATGAATGCTCAGTTTAGACCAAAGATTCGCAGCAGGATGCAACCATTTCAGAATGTTGCAGGGAAGAACAACACAGTGGGAACTGGCCAGTCTCAGCTCGATTCAGGCTGGCTGATGGTGCAACTCTGCTTGTTAATTCACTAGTGGCTGGTTTTGGAACATCCCTCGCACCACCTTAAACCAGCAAATCATCACCTCGCAGCAAAGTCAGGTGGTTTAAATGACTCCATTTTGGACTGAAGAAAAATATCAGTTAACCGATTTTATCAGCCGCTCTTGGCCTATATGTTGTCCAATTGGAACGCTTTTCACTGTTTACATTCATTTCATTTTAGACAATGAAAGTTTATTACTAATCTGAACAAATCCTGCCTCCATCATATATCTTTGTAACAAGTGTTTGACATTTAAAATATGACTTTCGAGATTTATTACAACAATGATGGAAGGTCAGTTGATCTGCATAGTATTTGCAGGTTCTGGCCGTGCAGAGAGCCCGATTGAAACATGTATTATCAGTTAACAGAACAAAAAATCATCCAGAGTCTTAGATATTTAATGTGCAATTTGTTCTGCTTTCTGAGAGCAGTGACATTTTCTTCTTTGGTCAGACATCTCCTAAACGCAAAAGTTGCTAATTAGTTGCTAATTAGGGGCTGTTTGTAAGTCTAGGGGAACTAGATAAGCAGCATTCAGATAAAGCTGCGTCTTGAGCCAGTTATCTTGTGCCCGGATACATTCTAAATCCCACCAAGCTTTTATGCCCATGCATGGGTCAGATGTATTCTATTTTATGTTTTTTAAATTTAAAAGAAATGGCAGTTTCTCATCATTTTGGACCATTACTGTTACCGTATATTTGTACAAAAAGCTGGAGAGGACAAAGTCCAAATTAGCTAAAGAAGGCCACTGGGGACTACAACCATTAGACAGGGGAAAAGTTAGATATCAAGTTAAATGACCAAATAACTGACAAGTTAACTGGCTAACAAACTCGACTCCCTGACTAACCAGCTCGATAAGTGCTACCTCACACACGGGACACCACTAGAAAAAAAGGCATGAAATCCCTCAGGAAAATGGCATTTGAAAGCAGATAGAAAATGGTGTCATGCTGCCAGTCTGACTGGAGTCGGGGGGGGGGAGTGAAGCCTGGCTGCCAGCCTGGCACCATTTCTATCTGCTTTCACGTCTCCACTAACAACTAAATCAACAAATAAACTCACGTATTTGTCCAGTTTGTCGGCATCATATTTGGAGGAGGGGTTTGGAAGAATTGTCTGTTTCAATTTTAAAAAATTGCAGTTTCTCATCATTTTGGATGAAAAGTTGGAGAAGCCTATAACCATTAGATGGGGAAAAGTAATTCTGTTAGTTAAGATGCTTTCTTCATTGATCTTACATACATTTCACTTTAATCTGGTGAGTTAAAAATTATTATGCATGGGAACGAGAGCTCTAGGGCTGACAAACAAGTTGCAAATAAACTGAAATTTCAGCTCAGTTGATCACAGAGACTCCACTACGTGAACAGACCTACAGGTGTGACCAGCAGTCTGGTCTGGTCTGACTGGTCGACTGAAAGCTGAGCCAGTGTTTAATATGCTCTGTCACACACAGGTGGTGCAGGGCTGCAGAGAGGAGGGAGGTTTATGAATGATCACCTCCTCTGGACTCTGCAGAGAGCACACAGGAGATAAAGGAGGGTTTTTTTCCTTTCATTATTTTTCAGCTGAGTTCACCTGATCTCCATGTTTACACAGCAAAACAACCGCAAATCAGGTTGAACTGAGACAGGTTACATTCTCCGTCTCAGCAGAAAGAGAAGGTCGGACGTCAGAGGTCACGCAGCCAATATTCTAGTGACACCAGAATAATGAAGATGATGATGACATAATGCTGCTCGAGAGAAAGGTGCGTTTCTGGATTCTGGATTTTTGGCACTGACTACCTAGCTGGCAAAACTACTACCATACTACGCAGTCAAATAATCTACAAGCGAATTGGTTAACAAACACGACACCCTGAATAATTAGCTCCGCTGAGTAGAAAAATAGTTGGACCTTGTCAAGGGCAGCACAGCAAGAAGGACCTGGATTCGAGACCGGGCAGGGCCTTTCTATGCAGAGTTTGCATGTTCTCCCAGGGCTTGTGTGGGTTCTCTCAAGGTACACCAGCTTCCTCTCTCAATCCAAAGACATGCAAAAGTTAGGTTAATCGGTTATTCTAAAATTGCCCGTAGGTTTGTCCCTATACATGAGCCCTGTGACGAACTCGCCACAAATCCAGGATATACCCCGCCATCGCCCAATGTCAGCTGGGATCAGCTCCAGCCCCCCGTGACCCTGAAAAGGATAGACGGTTTCAGATAATGGATGGATGGATGGCCCTTGTCAATTGAGCATGTATGACTATGTAAAATTGGTGGTGAAGAAAAAAAAAGTGCATCTGTCGCTGTAGTATCCTTTATTCCATCCATTTAATGCGCCTTATAATATGACAGGCCAGTGACATTTGCAACCTTTTTTCAGACATGGTCTAGTCTAGATTATAAGTGGATATTTCTGTGAGAATGGTGTAAAAAATGCAACGTTTTGTTGTTTTTAGTTACTTGTTTCCTGCTTTATTTTGTAGATTAGATCCTCATGTGTCATGTTTTACTTTTCACTTCCTATCTTTGTCTGTCTTCCCGCTCTTTCTCTGCATACACCTGTGTTCTCACTTCCCTCACTCTGTCAGATTGTTGTTGCTGGTGTTTCTGTGTTTGCTCCTCATGTTCCCTGGCCTCGTGTTTTTTGCAGTCCTGCCTGAGATCCTCGAGTTTCATCGCGGTTTGTACTTTATTCAGGTTTTGTATTTCTCTTTATTCTTTTGGATTTTCCACCACCTGTGTTCTTTTCGCAGCCTGAATTTAGATTTTTGGACTACAGCTGACATTATTAAGGCTCTTTGTTTGTTTCTCTATCTGCCTGTCATTGTGTCTGCATTGGGTCTTGCATTCTCAGGCCATAACACTATTTGGCCGTCAGCCGCAATCTTTGCCAGGTTTTTGGCCAAGACACAAGTGATGTGAGGCAACACAACAGTCGGCCTTTGTCACCGCTAGCTCTTTGATGTTGATGTTGGTTTGGTATGCGTCTGGGCCAAAATTCTGTCTCTTTTAGCTCAGGTTTTCTTCTTCCAACACCTCCTGAGAAAAACATATGGCTCTCAAATTGCTCCACTGTCTTACTCAGATAGTTGCAAATGTCTCCGTAATTTTGTTTCTTGGCAGGTAGTGTACGGTGGGTTCATCAGCTGCCTACTGCGGCTGAAAACAATGCAGTAAGTTCATGACCAAAAATACCAAAACAATGGCCTGAAAGAGGCTAAAATGTCCTGTAGAGATTTAATGCATTTTTAATATAATAGTGTTGATAAGTGCAGCTTTAAGGGCAAATTTCACCTTTTTACTTTTTTTATTTGATACAAAAAAGTACAATTATAGCACTAAATCATATCGTTTTGGTGGCACTCCTTTGATCTACTGTGAATATATGTGCTTTTCCATGGTGACATACTGTATGTGCAAACTCTTGACAGAGACACTTTGGCACAAACTAAAGATATTCACCAGAACCCAGGAAATGAGTCCTTTCCTGCATTTCAGATGGCATGTCGCCTGTTTTGTGACACTAACTGAACAATAAAACAGCCATAATGTAGTTTAAACATCAGTTAGCCGAAATGTGGTTTCCAGTGAATTAAATCATCTTTTTTATATAAAGCGTATAACTGCCTGCTCTCACCCTGCAGCGAGCAATCCTTCTCAATTTTTCTCTATTTACTGTTGATTTACAGATGAGCATCGGAAAGTTTAAAAACACATCAGGACTTCTGCATCACTCCTCTGACTCTGAGTGCGTCTTAAGTGTTCGAGCAGCAAGATCCCGAACTTTCCTCCGGTGCACTGCTGATGTTATAAAACCACTGCAGCAATAAAACTTTTTATATTAAGAGACTTAAATACAACTCTCTGTACACTCACTCCCAGCATGAATAGTGAAGATAGTTTCACGGATATATTAAGGTCACTGGAGGCTCGTGTATGTGTACTGTAGAGAACATATTATATTCCATACTTCACCCCAGTAGACTTTACATTACTGATGATTGGACTGGCTGCTGATGGCTGGATGTATTCCAGGTTTTACGTCATGCTGTCACTTGATATATATTGTTCGATGTTATATTGCAGGAGGGGATAGCAGTTGATTTTGCTCAGATCTTTAAGTAGAAGCAGCAGTACTGCAGTGTACAAATACTCGGTTACAATTTTCAAGCAAAAGTCAAGACTTAAACCTTTATTTAAATAAAAGTGTTTGCATGAAATGAACTTAATTAACTTATTATTTAGATACTACTGGATTATAATTATTGAGGCATTAATGTGTTCATCACTTTAATTTTAAAGCTGGTAACAGTGGTATTAGTATTTTTAGTTGAGCTGCTGGGTAGCTTGTGAATTTCTCCTCTGGGATCAATACACTTTTATCTTAACATTACATCAGATTTAATTTGTTGATCATGTTTCATATTATGAAGCTCCAGAAATGTTTTGTGCACCACGAAACTTCACCTGACTTACAATCAGCATGGGGGTGAGTAGATAATGACTGGATTTTCATTTTGGGTTGAAATGTTCCTTTAATCAATACTTTTACATCCTTACAATTCAGGTCAAATATTCATGTTTTAACTCCACTACATTAATTTGACAACTATAGTTACGACTTTTGCTAATAGGGTTGGTTTAATAATGTGAAACATAATCAACAAAAAAATTGTGATTAACATAAGACTGTATTGATCCCAGAGGGGAAATTCACCAGCTACTGTACCCAGCAGATAAATAAAGCTGTTAAACTACTGTTACCAGCTACAACATTCAAGTGATGAACACATTAAAACATCTATAATTGTAATCTAATAATAGAATATGATTAACATATTCTGAAATCAGTCTTTCTGCATGATGAGTACTTTCCATCGGCATCTGGGTAAATACCACATTTGCCTTTATGGAAAATGGATATACAAAGTTAAGTACAAATACCTCAAAACTGTACTTAAATACAGAACTTGGGTAAATGTATTTAGTTTATTTCTGTTTTGCTACATTAGTCCAGTGTTCCATCAACAGAAACTTATGTTCATTTTCCTATATTTTACTATACAAGAGTCAATTATTTGGTGTAAAGGTTCAAGCAAATCAAGCAAATACTTCAAGAATAGTATAGACACGCTACATTTAGGGAAAGCTAAGAGGACAAACTTAATGAAAAGGTATCGGTCACTAGAGATTCACTAGTTAGCATCACTGACACACTCCAGCTTACCTAAACTCAAGCTAACTTGCTATTTTTTTATTGATTTTGTACAGAAGTCAATTATTTGGTGTACAGATTCAAGCAAATCAAACAAATGCTTCAAGGATAGTATAGACACACTACATTTAGTAAGGTCCCTGCAGACTACTTTAGTCAAGTGCTACTTCATAAACTCATATTTATATACCATTATTTTACTTTACAGGAGTTAAATGTTTGATTTAAAGATTGAAGCGAATCAATTGAATATTCAGGCAGACACCTGAGACACTAGTTTGGAAAACTGTATAATATATAATATATAATATATAATAGTTAACATACAGTTTTAAATTTATTTCAGTTCTGCTTCGTTGGCCAAGGGTTACTTCAACATAAGTTTGTCTATATCTTACCACAGGAGTCAATTATCAATTCAAACAAATCAAGTCATTCCTCAAGAATAGTATAGACAGGCTACATTAAGTGAAAACTTGATAAAAGGTCCCATAAAGTCACTGCAGACACACTTTAGCCTAACTGAATTCGAGTTAACCTGCTATTCTACAGTAATCAAGTGTTACTTTGACATAAGCCTATGGAACTTTACCTTGATTTTAGTATGGGAGCCAATTATTCAATGTAAAGATTCAAGCAAATCAACCAAATACTTCAAGAATAGTACAGACACACTTCAATTAATAAAACCTGAGGGCCTAAACTTCAGCTTAAACTCATATTAATTTAGCACAATTTAACGGGAGTCAAATAACTGGTGCAAAAATTCAAACAAATCAAGTTGATATTCAAGAAAATCAAGTAGACACTTCAGGAATAGTATAGACACAGTAAATTTAGTGAAAGCTGGGTGGATAAACTTAATAAAAAGGTCCCATAAGGTCACTGCAGACTCACTAATTAGCAGCACAGACACACTTTGGCTCAGTGGAAGCATTACAGCAACACTGTGGGAACACTGACACTCTGTGACACCCTGCAGGAATACAAAATATTACACACAATAGCCCCAGCCTGGATTATCATATCCCATTAAGCTCTGTCCTATAGCTGCTATACATAACAATACGGGCTTCACAGCACCCTGTAGGAACATTACCGACGTATTACCAGGATATTATAGGATGTTATAGAGCAGCGGGTGCCTCAAAGTAATAATAGAGAAATTATAAACGACTTTGATAATGACACATGAGCACAAACACAATCAAAAGGTGGCATAAGGTCACCACAGAGCAGGCGGCAGCGCAAAACTGAGTAAGTGAAACTGGAATATCGGACAAACATCTCTGCATGATGGCACAACACAATGAAAATATGAGGATGTTACAGGAATATGATACTGACAGGGCTATAGGAGAGCATCATACAGCAGACAATGTCCGTGCACACAGACACACTGTCAGAGGAATATCAACAGAAACTGGGCTGAGGAACAGCACAAGCATGACTGACACACTGAGAGAATATTACAGGGAAAAACCGTAGAGGTGACCGGAGCCGTGCAGCCGCGTAAAGACGCGCAGGAGGAGCGTCACGAGCCGCAGATTATTATAGCAAACATTATAGAAGAAAGACATGGAACGTACTGAAATGGCGAAGATGGAGACTCCTCTATCTCTGCCTCTTCTTCCTCCTCTCCTCTTCCTCTCTGGTCGGAAAGTCTGCAGCCTCCTTCACTCTTTCTCTCTCTCTCTCTCTCTCTCTCTCTCTCTCTCTCTCTCACGCACACACACGCTCACTCACTCTCTCTTTCTCTCTGTCAAGCTCTCTCCACCGCTCTCTCTCTCTCTTTTGTCGCCGTGATATCTGGCCGTGCCTTCACTGGAGCGAGGGAGGGAGAGAGGGAGGAGGAGGAGGAGGAGGAAGGGGAGGAGGGGGGCCAGACACACAGACAGGAGGGAGAAGAGGAGGATGATGATGGCGGTGATGATGAAGATGGTGGAGGGAGACTGAGACACTGCAGCAGCAGGAGAGGAAGAAGAAGACGGCGGGTTTGCCTCTCTCTCTCTCTCTCTCTCTCTCTCTCTCTC
>CAEMYA010000239.1:2054762-2110206 GCA_903131615.1 Diplodus sargus | reverse complement strand
AGAGAGAGAGAGAGAGAGGGAGAGAGAGAGAGAGAGAGAGAGAGAGAGAGTGACTCCACTGGTTTCAAAAAGATGTCTGATTGTATGTAAGCTAATGAGAAAATGACACCACTTCTCACTTGATTTATTACCTCAGTAAATAGTTTCCTCCCGAGTTTACGGTGTGAATCTCTAGTTTCAGGTGTTCTTCCACACTGCATGATGTTCACGTTGTAATTGATGGTCCCATTTAGGGTAAAACAGATGATAAAGCGGGGTGTGATCAAGGGCGTGGCTACCTTGTGAGCGAAAAGTCGCTCACCTGTCCTTGAGTTCTCAGTCAGATCCAATCAGGAAACCCCGACCAAGAATAAATGTTAGCAAAGTACATTACTGCAAAACCGCAGGTAAGTTTAAACTGAACTTTTCTTTATGTTGCAACTTTAAATTTGTTGTTTTGTTTAGTTGGTTGGTTTTAGTTGAAACTTTTACTTTGAAAAGCTAAGTATCCAATTGTAAAAGTACATGTACTCTTTCTACTGTTTGCTCCCTGTTTCCATCATTGCTGAATAATGGTGTTAAATATATTGAATTGATATCTCACCTAACTAGATCAATAATATACATAGTATATAGCATACACTCACATGGGACATTTCTCTGCATTGAATACTTTTACTTTTGATATATTTTCCTGATTCTATCTTTATATTTTGTATTATGTATTACATTTTCAACGACCAACTTCTGTATGTCACAGTGTGGTATTCGGACTCAAAACTTAAGAAAAGAATGTGATTACTAAACGCTGGTACTGAGTTACATTCCACCCCCGCGGATGAGTGTAAAAGAAGGAGCCAGGTGAACGTCTGTGAACGTCAGCTGTGCATGTTTGTCGAAGCATGTTGCAGGATGGAGAGACAAAGAAAGGAGAGACGGTAGATGAAAGGATCTCTCTCTTCCATTCTTTTCTTCTACCCGTCCGTTCAGAGACCATCAGTGTGTGCGTGTGAGAAAGTGGGAGTGAGGAGCGGAATATAAAGCAGGGAAGCAGAGACACTTGGGATACGGTCTGTCCCAGCACACACAGGAAGGAAGAGAGGAAACAGCGATGGTAGAATTCCACAGCTCTGCTGGTCGAATCGACAGGAAAAAATGAAAAACTTCTCCATCGTGAAGTCAGGACCATCAGGGTTTACTGTCAGAATGTGGGAGAGTATGAAGATATGTAACGGCATATTAATTATATGTGAGGTATAAGGGATTTATAATGAATATATGAATGCTTATAAGGGTAGAAGTGGGAAATAAAGTGGATATCTTCTATGCAGGCGTGTGCGGAGAAAACTGGGATACATTGATCTAGAGTAGGGAGGACATCAGGGTAGAGAACATGAGGGTATATAGACGGGTATATATATGCCCTACATACAGGGGATATAAATTATGGGAAAATCAGAATCAGCATCCTCAGGATGTCTTCTTTAGCTGGCAGCAACACCACACTGGTAAACTACTGTAAGTTCTCTCCCAATTAATGATCTAAAGAAAAAAAAAAGTAAAAATAACACAAATTAAAGAATGAACAGCAAAAAGTGTCAATTATGAAACAGATGTTGTTTGCTGGTGGTCGTCATGGTTTAATCTGCGCCATGTACAGTTCATCTAGTTCTCCTGCGAGAAGGTTTGTGGTGCTATAGCAACATCACACTACTATTGTCAGTCCAATCAGATGAGGTTGATGTCAGGAAAACAGATGTCTATTTAAAGGACACGGCTCGCAGATGTCTATAGCAGGATTTGTTAAGAAAGGATGAAAGCTAACAATGAGTAAGTCTCTCTGTCAGTGCAAACAGTCGAAATCTGCAACGGCTCACAAATGTACAGTTAACATTGTATATAAAGGTTTAGTCATTTCCATAAACAGCTGCTCACTGTAGTTTTTATCAATCGTGACTCAAACAGGATGATGTTGGGGACTATTTTCAGTGGCGGATTAATCCACATACGGAGGTGTTTGTTGCAGCGGGACAGTGTGTGTTCTTTATGGTAATGACGGAACAACAGTGTGGCTCACTGATGTGTTTTTAATAGTTTTTGGATTCACTCGTGTTTTTCATGTATTTTCCTGCCATTGAAATATCGAATATCACGTGTTTTTTTTGGACAATCTCAAATTTCCCCCTTGAATTGGAGATGAGGAAAAAGTAAGGAAGTTTATGTAGAGACAGATGGGTGTAGTAGGGTACTTTAAATAGCGATGACAATCCTGGTAAAAGTCTACAACAGAGGATGAACATACACATATCAGGCCCTGATACACACAATACTACTTAGCTGTGGTAATTTTTGTGGGATTTGTTGTTGATGTTTGTCACCAGTTGTATCTGTTAATGTTCTGTTTTGAAAAAAAAGCAAAATCATATGGTTATGGTTCTCAGAAAATGTGTGTGCGTTCATTATTTTACAGCCATTTATCTTGTCATGACTGTGTGTGAGGAGGAAGTTGTTTTCAGGTCAGTGGGCGTCACACGACCTGAGATACATCACAGCCTCACAGCCAGTTATCAGCTAAACCCTGATCACATCAGCAAACAGGGTGTGTGTGTGTGTGTGTGTGTGTGTGTGTGTTTGTGTTTGTGTGTGCGTGTGTGTGTGTGTGTGTGTGTGTGTGTGTGTGTGTGTGTGCCAGCTGAATGACCTACAGAGAGGACACCACACACACACCCAAACATCCCAAACTTCTGCAAACACACAGTGGGTGTCTCTCTCCTGCAGTGGTGCATCATGGGTAATAGAAACATCTGGATGACTCCTCTCCTGCGCCAACCTCCCTTTAACCTCTTTCTCCACCTCCCCCCCTTAATTTTTGTCCTCGCCTCTCTCCTCCTCCCACATCTTCTTCCTCTTTCTCCTCTCCTTCCCTCTCCTCCTCCTCTTCTGTTTCCTCTCCTCTCTTGTTTCCTATTCACCTCTCTTCTCTTCTCATCTTGTCTTTTCTCTTCTCCTCTCCACTCATTGACTGTTTCCTTGTCTCGTATCTCGTATTCTTTATTGTTTCCTCCTCTTTTCTCCTCTTGTTTCCTTTCTTTCTGTCCACTTGTTCCGTCTCCTCGCTTGTTTCCTCTTCTCCTCTCCAGTCATCGTTTGTGTTCGCCTTTTTTATATTCTTCTGTCTTGTTTCCACCTCTTCTCTTTTATAATGTTCCTCCTCTCTTTTCTCGTGTCTCCTCCTGCTAATTTTCCCCCCCCTCTCCTTTTCTTTCTTGATCCACTTCACTTCTCATCTTTCTTGTTTCTTTTCCTCTCTTTTTTCCTCCACTCCCATTTTTACCTCTTTTCACCCTTTTCTGCTATCTTCTCCTGTCTTCTCCTCTGTCCTTCTCATACTGTCTTGTTTCCTCCTCTCCTGTCTCCTCAACTCTTCTGCCATGTCCTTTCCCCTTTTTTTAATTTTGTCCTCATCCACTCCTCGCCCATTTCCTCCTCTCTCCTCCTCTTGTGTTTCCTTCTCTCTCTTCTCCTCATCTCTCACCTTCCCTTCTTTCCTCCTCCAGTCTTCATTTGAGCTCTTCTCTTCCTCTCCTCATTTCCCCTCCTGTTTCCTCCTCTCTTCTCCTCTCATTTCCTCTTCACCTCCCACCTGCCCCTTTTCCCTCCTCACCTTTTTACTCTTGCCTTCTTCTTTTCTTCCTCCTCCATACAGAAAGTTTTCACCTGTGGTTTCTCAGCGCTGGCGCCTCAGGCACAAAGATCTCCTCCCAAAACCTCCTCAAAGCCTATACCACCTCCTCCATAACACACACACACACACACTTGAATCCATATTTGAATTCAGTTATGTGACTTTACTGAGGCCTGTCATGCTGCGACGGGCTGTACGTTCGATGTTCGGATGAGGAGATTTGGGAGTCGTGTGTGCGTAAATTATTCATCGCCCCTTGAAATGCAAACGACAGCCGAGGCGAGGGAGCCGCCACGCTATGTAGGTCACTTCCTATCTCGCACGGCCGCGGTGCTGCAGGAGAGGGAGGTATTGAAGTGAAGCGACCGGCTGATGAATCGCCAATCAAGAGACGCACGCAATCACCGCCGACAGGAAGTGCAGGTAATGGTGACGGCGAACTCTTCTTCACTGGTTTTTCCTCCGAGGGACGAACGTCTCCGTGAACTTTCAAATTTCCTCCCAGGTACTTTAAAGTCAAATCTTCTCGATTCAAACACGCTCAGGTGTACTAACTGTCTGTTAATGTCTGTTTCTAATGTCACTAACTTTTTTGTTTCAAAAGTTGTTTTTTTTACATCAAATAAACTAATCTGCAGGAGAAACACTCAGATTTAACAGATAAAAGTCGCAACAAATCAGAGGAAATTGTAATCGGTCTCCTCTCGGGCTGTAGCATTTCAGATATTCCTGTCGAACCGTCAGTGTGCGCGGCTCATGGTGCAGTTTACGCAGCCGCGGGACATATAGATTGATGCACGCGACGTGAAACCAAACTTTAACAAACTTCAGTTTCTCCTGGAAACTTTGAGCTGTTTGCCATTAGCAGCACGCGCTGATGTTAGCACGAGATGCTGGTTGGTGTGTGACTCAGACACGCTAGACGACAACTTTTTTTTCCCTTCTGGCGAAGGAATGACCCGCCCTACTCTGCTTCTGATTGGTTAGATTTCGTTGCCTTTGGTGGTTCGGTTGGTTTTTGGTACAAAGTAAAGTACAAATACTTCATTGCTGTATCTGTACTCTACTTGAGTATTTATTTTTCTGACAACTTTTGAGGACACTGGGTCCATGTTGCTCCAATGCAGCAGGGTAATGAATTAAAACATATCAAACATGCTGATTTCACCGCTTAATACAGAGCAATCCTTACATGTGCGGGTGATTTCAGTTTTCAAATATAGCCAAGATGGAACTCATTAAAAGACGTCTCCTGCACAAGTTTTGTCTTTTGTTATTCTGTTCTGTTTTGTATTTTCAGTTGCATAGCATAACCTGATGCTTTTCAGTGCTGTGAACTCATTTCGTTCTGGATGGTTCGGTGTTTGCACAGTGCAATTGTTTGAAAATGCTCCTTATATTTAGTTGAGCGATGCTACCTCAGTCTCCAGGTGATTGTGTTCACTACTGTCTGTTCAAATTGGTTTTTAGTTGTTCCCCAAACCACAACTCCTAAACCAGAGTATGAAATGAACCGAGATCTCCCTGCACCCTTAACTCTGTAAAGATCTTTTAATCGAAAGTTAACTGAAACTGCCGTAGTTTTCCCACAACGAAATAATCCAACTCAAAAGTTCTTTTTACCGGCCAAAGTCAGTTACGAATCCAGCCTCGATCTAAGCAAACAAACTTCTCGCAGCTGTGATTTCAGACGGAACACGAAGTGGATTTTAGACGCGATGCGACTGCAAACAAAGACGATGGAAAGACGTGACTAAACACGACTTCAAAGCGCAGATACGAGCGATGATTTATTTGTTGTTCGATGTTTGGTTTTCTTTGTGGGGCTGTTCAAGGTCAGAGATGCATATTTGTCGGTCTGCAGTCATCACTTGTACTTTCACATTGAACCGTGGAGAAATATTTGAACTGCTGTTATTGGCAGAGCAGGTAGCCGCAAAATAAATCACCTCGAACCGAGGGAACGCACTTCCTGTTCACCATAGAATGTAACCCAAAAACAACTGTGACCTCCCTCTCTTTCTCTCTCTCTTTTTCCCATCTCTCGTGGAAAAAAAAAGGGAGAATTTCCATTCATCTCCTTGGCGGGGGGGGGGGGACGTCTGTTGTCTCCGTGGAAACAGGCAGCCATTTTAGATTCTCACAGGGAAGCTGATGGCGTAAATGCGGCTGCCATCAATCAAACTGCGGTTCCCCGTGGTGACGGGGCTTCTGATCCGAGCTGCAGAGAGAGTCTGCTCGCACGCACACACACACACACACACACACACACACACACACACACAGACACACACACACAATACAGTAGATTTAAAGGTAATGCAGTCACTAAACTGTAGTTATATCTCACATTTGCCGTATATACATTTTTAAAATGTAGTTCATGCATATAGTTTACATGCTTGCCAAAAATGGTGCAGACTTGACAGTGAAGTAAGAAATGAAATGATGATGTGATGATGAAGCTGCTGGTTATGTTTAAATTAACTTAAAACTCTCCACTGATCCACTCTCCACTTTTAATTAGAAGAAATCAAAAGCTAATGTAAAAGGGCACTTTGCTCTAGAATTTGCTTAGTTGTCTACTTACATTATCCCAAATGTCTCCAACCATGGTTAAACTAGGGAAATAAAAAATAAAAAAATAATAATAATAATAATTTTATTCAAATTAATGGCGCATGTCATTTGGTTGCCTGACGCCACAACTTCCAGGAGAGCAGGCCAAACCACAAATACGTTCATCATTGACATTTCTTGCAAATGTGGCATATCACATTCAAATGATATGCTTATTAGCTGATTTTGGATGGTGGTGGCATCATCACAGCCAGCAAGCCTGCCAAATGGCCGACCACAGTTTGAGTCACACCAGATCATATTTGTACGGACACCTGGAGACATTTCCAATTCTATTTGTTCTGACCAAATCCGTCTTTGCTTTCCAAGGACGGCTCCATCTCCATCAGCATTTTTACAAGAGAGGAATACAAAATTCAACCTAAACAAACCGGTATTTGCAACGTAAAGTAACATTCGGTTAACTTATCTGTTGTTTTGCAGAAACATTACTTACCTGCATGCTGGTCATCGCATCGCAAACACACTCGTAGCTGCCCGGAGCTCCTTTAAAGGCAGGAACACACCGGCCCAACCGTTGGACGTCTGGAGCGTTTGGGGAGACTCGGACGAGGTGGGAACAAATATGTTTGGTGTGTTCAGCTGCGTCGGAAGCTTTCGTAGCCGCGTGGACGTTTTGTGTTGTGTCTGAGGAGGAGGGCTGTCGGACGTCTGAGACATTGGATTCTGTGATTGGTTGTGTGCCAGCTGAATGGCCCTTCTGATTGGCAGTGTGCTAGCAAATCAGCGCGCTGAGTGGGGTAGGGGCGGAATACTGTGCGAGCTGTTTTTATCTGAAATAGTGAAGTTTCGCTTTGATCGAAAGTAAAGAGAGTTGCGTGCATAAGCCTCTTGTTTACAACTCACAACACAAGCGCCAGCCCCTTATTGCATCTCGCACAAGCGCAGAACGTACACGCTGCTCTGGAGTAGGCAGCACGTCGAGGTGGTGTGTTCAATGCAACTTTTCTGCCAAGCGGGTAAGACAAGAGGCAACGGAGTAGTTGGAGAGTGGTTGGATTAGGCAGTTGGACGTCTGGGCGGTGTGTGGGGGGCTTAAGTACACTGATTGGTTCAACATCTATGTGTTCAGCCACAAATGGCTTGAAGCCTTGCGAAATGGATTTCCGAGATCACTTGTTCACTTGATCTCGCAAATCCAGCGCGCTCTCGGGGGAAGGAAGTCGGCGAGCGTGACTGAAACTAATGTGAATAAAAACATCAGCACGTTACCTCATTCGGGAACATTTCTTGCCGAGTCACAGCAGATACAACTCCCATTATCCCATGCTACATCACAGCAAGTACACTTTTTGTTTTAGTCGATTTGATTCAGAGGTCCCTAGCAGCGGTAACAATTCTTTTCTTAGACTGATGAGAAAACTGACTGGAAATGTTCAGCAGATATTTATTGTCCCCAGAGGATGAATCGTGGTGATTTTGTTGGCGCCTTGACCTTCAGTCTAACACCAAGATTACTGCAAATATTCTGCATTCAAGGATTATTCAATACTGCAGTGATAGTCTGCAAATCATCATAAAACTTACTGACAGTGTTTCAGCTCCCCAGAGGATGATCCCACTCCCTGTCCTCTGGTGGCCCCCTCAGGAAAAAACTGCACAGTTTTTCTAAAGATAACAATCCCGTCTCTCTATCTACCTTGTATTTAAGGAATGTGGCATGTCTCTCAGCAGGGTCTCGGCTTTGAAAAGGGTTTTTTTTTTTACGGGGGGGCTGATTTCTGCATAAAGAATGAGGGGAAGATTTGGAGCTGAATTAAGACACACAAAGCCGGTGAGAGCAGCTGAGTCTGCAGGAGGCTGATTAACATTTAATACAACTGAGAGACGGATAGACAGGCAGAGATGGTGCTGTCGGTGCTACTGAAGGAATTCAGATGAGCCGCGTTAAATGAAGAGAAAAACATCACAACATTCAAACGTCTGATTATCAACATTACATTAACGCGTGTTGCCTTGACAGCATAGTTTTGTTCCTTGTCTCGTCAAATAAAGGAAATTCACCGAGCCTGAAAGTATTTCTCTCCAAAATAAAACGGTCATTCCGCTGATTTTTAACAAGGAGACGTTTGTGTAAAGTCTTTTGCTATTTGTGTCTGTGTAAATAGTCACTACATGCGTTTCCATCCACATATTTTAATGTGAAGTCTCGAATTGAACATTGTGAGTGGAAAATACTGAAATATCGCAAAAATGTTTTTTATTCTTGGCTTACGTGGAAAAATCGATGTATTAATAAACGCAAAACAAAACAGATTTAGCTACACTTGCATGAATAAACAGATTAAAGGTACAGTGTGTAATATTTAGTGGCATCGAGCAGAACAGACTTGGCAGAAATCTAATATTCATAAGCATGTTTTATTAAGTGTATAAATCAGCCAAAAATAGAAGTCGTTGTGTTTTCATTACCTTAGATTGAGCCGTTTATATCTAAGGATGCAGTTGCACCGCCATGTTTCTACAGTAGCCCAGAATGTTCGCTTGGCTTGCCGGAAATGCACCGATTGAAAGACGAAGAAGAAGAAGAAGAGCGAGTGGCTGCTGTTTCCCGCAAAACAATTTGTCTTGTGAGAAGTTTGAAACCACAATCTGGTGGATCATACTTATTTTGTACATGAAAAATCCCAGGAGCGTGAATCGGTAACTCCAAGACGTCAAACAAGATAAGGACAAGCGACATTAAACAACAATAAACGCTGTAGCTGCCTTTCACAGACTTAACTCTCTGATGACGGAGAAAGGTTGGCAATCTGATTCGCAAAGTGTCCGGCTTCCTGCTGGACAGGTGAGAGTACAGACGGCTGTGATATATTGTTCCCCATGCTGATGGTACAGAACCTACTTAATCTACAATGTTTATCAGTAGTACATCAGTCTCACTGAAAGGAAATAGTATAACGTTAAATATTATGACACCATAGCCTCAATTTGTGTTACTAACATTGCGCTAGAGAGATTAATTTAGATTTATTATTATTCCTGGTCTGTTGCAGTAAGACAACACATGGAGCGATAACTAAGATATTCAGGGCTGGGAGTGTGCCAAAGACTATCAAAGTAAGACTTAGTGTTACAGATGAACTGAGGAGCAGTCTGCTCATCACCGAGTTAAGAAAATCGGAATGTTTTTCACATTGCTCCATAAGTTATTTGTATGATTTTTCATTTTTATTTAGAACCTATAGTTTTAAAGACTAAATAGATAAATACCTCTTCACCTCATTATTCTAATTTGTAGAAACACTCGACGCTGAAAATCAGTTCCTGTCCGTGATGGCCACCGTAGTTTCCGGAGCATCACCAACGTCTTCGGAAAGGGAGTGTGGGAATCTAGAACCTCAGTACCATGACGCTAAATACTCGATATATTACACACTGAACCATTAAGGTACTTTTTTTAATTTATCCTGTTGCACCCTGTTCTTCGGCAGTGGTTCAGTGGTTTGTTAGTGCGACCTACGGCTTATCAATGAACCAACTCCTGATGATAGTACATACCCACTATTCTCAAACTGTGGTACGAGAACCCCCGGTGATACATGAGCTTCCTCCAGTTCTACACGCCATCCATTAATAGTTGGAGCTCAGTTCAAACTGTGACGATACAAGACAGTAAGCAAAGGGAAAACGAAAGCTTCAACACCACTGCAGACGCGTTCAAACTAGGTTGAACTGAGCACGATTGCCAGTAGCTACTGAGGCGGCACCGCTGACATCTCGCCTGATGAATCCCCGGAGGTCGTGACGACAGACAGCAAAACAAATCTCACTGTTACCTTGAGTAAAATTACGCATTTCTCTCATTTGAACATTGTGCGGAACACTTCAGATAACCCAAGACACAACTTAAAACGGATAGTTATTCTTAATGCAAAAATCTGCAAAATCGTTAAATAATCGACGGAGATTGAAAGACAGACAGACAAAAGGAAAGAATGACCACATTGTTAAAAATGTTAATTGTTAATTGACACTTGGTTGTCGAGCTGCCAAAATCTGGCCGTGAGACGGGAAGACTTGAAAAAGTTTCAAAATGTTGGTTCCCTCATCTGAGTTGCCTTCAGTTGTTGCTGTGCGCTCATAGAAATGAGCCAGTTGGCAGGAATGAGTCATCGGCGGCATCTTTTTTGCCCTGAGTTTTGCCTCTCAGGAAACACACAGGCCGCCCTCCTCTATTTATGGATATTTACAGCCCCACCCCCCAGTCAGTTGTAATTTTTTTTGTATTTCTGTTTTGTAAAGGATAAAAAGCATGCCTGATCTCTAATGATAGCGTTAAGCATTTAGTGGAAGGACGTCTGACTTCTGAAATCGGCGGCGCTCTCTCGCCTGTCGATTCTTGTTTTCTTTCTGTTTTGCTTTTTCGCACCGGGCTTTTGAACAAAGCCGCAGACAAAACAGGAGCGCAGCGACCAAAAAAATCGAAACAAAAACAATTACAGGAGCTCGGGGCTGAGAGAATCAATAAAAATCTGTTTTGATAAGTGATTTTTTCAGATTCTACTCATCAATACGAAACAGCACAGTACAGTCTGGGGATCGTTTCTATTCACACATCTGCTCTATTTATCCTGAGATCCTGGCAGCGTGTTCAACCGAAGAAAGAAGGAATTCAGAAAGTGATAATAAATAAATATAAATAGTCCTGTAAGAGTCGCCCATGGACTTTAAAACCCACAGTTCTGACTCACTGAGGGAGAGGAAGCCCTTTTTTTTGTGAGGCACCGCTGAGAGATCACTAAGCAAACAGCACTGGAGATACTTTTTTGTTTCTTAGTCAATTACGAAACGCCCACGTAATAATTATTCCTCCTATAAGTGAATCACAGAGGAAGCTCCGGTTCCCCCGAAGCGAGCGATGTGAAACTCTTGATACTGAGGGAAGAAATGAGCCAAAAGCTAAAAGCTAATTTATGCAGAAATATGCAGCCGCTCGTTGGCCTGTGGCAGACCTCAGAGGGCTTCACTTCGGCTGCCTGTGATCAAACGATTCAGCAGCAACACACGATCGGTCTCCTGTCAATGTTTGCGGTGCTGTTTTGTCGTATTAAGACCACATTTCCCATCGGCCCCCCTGTTCCCCCTCGCTGGCGAGGATGGGAGCACATCAGTAGATTTCTTCCCTCTCGCACGGTGATTCCGCGTGTTTGTGGTGAGTTATCGGCACAAACACGCGCCGCGTGAGTGTAAAATGTGAGGATGAAGATGTATTCAGCGGAGGCAGGGTGTGTGTTTGGGATTCAGACAGTCTGCCTCGGCTGCCGGCTGCCTCTCTGGATCTCAGCCTGCTGCAGACCTGAACAGCATTTTAAGAGCCAGCAGGCAGCTCACAGCTCCACAGTGTCCCATTTCTACCAGAGACAGTACTGACGGCACACTACATTTACTCCCCTTCTACACTTAAACGCAGCGTCGAGGCACTTCCCGCCTACATTTCCCTCACAAGGCTTAATTTCAAAGGTTAATATTCTACTTTTAAATCTATTATGTGAGAGGTATCGCTAGTTTCTTTGCAGATTACAACCAGCGCGATGCGACGGCTTTAGGATAACTGCAAATGGGTGTTTGGATTATATCAGATTCAGCCAGTGCCCCTCAGGAAAACCACCATAAAGGTTGAAAATGCAGACAGGTCATTACGACTCATATTGACGTTTTCCCCCAGTGGCTGCAGACGATATAACAGCAGCAGAGGAAGAAGAAGGGATAATGAGAGACAACCCCATACAGTAGCCGCAGTCACGCTCTCTCCGTTTTGCCCCACGGGACCTTATTTCAGAAAAAACTCTGAATGGCAGTGACTGGAGAGAGACAAATTATTTTTCAATCCCATTCGAATTGCGTCTGAACAACACAATGTTTGTCAGTTTTTTGAAAAGAAAATGTTTCTTCTTATTCAATAGGATGTGCCAGGGCTTCCCAAGAAACACGTGTCAAACCAGCCAGATGGCGGCGCGTTAATTAAGGCCCATAAATGCGATGGAGGTCTTATTTGTTCTTCTTGACTTGCCATGCCTGTGTTAACTTGTAGAGTATATCTTAACGTGTCAAGTTTTACTTTCCACTTCCTTCCTTTGTCTGTTTTCCGGCCCACCTACTCACCTGTGTTCCTTTAGATGATTGCTGCCTGTGTATTAACGTAGCGTTCCGCTGCACTTCGAACTCAGAAACAAAACAACCTCCGACACGGTAAGGTGCAGTGAAAGTGGAATTCCAAGTCGGTAACTCGGGCGAGATCTGTGTAGCCCGAGTTCGTTGGTTTTCACCGGTTTGCTCAGTATTTTGCACTTGTAGGTTATTGTTTTTGGGGTTTTTTTGCCTGCTTCTTGTTACTACATTTGGGATTTTGTATTAATGATTATCACGTTTAGTTTTTCAACCTACCCGTCCTTTTTATGTACCATTTTTTGCAAATTTGGACAGACTTGCGTGGTTCAATAAATACAATTTTTTTTAATGAATAACCCTCACACCCTTCACACTGTAAGTTGTTTGACCTGAAATTGGGGTCCAGCTCAGTTTCTCTACCAAAAGTCCACCATGATCGACTTTCTGCCATTTTGAACTCCTTGTTAAACAGAAAAGTGTCATCTTGATTTGGGCCCTTTGAGCCGCCTCCTTCTATTGAGTGCAGAGGGTCTTGAAGTCCTGATGGCTGTTCCTCGTTACTTCTGATTCTGCTTTTCCTTTTCTTCTCCGTCAGTCTCCATCAGTCATCTCGATTCCATTCCCTCGACCACCCCACTTTTCCTCCTGTTCGTCTTCTCGCTCTTTTCATTTTCCCTCCCTTTCTGAGTCACTCTTTCTCCCCTGAAGTTCCTCCCTCACCCCCCCTCCTCTGTTTCTGTCTATCTTTGTCTTTCGCCGCTCCTGTTTCCTCAAATGTCCTCCGACTCCCTCACCGTCGCCGTCTCCCCTTTTTTCTCTCCTCCTTTTCTTCTCCCTCCCCTCCCTCGCCGGCTCTTTCTCCTGCTCGCAATCTCTTTTTTCCCCGCTCGCATCACGTTTGTCCTCTCTTTCGTCTCATTCCTCCTGTTTCCTGCCTTCTGAAACATCAGCGCTCACAGCGGGCTGTCGAACCACCCGCGGATTCTACCCACAATTCACCTCTCCTCGTAATGAGGACGACGGGCGCTCGCGGTGCAGAGTTCAAACACTGAACGAAGCAATTAAAAGAAGTTTATGAGTCAGTTTTGGTGGTGAGGTGAGGCGGGATGGTGGCGTTTGATGCCGCAGTCAGCTGTCAGTGTTTCCCTCTGATGTAAAGCTTTTTCAAAATCTTTTCTTATGATAATTCTGACACAATGACTTTTATTGTGCCGCAGCGTCTGATCACATCTCAGCTGGACTTCCTGTCTGTTGAAACGCGTCCTGATCTGTGATTAAAAAAAACCAAAACAAAACAGACTCATCAGCACTTATCCAATGTACAGAAAACTGGAGTTCTCCTCCGACACACAGAGTTAGATCCATCAAACCATTTACAACTGAATATTTTGCCGCTTCTGGCGCTTCGAAATCCTCGGTTTTCTGCTCCTTTAGTCACTTAACAGGAAATCATCTTTCAAAACAAAAGCGCGATGACCAACTACAGCATGTGGAAAGGTTGTGGCTGTACTGATGATGCTGGATTTTGACCTTTTCAAGCATCTTTGTTGATAATTGAATTTGAGGTAGAGAGTTGGGAGGATCAAATTTACACACAGTTGCGATAACATAACTTCAGCAACACTTCCCAACCTTTTGGCCTATTGGAGGGATTTTACAGAGGGCTGCAGACGTGAAGGTATCCATCAAGTTATGACATTATGATGTCCATGTATAGAGAGATGTAGCAATGATGTCTTTTTGCAGGCTTGGCCCTGAGGTTAGCATCGCCCCTGTTCCTGCTATCTTTGATGCCCCCCTGACACGCGACACTGCAGCTTCCAAACTTGGCATTGTTGCCAGAGAGGGACGACCTTAGTTGTGTCTTTTGAAGGTGCATAAATGATTCACAGCGGCTGGTAAAACCGAAAGGGATGCTAATGAAAGTCTCCACATTACAGTGATTCATTCTCTGATGACGGCTGGCTGCCAAGCGAGGTGCCGACCAGCACATCAGGAGCAGTTTCGGGGTTCAGTATCTTGCCCAAGAAGACATTGAAATGCACACCAGGGCAATCAAACCAGCGACCTTCCAACAACAAGACGCTGGCTCTACCCCTGAGCCACAGCCGCCCCGCAGCATCTCACACAAAGCAGCATTTTGCTACGCCATCGCATGAACAAATCTTAGCTTAGCACAGCAGCTAACTAATTAACAGGCAATTTCATGAGGTTTTTGTTTGTCGTTGCATCCCGCCCCTCCTTCCATTTGCTTTTTCGTCCGCCGTCGAGTTTTCAGGTGATATCAGAAGCGCAGCAAAGCAGGACATCAAACATCATCTGAAAGCACGAAGCATCTGTGTTTGCGTTCATACAGAATATGAGGGAGCTGACTTCCAGCCATACTGCCTCTGATAATGAACGTATACACACACACGCGCGCACGCACACACACACACACACCCACACACACACACTGTGCTGAAGAGTGATGCAGACTGACAGACTCACAGACAAACAGATGCACACTCGCTCTCCTCTGGAGCTCCATCTGTGTAATGACATCTCACGCTTGGTTAGGACTCTGCTGCATAATTAGAGCTCTGGCAGCTGATGGATGGCACTGCAGCACCTCCACCCTGTCGACCTTGGCCTCACCTCGGCCCGGCTGAGGTCTGCACGGCCCTGAAACTGAACCCGGATCAGAAAACAAATGGAAAACAAAGACGCTAACACTCGTTTTTTTTTTTTTTCCTTCAGTCTTCAGTGAACCTTTTTGGACGTTTTTTGACACGAAAGAGACAACTAACTAGTGTTGTTCTGTTGAGCACGTTGTTATAAATGCAGCCATTCTTATTTAGTAACATCAGTTCCATCTATGATATGAGTCTGACACCAGGGAGTCTTTAGTTCTGTGATCTTTACCGACAGCTCGTGCCGCTTTTTTTCTGTCTGAACCTGAAGTCCAAGAGAGCAGTTACTGAACCCGACCTGAACTCGATAGGTGTTCTTTTTGATTTTTCCCTCGAGCATGACTTGAACCCAGCGCAGTTAACGTTACCCTGTCACACAGAGGCCCACGAGCCCACGCCGCCTGGAGAGTCACAAAAAGTCTCCGTGTTGTGTTCAATGTTGTCAAGTAAATAACAAACCCGAGCACTTGATATCACATTCTTCTCGACTGTATTTATTGATCTCAACAGTATTTTATCACTAAAAGAAGTTGAAAGCACCGTGTCGACTGTTGGGCCGTACCCCGACATACACTGACATTTTCGGTGTTTCGTTTCAGACGGGTCCCGGCCGATTTGGGTCGAGTATCATGCTCTAATCTGTGAGCACAGCTTCTCTTAAATAAGAGCCCGCTTGCGCTTTAGCTAATAAGATAATCTGCTTTTTTCACAGCAGACATTTTGTCTCGTTACAGCAGGAAAAAGCACCGGTGTTACTAATAACATTAACCATGGCTCTGTTCTATTCAAGTGTCCCAGCATACATAATACCAGGGCCCTGAATCTGAAGAAGCCAAATATAACCCAGAGAGGCACATTTTATCATGGCTCGTTATTATGACTATATCTGACTACATATTTGTAATTCATAGAAAAATACTGCAATACTGGGAAAACTGGAGTAATTACATTCTCTGTCAGGAACGTGGCAATATTCTTCCTTGGGTTATTGTCAAAAATCGCATGAAAAGATTACATCAAAAATCAATATGTGGATGTGTCTCATGCCTTCCCCTCCTCTGTTCATGCTTTGTGCTCCAAGCTCATTGGCTCCTGCTGAAGTCGTCACTCCTTATAAACATTTCAAATGTTTCTTAAACAATTTTCAGTGGCGGATTGATCCATATTTGGCGCTTAGTTTAAAAAAAACACTAAGCAATTAATTGATCATCTAATTTAAAAGATTAATCAAATACTTCTTTAAGGAACACAAAATACATTTCTTCAAGGCAATAATATACCAGTTTTCTAGATTATTTTAGTAATGTTCCTTTCCAAGAATTCCTTTGTACTTATTATTGGTTTCAACGGAGGATGTAAATCTTGAAATATGGCTCATAAATATTTAGTGCTTTCCAAAGCAAGCAGGAGGCAAAAGCACATTTGTTGGGGACTATCCTCAGTGGCAGATCAATCTACATTTGGTGCTCTAGTGAGTGTTTGTGGCAGCAGGATGAGGTGTGTGTGTGTGGGATCGAGTCAAAATAAACAACAGTGTGTGTGTGTGTATGTGTGTGTGGGGCGATGACGGAACATGTGCAACGGTGTGGCTCACTGATTACACACACAGTAGTCATTATTAGATACATTCTCTGTCAGTTTTGGCCTTTTTCTAATGGGATTTGAAGATAATTAAACAAAATATAGACCCTCACCAGAATCATCTTTAAACACGGCAGAGCCTCACAGTTTCATTAAATGAATTTAAAACAAATAATTATTTCCATTTGACTGAATTACTGAATGAGTTGGAGAGTCAAAACTTTACATTCCTGGAAACTGTCTCCTCATAATGCAGGCGAACCCCATGAATAGTCAATAAGTTCTATGTATTTCCATAATGAGTTTCACTTTCATGCCAGTATTTGATTCCTTTTTTTTCTTTTTTTCTTTTTTTCTTTTTTTTTTTTTGTTAATCAGAGTAGGCGTCATAATTTCCCCATGCTGGAAATCTCATTTTGAAGTGGAACTTTAGAGATGGCTGCAGGGGTGCCGAGCGCACCAAAACTTTTCGACGAGGGCACCGATTGATTCACGCGCTTTCTGTCCACGATGCAAATCAGCAGGGAGATGAGATAATGAAGCCCCCGATGACAGGAACCTGCCAAGCTGCTAATAGCTGATCCGCTGATCGGTTAAGTGTGATGAAAAAATTGATCACGGAGATTGACTGAGGCCTGTGGTGTGTTCACTGACCTCGCTGACCAACAGCTCCATCCATCCAGGTCCGGGCAAAATTTTGTCTTTGTATGTGATGTGTTGGCAGGCAGCAGTCCATCTGGGACACATGGATGAATTTGCTGTCCATATGCTTAATACTTAAAGGAACAGTTCATCCCAAAAACCTTTACAACACAACTGCAGTTGCTAAGGGACCCAAGCAGAAACCTCCAGGTCTTTTTAATGAAGACAACAAGGAAGTACCAAAAACTGCAGTTCCTCGAATGGCCACTCGAGGCTCTGAAAGCAGGTCAATCCCCATTAGAGCCTTTATTATAAAGCCCATCTTCACAGCAGAAATACACCTGCTTACAGCCTGGTACAAAAGACAGTTTTGGTCTCTGTACCTCATCTATTCCTTCACGAAAACTGCACAGGGGTGCATTTTTAAATGAATCACCAGTCTTCACCTCTCAGACGTGCTTGTGGTGTCGATTGCCCTTCGGAGAATGTATGATGCAAATATCAGAAAAATGTAATGTCTCTCTGTGCTGCTAATTGGACTTGGTGTGGAGGGACAAAGGCCGGTATTTTGGATTGAGGGCGACTCGGTTAACGAGCGTCATCCGGCAGACGGCTGCTGGAGCCTGCGAGCTCTGGAGCAAAACGCTGGGAGTCGAGGAGATCACAGAGTTTTGGGGTTTTTTTTACTTTTGGTATTAAAAAGTGGATTTATCTTCACTCCCTCTTCTCTGTCAGCGGCAACGAGCTGCGGAATAAACTTCACTTCACGAACGCACGGAGAGGAGACAGGAAAAAGGACCTGGTGAGTGCTAACCGTATAAACAGACACACACATTCTGTTGTACAGTCAAGTATTTTGTCCTTTTGTGGCAAATAAACCTGAGTTATGTGCGGCCAAATTCTCTCATCTTTTTGTGTGAGCACAGAGAGCTTGTTAGCCTGAGCTAGCCGGATAGCTTCCAGCTCGGCGGGCTTGTTTGGCAGACTAGACCCGCCTCGGCTCCACCTTTGCCCATATTTGATTATCCAGGAGTGAGGTAGGGTCAGTCAAGTACCAACCACTGTGAGCTTCATTCAGGCTCTTCAGAAACACTTGGGTGACGTCACGGTGGCTCTTGTCCACAGTTTTACACGGCCAACACCCAGGACTAAAACAACAATACCAACATGAAACGGCTCCATACAGCTCATGCGGCATAATCCAAGTTCCCCCGAAGCCCCCAGATCCCAAATTGACTTGTTAAGAGGTTATTAACATTATTTTCAAAATCAATTTGGGATTTGAGAGACCTGGAATACGCCAGATGAGCCGTGTGGTGCCGTTTTATTAAGTCCCCAGCAGCTCCAGTTGTTTAGGAAAATGCTGCGACACTGTTTCGCTGTGAAGCTCCAGAAATGTTTTGTGGGCTGCAGAACTTCACCCGACTCTCCATCAGCATTGGTGGGGGGGGGGAGATAATGTTAATGTTAATGATAAAGTGCCCTTTTAATTTTTAAAAGGGCACTTTCACCAAATTACAAAACTTACAATTACAGACTATTTTTTCCGATAGCATGATCTCAGAATAATTGATTGAAACACAAATGTAGAAATAATTGGTTTTGCTTTAAAGATAATTCTGGTGTTTTCTTAACGAGCACAGCCTTGGCAGGTTTTTGTTTTCTCTCTGACCTCTTGGGCCTTCTGATATCTGTGATTAAAACATCTCCAGCTGGAGAGGAGGAACAAGCTGCGGTGTTTTCAGTTTTTGCGAGTTCACAGGTTCACCCGGGTCCTGCTGGGAATGACGATCCTTATGTAACAAATCAGAGGGTTCTTTGAGCCGGTGCCCTCCTCCAGCAAACCATCGCCCCCGAAAAAACACAAAACCCTCTCAGACGCCCTCCTTTCTCATCATATCAAACGTCATGTTGGGAGCGGAGGAGGTGGGGAGCTGGTTTCAGAGCCAGATGCAGACAGCTGTCATGGAAACAGACACCACTTTGTTCACCCCGCCATCTTTCGACTGCGACTCCTCCTGCGCCCCTCTCCTCCGGTGCACAGCCGAGCGGAGCTTCTGCTTGATGCCGGATCAGAAGGAAGAGGCGCCAGCGTAAACAAAGTCAGCGGAGTGGATGGAGGGATGGTTTGATAAACGCTGGAGAGGCGAGGAGAAGCAGGAGCAGCGTTGTCGAAGCCAGATGTGCTCTGACGACTGAAAGAGACAAAACTCACAGTTTCACTTTCCAGTAATCAGCGGGCGTCCTCCTCCAGAGTGCCTGTCAATTCATTTAAGAAGAAAGGTTTATCAATTAGCTCTCTGATTTGGATTTGATGTCTGCAACTCAGGGCTTTCAGGGCGGCATTGGATGTGACCTCAGACTTTGACATCAGATCAGACATCATCAGAAATGATATCAGCCACTCCTGACCTGACCACAAAGACACAGAACATTAGATGAGGGCTCAGTGAATTAGACATGTTCTCATCAATTCCAGATGTGACCTCGGAGAACTGAATAATAACCCAGAGACTTCAGAGACAAAGGCAGGAGCTCTGCCGTCTGGACAGGACCTCAGCACCTCAAACAGGACCTGGACATTCATTCGGAGGCTCCAACATGACCTCAGATACTCAGATATTAGCTCAGAGGCTCGGGCATGTCGGCTAAGACAGGACACCTGCAAATGCGGACCTTGAAGAGTCACGACTTCGCAGAAACTGTGAGACTCAGTCGACTCAGAGGCTCGAATGTGGCCTCGGTGACTCAAACGTGTCCTCAGAAAACTTGGATATTAACTCAGAGGCTCGGGGCATACGAGACAGGACCTCAGAAACTCCTGACATGATGTCAGAAACTCCGAGCACGACTTCAGATACGTAGATATTTACTCTGTCGACTAAGACACGACACCTGCAAATGAGGACGTCGAAAAAAATTGATCGCAGAAGCTTCAGACTCACTCAACGCAGAGATTCGAATGTGACCGCAGATGTGATGTCAGCCACCGCACACATGGCCTTTAAAGGTGCACTACGTTGATTTGGGTGAGAAACTGTAATCACAAGAGGGACGTCTCTCTCTTCATTTTCATTGCTGAAGAAACAAGCTGACCTTAAAGGGCAACACAGTTTCATACTGTTTTACTTTGTGTATATGTGGCGGACCCTGCCACCTTTCTAGCTTCAGACAGTGGTCTGGGGACCTTATTTTCCTCCGAGAATGGCTTCTTTATTAATTTATTCAATAAATAAATAATTCTGAGTTTAAATTTCTCCTCCAAAGCTACATAGCGTCCCTTTAACATGACCAACTTGGCTGTCAGTGACTTGCACAGAACCTCAGCAACTAGAGACATGATGTCTTTGAGTTGAGCAAAGTAACACGCTTGACAGGATTTGGATATTAACTCGGAGACTCCGGACCCGATCTGAGCGAGGCTGTACGTGAACCACTCGACTGAATCTCACTTCACCAGGCTACGTGCAAATAAACACGTACCTCTTTCCATTTGTAAAGACCAAGCGCGTTGTTGTTCTTTATCAGTAGATCAGCAGTTGGAGCCAACAGGCTGGGACAGACTTACGCACAGAAAGCAACAATTTAATGTGGGGCATTTGCCGAATTTACAGGAGGGCCCTCGTGATCAAGAATTTGTCAAAGACAGCGTCTCGCAAAGTTCATAAGTTTCTTCTAACTCACAAAATGGAGCCATTTTTTGAAGGGAGTCTGGGGCGTGTGTCAAAGGAGTGCTGTCTCTGTCAGTTACTAGTAAAGTCTGACATGTTTACTGCCAATAAAATGCGCACTTTCATAAAGTTGGTGTAAATTAAGAATTTGGAAACCGACCGATCAGTGTGTTAAAACAGCCGCTAAATGTTGGCAGGAAAGAAGCACTTCAGACACGGAGGTGTCTCACACACTGCAGCCAGACAGGCCAGCACAGCGATGCCGTGACAAACTGCTGCTTTCACAAGTAAAGGCACAAATGAATGCATCACATTTAATGCCGAATGTTTACAAGAAGGCATTAAGAATTTATCATATAAATTTGAAACTAAATGAAGTCAAGTTTCCCTTCACTCAGCAGCTCTTAAAATTGCATATTTTGCAAGGGAGTCTGGGGGACACTGTGGTTACTAGTTCCATGGTGTGTAACATGCATTTTTAAGTTTAAAGCCTGTGGGTTGGAGTCAGACTTGCTTTTATGCATCTGCGGCCACGCCCCGGCAGTGATGTCACAGGGTCACGTAACCACAGCAGGTGAGAAGTTCAGCGGCTGCAGGTCAACAATTCCAAGACTTTCAGGAGGTGCTGCTGTGTTTTACTCTTTAACTCGGCCACTTGTGTGCGGCCTTGGAAACCGAGCGATCAGACACAAGCCCGGCTGGTCAGACGTGACCTCGGTGACTCGCACATGAGCTGGATGCCTTCGCTGCAACTTGAAGACAGAAGCCCATCAATCTTTGACACGACCTTGGACGATCCACAGCAGCCAACACCCGACCCCGGGTGACCGAACGCGACCCGATGCAATCTCCAACTTTGTGGGACTCAACTTGGACTGAAGCGACCAGCAGCAGCGCAGTCTGGGCTTGTTTTCTGTCGAGCGGCCGAACGTCATCGTGAAGTTTTTCTCTCTTCCCCATCAGGACTGCGAGGCACTTCAGCGAACAGCCCCCGCTCGGTGTCAGACGGTTTGCGGTGTCAGAGAGTTCTTCAACCCCGGCAGAACATTCTGGTTTATTTTAGACGTTGTTGGTCTAAAAATTGACAAAAAACCTCTCACTGAAGTGTGAGCAGGATGTTTCTAATGTCTGGTTTGTTAAGTTTCTTTACAGTTAGCTCGGTCTTCCTCCCCTCCAGCAGGGCAGCGGTGGACCAATGCCAGAGCTCAGTCTGCTGAGGAGAAATGTGTGTGTTGAGGAGGAGTGCTAACAAGGCTCAGCCCGCTAGGAGGTGAAGCTGCTGCGGGGTGACCTTTGACCTCCGAGAGGCGCTCTCTCTCAGACTGGGTTGCCTCTGGCGGGGTCGTGGCGCCCCACGCTCGCCGCAAGGCAGCAGTCGGGGTCAGAGCAAGGAACCCCGAGCCTCCGTCCTGCCGTATCCAACATCGACACCGACCAATCGACCGGCCGCAGGAGGACGGAGGAGGAGGAGGAGGAGGATGAGAAAGGGAGCAAGTGAGGAGGGGTGAGTCTCTAATTTCTGTTTCTGTGTTTCCATCAGCAGAAACAAATAAATTTTTTTTTGTTACGGAGACGTACAGAAGGTCTGCCGGGGGGAAGCAGACAAGAGGCAGATACTTTACTGACATACAAGTGGCTCGAAAGTTGGACGGTGTTGTGTTACGCATTTACTTTACGACAGGATTACTATCACTGATGCGCTAATGTGGAACCCACAACTTCATGAATACAATTCTGTGTGTAAACAAGTCCTAAAAAGTGTATTTTTCCCTATAACGAGTGGAAAAATCTGTCGACGCAGTATGAATACTATTCAACCAGTTCTTATTTTTAAATCAGTTTGTTTAAAAATGCACTAGAAAGGATTTGAAAAGGGGGAGTCTGATTTCCACTGAACAAGCGGGAAAAAAGGTGGATGTAGAAGAGGAAAAAATAAAAAGGATCAGAAGAAGAATGGAAGAAGCAGAAGAAGTGAGGCGAAGAAGAACGGAAAAAGGAAAAAGAAGAGGAAGGCGATAAAGCAGGAGAAAAGAAACAGAAGAGGAGGTGGAGGAAGAAGGAAAAAAAGAAGACGGAGAAGGAAAGGAAGAGGAAGAGGAAGAGGAGGAAACAAAAGAAAAAGAAGGGGAGGAGGATGAAGAAGGATGAAGAAAAGAAGGGGGAGAAGAGGGAGAAAAAGACAAAGAAAAGGTGGTGGTGGTGAAGGAAACAGGAGGAGAGAGAGGAAAGAGAGAGAGAGGGGAGAGGAGCACCACTTTTTTAAAACTCAGCTGGAACGTGAAACAAAGTTCTGTCGGGTTGGAAAGGGCAGAGCAACAGGAAGTTGTAAAACGGAACCGTGAACAGTTCAGTTAGTTTGAGTTTGGAGGCGAGGAAGAGCGAATATTCACCAGGTGGTAAATACAACTCAGAGTCAATGGTAGCGTGTGTGTGTGTGTGTGTGTGTGTGTGTGTGTGTGTGTGTGTGTGCAGCATAAAAACACATTTCTAACAGTAACAAATTCATAAACTAAAGTTCTTCTTCCGGTCTCTTAGCCTCGGAGAACGTCCTCTTCCTCCAACTTCTCTCGGCTCAGCAGCCGCTTTGACACTCGTCTCTCAATCTATTAATAAAATACAATAATACAGTATAATCTGTTTTATGAGCAGCTTTGCTTAAGAGGTCGACCTGCCTGTGCGTTCCTTGTCCTGGTAGCTGCTCGCCTACTGAGGGCTGAAATGTTGCCTGTTGAGTCTGATAAAGTTTAACAGACATAAAACCTCTCTGTTTTTTTTTTGCTTTACACAGTCTGACCTCCACCTGACCTAAATATAGGATTGAACGCGCGCACAGCAAACTTTTCATGCCATTAGCTTATTCAGTTTCATCCTTCCATATGTACTGCATCTATTGCTGCACATTCAGCGGCCAACTGTGTAATTCCTCTGCTCGGTTATGACACAATTTCTGTTTCTAAGTTTACCAAAGATTGCCAAATTAGGCGAGTTAGAAAAGGCACCGCTATTTTGACAAAACTGTAAACAGGTGTATTAAAAAAATGAATGTAATGTACAGAGCCAGGCGTGGAAGACTCTGGCTATAAATGGAGCGTCAAAAAAGAGTGAAAAGGTTTTCTTTCGACGGTTGCTGGCTCTGCCTCCCTCTTCCTTTCATAATCTCAGACATGTAAAGTTAAGCTTGTCTCGATTTATGAGTGTCATGTGAGGTAAATGTTGTATTTCTCCACCTCTGAAGTGTTTTTTGTTGTGTTGTTTATCCGCAATTTCCATATGAATGTGTATAGACGTGAATTCGCCTATTAACTTGGTGTGTGGTGAAATCCCGGAGAGAAATCCCTCCGTTTGATGATGCTAAAGGGGATCCTAATAAATCAAACTAAATGTTTAGTCGGTTTCCACTGGGAGGTTGTGTTTTCATCCTGCCCGGTGTGAGACGACAGGAGGCCTGCTTTGAACTGAACCGGTCTGTCAAATTCTAGCTATTTATAATGAGAATGTTTGAGGCGCTTTCTCTCTGGGAAATAGGAATAAATGAATTGAATACCCGTCCGTACAGGCGGCTTCCGCTGGACACTTTGGGCCAATATTGTTTCAGTAATAACGCCGACTGGTTTACAGTCTGCTCAGCAAACTGGGTGCAGACATCTCCCAGTTTAATTTTGGGAAAGAAAAACAGGACTTCAGATCCGGATTTGACTCCCCCTCACTCCCAATGGAGTTGTGTTTTAATAAACTTCTTCCCAAAGCAACAATGTGTGTGAAGCAATATGAATCTAATGTGCCGATCAGTATTTAAACAGATCCTTAAATAAACAGACATCCTGCTGGGTTTGATCTTTGTCTGAGTTGTAGGAACAACCTGGAGCTCCTCCTGCTGGACGACTGACTGCATTACAACTACTCTCAATCAGTTATGCAGGTTTTCTGTTTTAAGCAGTCAAACTGGGATGCTTTTTTTGTTTGCGAACATCACTAACTTTTCTTGTGTCCTAGCTCCTCCCAGCATGGATGAAAGAAAGATGTAAGGACGGATGAACCCGTCTCCTCTCCAGAAGCTTCCTCTTTCCAAAAGGAGCATTTAAGGGATTAGTAGATCCTTCATGATGGAGGGAGAACAGTTTTCAGTTCACGAGGAGAGGATGCATGGCGGTAAAGTTAGCATAAGAGAAGCCTCCTCCCCATTTCCAGGATTGGAAGCTCCTCCATGACAGTGAACGGGAAACCATCTCCGAGTCTCATAATAATAATAATGATGATTATTTATGCAGCACCTTTAAAGGGCCGAAGGTCCAAGAGCTTCATAGGAGGAGAGGACATGAAAAAGTGCAGCTTAACATAATGAAAAGCACTCGTGTACCTCAATATTTTCTCCCTTTTTTTCCATTTCATTTCCTTCTTCATTCGTCCTTCCTGCTCATCTCCCTTCTCTTCCTCACTTGTCAATGCTGCCTTCTCTCTTTCCGATCCCTACCTTCCTTCACGCTGCATCACAAAATACAAAACAGCCGTTTAAGGCACAAACTTAAAACTTTATTTAGAGCAGAAACACAAAATGAAAATCAACATTTCACAGAAAAACAGACAAAATAC
The DNA here is from genome assembly GCA_903131615.1 of Diplodus sargus. NCBI lineage: Eukaryota > Metazoa > Chordata > Actinopteri > Spariformes > Sparidae > Diplodus > Diplodus sargus. Next base: position 2,084,635 of record CAEMYA010000239.1, on the reverse strand, counting down.
AGATTTCTGGTTTCATCTCAGAACGCTGAGAGAAAAACAAGCCTCTGCATCACAGAGTAGATAAACAGTCCTGCTGCTGATCGCTTTAATCAGAATCGTCTCTGTCGTCATGCTGCTGCGGTAAAGGCTTCGCTGCTCCTTCCCTTGACAGTCTGTCGGCCTCCTCGTTGCCGTGGTAGCCTGCATGCCCGGGAATATGCAACTGGAAATAGAAGACAGAGAAATTATGTCCTCAAGGTGAGGCAATTTCCCTTTTCTTCTTCTTCACCATCCTTCGTTCTCGTCATCTTAGAGGGTTAACTAACAAGAAAGCGACGGACTGAGATCAGGGTGAAGTGAGTGGTGATGCAGGCTGATATTTACCCAGACCACCTCCAGCTCTGCGTTCAGTCTGTCCAGCTTCACAAAGTCGTCTTTGTTGGTGATCGGACCTCCAGATTTCAGCCTCCAGTTATTCAGCTTCCAGTTCTTCACCCAGCTGGTCACACCTGCACCAAAAACACCACAGACTTCAAACTAAACTGTTCAGATGAAAACCACAAGCCCTGGACCTGTGACATGTTGGAGGTGAACAAGACTTTGACCAACGTTACACCACTTGGGTTTCATGTACAGAAAGCATTTCATTTTTTTTGACTCACCGTTGATTGTAAATTTGCTATCCGTGTACAGAACCAGCTTCTTAATGTTCTTCTCTTTGGCTTGTTCCAGCGCTCTGCAGGCTGCCTGGTCCATACGTGAAAACACACAAAAAGTCAAGCAATTAACACGGTTGTATATGTTGTATTTTTTTACATATGCATGTTGTCTGCATACTTTAGAGACCTTTGTAAAACTTCACTAGGACCTAATATCTTTTATAGAATAAAATTTAAGGTCACGATTTTTAAAAAAGGTCTTATGTTTGCAAAAATGTTCACTGGTACGTTGCACAACTTTATAGACCTGCAGTTATATTGAAATGCTTATTATAAAAGCAGTGATTTTAAGTTTATCATTTAAAACATGAAAATGTGTCCAGTTTAACTAGACCAAGCATTCAAAGTTTTCTAATATGGACACATTACTTCCATCAGAATAATAAAGGAGCTTTGGACTGTGCTTAAATCCACTGCGGGGAACATTAATTTTTCTCATTGGTTCTGGCGCCCCCTGTGGACAAAATGACAATGGTGAAACAAAGTCCCCTTTGTTTTCATGCCGCACCACTGAAGAGCTTCTTTCCTCCGGTTGTGAGACCCAGCAAATTAGTCCTCAGCACTCAAACATGGTTTAATCTTGTGACTTATCTAACCCGGTGACAGATATTAAGAATAACTGTATCACACAGCTTGTTATGTAGGTCTTATGTAGTTTATAGAGGCAGTGGTATTCATTTGAAACAGTTTATTAACAGTTAAAAACTCCTTTCAGTACATTCGAGTTCTGGTGTCAAAGGCATGTGTGTGTTTAAGGGCTTGCTCAGTTCTTTAAGAATAAAGATTGTTGTTTTTCATGTAAAATAACTCCTGCTCACTACACTGTTAACATTATAGTTAGAATATGGCTTTTAACAGTGAAGCACTGGTGTTGAGTGGCTTACCTGCAATTCAGCACGCTGATTAGTTTGTCTTCCCTGCAGTCGATCTGCAACATTTCTGCAGGAAAGCAGCGATAAATGTGCCCCATGAATTGATTTATTATGGAGATTTTGTGTGTGCTGGTAGCCATCATAGGGAAAGCTAATTTTATTAGGAACTAATCTTAAAAGCTGACGGTGTCACAAGTCTATAGCCATTACATTATGCAATAAACATTCACTTGGTAATAGGTTAAAGCAAAAAAGTTATGTTTCCCGTTATAATTTAGATATAACTCAGTTACAGTCTGAATATGCTGTCTATAAAGTATATGTTGTATACGTATACGTGTGCATTTTCTCACAGTGGGTGGTTGCGGCCCCAGTACACCCCGATGCCAGCTCGAGCACCAAGCCGTCCATTGGCTGTACAACAACCGTCGGTGTAAACAACGACAGCATCACCTGGACAGAGGGTGAACAGTGGAGAGATCATCTACATGTTTGTCATGTTGGACAAAAACAGGTGAAAGCTTCATATCACCATTTATGTTTTACGTTTATCTCATTCTCCAGACTTCTTACCCATGTATGTGAATCCATCTGGGCTGACTGAAGACGAACTTTCTGACTGTTTGACCCGTTTGGGTTGAGACTCAGCCTCCTCTGCTGAGTGACATCTCTTCTTTCCGAGAGGGATGTACTCCAGAGGCTCCGGGCCTCTTTTGGGAAGCAGATTTTCATTTGACTCCACAATCTCAGCCACTGAAAGCCAAAAACTAAAATTGTTATTTTTTTTATGCAAAGTACCATTTTAGAGTTTCAAATGGGTTATTTATCCCTAACCCAGAACCATATACTACGCAACAAGTTCCTGCATAAAATTCCTGATTGTTCCAGGAGTAATATAGCCTATAAACTGGGGGAAAAGTATGCCAAGTGACTGTAAATTATCATATACAGAAGTACAGAATCCTGGATCAGGCGAAAAGTATTTGATCAAGCGTCTTCCCTGCAGACAATAAAGCTGAACATATCTGACTGTTGATGGATGAACTTGCTGCTGGGATCAAAACTTCAACCTTTTAAACAGCAGAGCCTCATGTTGGTCTGGACCAGCGTACCTTTCGTTACCACTGGAGGTGCAGAAAGTTCGACTCCTCTGAAAAACGCCCAGGCATCTTTCTCTGAAGCAAATTTCTTGAAAGAAGCCGATGGAAATTTGTCCACCTGGCTCTTACATTCATCCCTAAATCAAAGTGAAAACAGGTGATCATTCCAAGATAGATAGATATATAGATAGACGGCTTTCAAGCCGAATTAAAGAACGTATTATTGCGATTGCAAGATACTTTCAAATAATCTTTTAGCTTGTGTGTCATTTTGCCGGAGGCCAAAGTGATATTAAACCACCTGATATTTAGATGGAATTTGGCATGTGCCTTCTTTCGCTAAAGGGAAAGCGCTTTGAGGAATCAACGGCTTTAGTTTTCTTACGTAAGATGTGCTGACATTAAGATGCAAACAGTCTTACCATGAAGTGTAGACTCCTGGTTTGAATCCTTTCTTCACTGCGTAGAAAAACTTGCCCTTCGCCATGTCGTCGGCGGCGCTGCAGACAGCTCTGCGTGCAACTCTGAAAAAGCCAGTCAGTCTTAACATCACTGTATGCCGAGAAACTGTCGTGAAACGGAGGTGGCTAACATCGTGGCGTTAGCTCAAACAGCGAGGTATCGTTGAAGCTGACTGGTCATTTGTGTTTTGAGAGGAAACTCAAGCCAAATTCAACAGCACGGCATACGCACACAGTCAAAAGTGCCAAAATTAGCTAGCACCGTTATTAGCTAGCGGGTTTGCTTTCTCTTAAGAACAACAAGACACATACACGCAAATATTCCAGATAAGTATGACTCTCTTCTGGTGTTATATCTCTGGGACTAAGCGTTTCTTTACAATCTTTAAACTGCTGCAAACAAAGAAAGTCATAAATGTCTTATTGACAACAGTTGACAGCCACAGCAAATCGCTTCCGACTATGTTCTCACACAACTCTCGCGATGTTCTTTTCACTCCCAGCGAGTACCTCAACACTTCTCGCGATAGCAATATGCGTCGCCCGGATTGGATTAGTACAACTCTCGCGATGTTCCGGCCTCTTCCTTGGCCGTCGTTGACAGAGGTTAGTCGTGCTATTTTTCACCGGACTGGCTTTTCTGATGCAAAATGTGCCTTAATGTCGTTTTATTTATGTGTTCGCCCACCACCGAGCATCTAAAGTCTCTGATACCTTAGATTATGTGGTTTGGGGTGGCGGATGGCCGATTTATGTCATGAAATAAAGCGTAGTAGAGAAGCTCAGGTGAATGGGTTCTTGTAACGGCGAGTAGCTAGCTAGGCCATGCATGTGTTCAGATAGCAGCTGAAGTAGCGACTGGAGAAGGCAGCAGGTTAGACCGAACACTTGAGGCCCTGTGTATGAGTCGTTTTACTGAATTAAAACTAGTAACTTCTGTTTATAACTGTAAACTGCCACGAAATTGTTGGAAGTGACAGCCGGCTAATTTCTGTTAGCTAGCTAACCTAGCTCTAACTACTTATTGCTTACATGCAGTGTGTATTGATATAGAAAGTGTCTAGCTTGTGTCTCTGTATTTTTATATTGAGGTCATTATTTTTGCCTTAAACCGCATTTTATGTTGGCTATCCTTCTGAGTTAGCCTCCTGCTCCCGGTTAGCATAGAGCTGCTCTGCCTTTAGCCTGGCGCGGTAGCGTTACATGCTGGGTTGAAGGAGTTCTTCCAAGATCCATGTCAGTTAAAAAGCCTGTAATTGTAACCCACATGTCTTTTTTGTTTCTCTCCACAGAGACAAAGGCCATGTTCAGTACCAGCGCCAAAATAGTGAAGCCTAATGGCGAAAAGCCAGACGAGTTCGAGTCTGGGATCTCCCAGGTAAGAGGACCAGGATCGCATCAGCTCATGGGTTTACTGTAGACTTTTGTCAAGCTGCATGAAGTGTGTGTTGTGTGGCTGTTCTACTGAAATGACTACCAAAGACTTCAATGTTCAGACATCGTTCAAAGTTGGCATAATGCACATTGTTCTGATTCTGTTAAATGGGCTCTGTAATCCTGCTTGAAGTAACTTCATTTGTGGTGTCCAACATTCACTTACTTTGAAATTTAAGTTGGTTGATATAGTTTGAAGGTGAATACTGGAGGGAAGTGTTGATGTACATGTAGTGTATGTTATAAAAATTACTGACAAAATCTACTGGACGTGTTGACAGAGCTAGTCGCTCTTTAAGTAATCTTTCTTTTTGGTTACATGTAAACACAAACATGTTAGGAATATAACCTGATATTAAAAGGCATTGTCCAATCGCACAATAAAAGTAGTTGCAGTGGATGTCAATGTGTCCAGTAGTTTTTAGAACGGACATTCAAAGGTGCTTCTCCTCTTCTCCTTGCAGGCTCTGCTCGAGCTGGAGATGAACTCCGACCTCAAGGCTCAGCTGAGAGAGCTGAACATCACTGCAGCAAAGGTAAGGTGGCTTACAGGAGTCCTCTGTATCTCCTCTCTATTTTGTCACCAAGAACTGTTTTTGCTGCTGGTTATATTCATGTTTTTAAAAAGTCAGTTGAAGCTGCAGTTTTTAATGAAATCCCGACGCGGACATCCAGCGAGCTTGCTCTCCTGGCTCTGTCCTGGTGGCGTATGGGAGCGTAGCTCTTGAGCTGAGACGTACAGTCCCGTTCCACATCGTCGGAGACAAAGCTCTGTCCCCGGCCTCTGGTCGGTGAGGACGGGCGTCCTGCATATTCCTACATCTTCCCAGAGTCCTTTGGGGCTGTTACTGGGGAGCTAAACCATGCAGTGCACATTATTTGATATTAAGACTCGACTTGAATCACTGTAGGTATAACATTCTCCTGATTAAAACGTAATTGTTCAGTGTGCTTTGGGGTAATGAGCTGTCTATGCACTTAATGTTTTTTAATTAATTGGGCTGTAGTACAGGATATTTTCAATCAGGTTATATTAAGTCTGTTCTGTTTTTAGGAAATCGAGGTTGGTGGCAGCAGGAAAGCCATCATCATCTTCGTTCCCGTTCCTCAGCTGAAGTCCTTCCAGAAGATTCAGGTGCGTCTGGTGAGGGAGCTGGAAAAGAAGTTCAGCGGAAAGCACGTGGTCTTCATTGCACAGGTAAGGATGGTGATGGATGAAGCAGAGTTATAGAGGTGTCTTGCCCAGTCAAGGGTGTCATGAATGCTGATGACCCTCTGTTGTGCTATAGTGAGGCCCTTTTTCCACAGTTAACTAGAGGTTTACAGCTCACTGGGATAGTATTTTATTCTTTGAGTTGCACCAAATCTTTAGGGGAGAATCAGAGCTATCTGGATTTGTGGTTGAAGCTGAAGGGGTCTTTCCATCTTGTCATGGGCGGGGTGACTATTCTTTTAAGGAAAGTCTTGTACATTGTTACAGATGAGTAAATACATTTTTGAGTGCCAGTTGGAACATTCTGAAAATGTGTCTTTTCGCACAAAAATGCAATTTCATTTTCTGGAAAGATCTCAAGCATTGTTACCAAGCTTCAATCCTGTGAAAAGTCAAGATTTTTGATTTTATGGATTTTCAGAAATCAGTTTTGATTTATTTGACTCTAACAACAGATTAGATTAAGTCAGGCAAACAATTTAAATAAAAAACAAAAAAAAACAGACCTCTGCCATGACCTGCCACAGGAAGGATCGGGGGAGATTGTGATTTGTTTTTGTCCGACGTGGACATCCAGCGAGCTTGCTCTCCTGGCTCTGTCCTGGTGGCGTATGGGAGCGTAGCTCTCGAGCTGAGACGTACAGTCCCGTTCCACATCGTCGGAGACAAAGCTCTGTCCCCGGCCTCTGGTCGGTGAGGACGGGCGTCCTGCATATTCCTACATCTTCCCAGAGTCCTTTGGGGCCGTTACTGGGGAGCTAAACCATGCAGTGCACATTATGTCTGAAATGTGTTTCAAGTCAGATTTTGATTAGTTTATTAAGATGGTTTGGCATTTGAACTTTTTTCTATAGAAAGTTATGTTGCTGTGGAAACGTGAAAGCAATTTTCAGGGCATTTTGTTTTTGAGCATTGTGTTGAAAGCAGAAAGAATCCAATAAGTACAGGTTTACTTTATGGCTTACTTGACTTCAGAATATCCTGCACTTTATATATAGGCAGGTTTTTTGTGTGTTTTTTTTCAATCTTGAATTATTTAAGTTTAACTGATTGTAAATCCTGGCTGGAGATTAACTGGATGATGTCATTTTTCAGAGGAGAATTCTGCCCAAACCCACCAGGAAAAGCCGCATTCAGCATAAGCAGAAGCGTCCCAGGAGGTGAGTAGAAATTCTCAGTTTAATGTCACAAAATGAAATTTGTTGATGGACTCTCAAAATAATTTGGGATGTTATTCAGGATGTTATCAATATAGATTTTAGTTCTTTTGTAGTCCTGTTCTTTGCTGCTGTGGCATAATTCAGTGAAATATACCTGCGAACACTGGGGTTGTGTAATAACATTTTTAGTTTTATTAGCCAATGATAATAGATAAAGCAGTTTTATGAGAAATTATTTTATTAAAAAATTGTTGGAACAACAAAACAGGACTTCAGGTTTATTTAGGCCATTTTATGCCAAAATGATCTGCTTTTTTAAAATTGTGACTATTTGCTGGTTTTATTAGTCTGTGAAATGGTTTTAGGGGAAATGTTTCCTTAAAGTTGCTGTACAGAGTGAATCAGATGGGGATCATGTTCGGTATAAACCCAGTTTTTGTCCGACGTGGGCATCCAGCGAGCTTGCTCTCCTGGCTCTGTCCTGGTGGCGTATGGGAGCGTAGCTCTCGAGCTGAGACGTACAGTCCCGTTCCACATCGTCGGAGACAAAGCTCTGTCCCCGGCCTCTGGTCGGTGAGGACGGGCGTCCTGCATATTCCTACATCTTCCCAGAGTCCTTTGGGGCCGTTACTGGGGAGCTAAACCATGCAGTGCACAACATCTGTTCATACAAGATTTATCATAAGCTGGAAACCTCAATGTGAAGTGGACTTCATGTGTTTTATATTTAGTTGTACTTGCATAATGAAATGGAAAACGCATTGCAAGAAACATTTTTCCAACTTTTACACGTTAAGTTCATTTAGCCTTTATTTAGGCAGCTGCTAACTACCTTCCATCCGTTATGTGTTTGGTCTCTAAAATAAGTTTAAGTCCGTCACAATTAATGAACATCTTGAAATGTTTTGTCCAGCCAACACAAAGATTGGCACATTGTTAAAAAAAGGAAGCATCGACTGTTTGGCTGCTTTGCTTGATAAATGAATCAGAATATTTGCAGATGATTTCATGTTCAATTTAGTGACTAAATGTTCAGTTCTAGTTATGTACGCTAGGTCTGCAACTTACAATTTTTTGACTATCATCCACTGATCATCTTAATGGTTGTCTATGAAATTTGAAAATGCACATAATCCCAGAGCACAATGTGACATCTTCATCGGATCAAATCTCATTTAACAAGCTAAAGCCAGCAAGTGTTTAACATTCTTGCTTGAAAAATGATTATCGGAATAGTTAATAACTCAACCAGTAACTGGTTGACTAGTCGTTGCGGCTCTATTCTAAGCACAGATCCCTGAGCTCTCAGCTCTCCCTGTGTGATTTGAGTATTCATGTGATTTGTTTTCTTCCCTCAGTCGTACTCTGACTGCGGTCCACGACGCCATCTTGGAGGACCTGGTGTTCCCTAGTGAGATCGTGGGTAAGAGGATCAGAGTCAAAATGGACTGCAGCAGGCTCATCAAGGTCCACTTGGACAAGGCCCAGCAGAACAACGTGGAACACAAAGTAAGTGATAAAAAAAATAGTTGGAATAGATGTGTCAGGAAGTTTTAAATGACCTGTTGGCTGCAATTGTTTTCTATGTCAGTTAACCTGCTGATTATTTTGTTCATCCTTTTGACTATAAAACATCAATGATATTAGAGCACATGGTGACATTCAATTTCTAGTGTTGATGGTTCTGATCACCTTCAAATATGTTGAAAACGTACTTATCTTATTGGGACCAGCATTGATCAGATGTTGAAACAGCACTGCAGCAGTAATAAATCCCCACATCTGTGCAGTCCTTGTTTTTTTGTATTTTTATCCGACGTGGACATCCAGCGAGCTTGCTCTCCTGGCTCTGTCCTGGTGGCGTATGGGAGCGTAGCTCTCGAGCTGAGACGTACAGTCCCGTTCCACATCGTCGGAGACAAAGCTCTGTCCCCGGCCTCTGGTCGGTGAGGACGGGCGTCCTGCATATTCCTACATCTTCCCAGAGTCCTTTGGGGCCGTTACTGGGGAGCTAAACCATGCAGTGCACAAACTGTTCACCTCGGTGATGATTTACATGTCGCCGACTGTGAATTCTAAATGTTAAATTGGAAACCAGTTAAAGGAGTACAGTGTACAATCAGTTGCAACTTTATTGGGTAGTGTAATTCATCCCACTGTATTGCTCTGAAGTCTACTGGTATGCTTGAACATCTGTTTTTTTTGTTTTAAGATATAGAATCCCTAGTAAAGGGGTCATGGATGTATTTGTACATCAGTGCTGAAATTGATCGGTTAGTTTGTTATTTGAAGTAGAAAACTGGACGTTTGCTGCTTTTGGAATGTCAAATCTGAGATCCTTTTTTTTAGATATAGATATAGGAAATTGGCTACGTTGGAGTTCTCCCTGTTGTCAGACAAAAATAAGTTAAATTGTGACAACTTTTTTTGTATTGAGAATAAATCCGACATCAGCAGAATTACCTGCATTTAAAATCAAAGTTTTCAGTCTTAATGCGAGTTCAGTAAAACCAGCTAACCCCTGTTAATACCGATAATCTGAATAAACTATTGGGGTATTGAAGTAATGCGTGTCCTGTTGTCTTTCAGGTGGAGACTTTCTCTGGTGTCTACAAGAAACTCACAGGCAAAGACGTCGTGTTTGAATTCCCAGAATTCCAGCTGTAAAAAATGCAGATGACAAAATAAATTTGTTTACTGTCAACATTGTTGGTGGCTGTGGTTACTTCTTACTTTCCTGAACAGATAATCCCAAATAGTTGAAAGGTTTTATTTTTATCCCACAGAGGCAGCAAATGTTCATAGAGTTGTGGTGTGAATAGTGATGAACAGCACAAGTGTTAAAGAAGTGTTAAAGCAATTTTTTATTTTATTACAAAATTCAATATCCAAACAAATGACTAACCTGACAATTTTAATTTCTATACTGCTTAACCTACAAGGGGTGGATGTTTTAAAACTTTTTAAATTTATGGTTAGTTTTTAATTTAAACATTTCACCTTTATTACACTTTTAAAATTAAATGCATTTAATGAGTAATACAGTTGATTCTGCAATCATAACTTCATCCTGTGGACATTTCAATTGGGACAAGCTTTTATTTTAGTGCAGTTTAATTCAGTAATTTGGTTTTAAATTGGAGTGCTCCATCTGAAGTGTCAAACACCACGGCATCAGTGAGGTCTGGGCTCTGTCTCATTTCTTTGATCTGGGCACGCATCACACTGGAGTTTCATTTACAACTTCTGTAGACTATTAACTTCACTTTTGAGATTATTTCACACATGAAATCAACTTTGTAGAAGTGAAATGATTTCATTGGGAAAATATGCTCCAACATTTTGGTGGGTTATTTGCTCCTTAAATGGCAGCAGGCATAGTTTCCATTTGGCATCTTTTTGTCTAACTGTCCATATTTGAAATCTACAGTTGATTTCTCCATTAAAAATATTCCTAGAAGTGAGGAAAAGGCATTTGAAAGATGGCAACTAAAACTATAGCATGATGCTTGCCCATAATTTAAGAAGGACCAAGGGAATGAAAATAATCAAGCCCAGATCTCACAGATGGGTGTGGTGGATCGACAGGTTAGATGCAGCACTCTAAATATAGTTTGGCACGGTGGTGCAGTGCTTAGAGATGCTCCACAGTAAGAAGGACCTGGGTTAAAGACCAAGCAGGGCTTTGCTGTGAGTTTGCATGTTCTCCCTTTGCCTGCGTGGGTCCTCACCGGTTACTCTGGCTTCCTCCCACAATCATAAGACATGCAAAAGTTAGGTCCATCATTTACTCTCATCTGTCAGTAGGTGTGATTGTGGTTGTTTGTTCCTATATGTCAGTCCTGTGATGAACTGGTGACTCAGCCAGCGTGTAACCCAGCGTCACCCAATGGTAGCTGGGCTTCGAAAAGAATGAGCAGATTAGGGTAATGGATTGGTCAGGATTATCATTTTGAATTCATTATTGTTTTTCCATGTGTGAACATAATATTTCTCTCCCAGGAGAAACATTTTTTTCGTGTATGAAACAGTGCGAGAAAAAACCTTTCACAAGATTTTTTATTTTCATATTGAACCAAGTCAAACTTATGTAATTTTCTTCAGGAGAAAAACTTTTTTCATGTGTGAAACAGTGAAAAGAGTTTGTCAGAAATAAAAACATGTGTTTGTCTTTGTAATAATCATTCTGACCACAAGAGGCTCTCGTGCACCACCACCACATGTTCTAAATAGGACAAGAAAGAGTCTCCAGCCAAAGCTTCCACTCAGCTTCAGACACAGAAAAAAAAAAAATACATTTCACTCAGTTTCACATTTGGAAAATCACTCTTTTCACACATGGGGGGATCGGAAGTGTTTTTTGCATTCATTTTTACACATAAAAAGTTTTTGCCTTTCGGGGGGTCAGGTCATCCACACAGGAGAGAAAGCAATTTAGGTCAGATCACCAGAAAATAAAGATGTTTTCCTAACCCTCAGGGCTTCCGTACTCTAATCTAAAATGAAATTGATGAGCAACTTTTATATTAAAAGTTAAACTGCATTTAATTCCCGTCAAATGATAATTTCATTGAAAAAAAGCATAATGGATCGCAATTAGTTTTCAATACATGTTTGTAGTATCCGACCCCTCACATAAACTCTAGTACATCATCATTTATTCATTTATTTTGCATCAGTACAATTCTGCAGAGCTTTAAATGTAGTGGAGTAAAATATACAAAATCTGCCTCCAAAACTGTAGTGGAGTAGAAGTATAACGTGTCAGAAAATGGAAATATTGAAGCAAAGTACCTCAACGTACTACTGAAGCACAGTAGTTGAGTAAATGTACTTAGTTACTTTCCACCACTGCCATCTGGAGGGTACATTAACACAGCACCATTGCTTAGTCCCAGTTCACCCAATGAGATTGCTGCTCTCTGAGCGTGCTCCCTCTCACTGATGTGGCCTCAGGTCTCGGGAGGTCTGAGCTCCGCGGCGCCCCCTGCTGCCTGGCTGGATCGATTGATCTCCTGCAGCAGGATGGGGTTGGACAGTTTCCACTTCCTGTATGTTGGTGCTGTGAGTGTCGGGTGTCCCAGGAGCTGATCGAGGGCCCACAGCTCTGACTCTTTGGCCTGAAGGACGTGAAGTCATTATTGTAGTGAAACGTTCGACAAATGAGAGCGCAGTTGTGTTAGGCTTAGTCTCAGCTGGGGAACATGACTGAACACCAAGTTTTAACAATCATAATTGGCAGCAACACAAATAAAGCGTCATTTAATTTTTCTTGCAATCATGTTTAGCCTACATGGGAGATAATTAAAGATGGGGTTTTTTTTGTCTCAAACAAATAATTTCTTTCCTTCTTAAATTGAGAAAACAACTTTAAAACAATGTTATTTTCCATGGAAATTGAAGTAAGTTTTAACATTCGGGGAAATATGTCCCCATATATTTGCCTTCTTTTTGTCTTGAGATTATAATATCGATATAAACCTTGTGTCTTTCCATCAAGCTGGAGGCTAGTTAGTTTAGCATAATGCCTGGAAACAGGAGAGTAGCTAGCCTGGCGACGTTCAAAGGTAAAACAAATGCCTAACCAGTAACCCTGCAGCTCACTGATCAGAACCTGTTTCATTTGTTTCATCAGCCTTTCTTGTTCCTGACTCTCCTAAGCTACAGCATCTTTCCGCAGCCCCTATGTTTTTGGCCTCTATATAAATTTTCTCTTTTGTCGGCTCACCTTTAAAGTGCTCTTGAGGATCCGGAGCAGGTGGAGCTTTTCGTTGACTTTGTCGTTCTGACATCGCCTGATGAACGACGCTCTGAAGTCCCGCTTGCTGGACCGACCGGTCGGAGACAAGCTGGCTGCCTTCAGGTGGTTGTAGAGGCGCTCCATCTCATCGGGAGGCTTCTCTGGAGAAAGGAAGACGAGATCCACACAGATGTAAAATGGTTCAAATTGCCCTTTAAATCAGCAGTTGCTACAGTAACCAGGTGTGGTTCCAGGTGTTCACCGTGGACATTGTCTTCTTCTTCTGTGACTTGGATCAGATGGAGGGACACTTCTCCACCTGCCCCGTCTGGTCCGGGGAGATCAGGACAAGACAGGCGTTTACCTCCAACTACAGGTGTTCTTCTTCTACTGTGTCTATTCAAAGTACCGCTCTCCGAGGTGCTTCTGGTTCTGCTTTCAGCGGGCGGTGTAGCGGGCGGCGCTGAGGCACTGGACGGAGACTCACAGACGGGCTGAAGACGAGAAGGACAGAGTGTTGGGAGGAATCGAATTAATGTCGTAGTTCTTTTTTTCACTCTTTTGACACTCACCTGTTCAGGTTCTGCTGTTTCCTGTTCGGGGTCCGGTGAACAGGAAGTGGACTCACACTCATCACCGTCCTGATCGCTGTCTTCACTGTAACACTCTGCACACAGAGGAGACGAGACGGACGAGTGAAGGGAGGAACTGTGGGAGACAGAGCGCCACAGAAAAGAAGAAATGGAAGAAGAAAGTGACCTGCTGCAGACGGCATAGTTTCTTATTTTCCTCCGTGTTCTGTTTTTTTTTGTTTTTGTTTTTAAATATGTATTTATTCTGGATAACTTCTCTTCCATTTTGTAGAAGAAATACATTGACAGACCCTTTAACGCCTAGTCTCATTCTATTTTTTATTACCATTGCCAATTTATCTTATATTCTGCACGTATCAGCTCTGGGAGATGCTTCACTGTTTAGTTGACAATCAAACCTTGAATCTCAATAATGTGTCCTTAACGACTCAGTAAGGACACTCCCACACAGAGTTTAAAAGCCTGCAACTCCCATCCGGTTAGTTAGAACTGAAGAAGCCTCTTGGATGAGAGCTGAAACGTCCTCAAGAAAACTGAGACAAGTCCGGCTGCCGACGATGCAGCACTTAAAGATTTAAGATAAGAGAAAGAGCTGACAGGAAGAACTCATTCAAAGGATTCCAAGGAAGGGTCAAAGGGTGGAGAAAGGGTGGGGACATTTGGAAGACGAGAAAATTGAAGAGGAATGGAGAAGAGGAACCAAAAGAGAAAATGGGAGAGCGAAAATAGGGAAGAAGAGACGACAGAAAGAAATAAAGACAGGAAGGAGCTGATGAAGTTAAGAAGAGTTAAATACTTTCAGTTTCTGTAGAATTTATCATTTGTTTCCTGCATACATGATGTATGTTAATCCTCCTTAAATCACTGGTAATTATTAAAGATCTGAAGCTGTGTGTGAACGTTCTGACCTTCAGCGTTGATCACCTCACACGGCTCGGCTGCTTCTGACAGTTTACTGATCCACCTGCAAACAGACGCGAGGCCTTTTAATGCTGCGGCCACCTTCAACAGGACCTGACTCATCAGTTTCACATTACAGCACAAAACAAGAAGTGGACGAATACTGAGAAGCGACAAGAAGAGGAACTCAGTCTTAAAATAAATACAATGAGTGGGGACAGAGAACAACGGCAAGTCGCCAGTAAAGTAACAACTATCAGCTTGATTGACAGGGAGTTTCATCAGATTTTACGTGGTCCTCAGAGGATAGATCCCCTCTAAAATCTCCTCCATCAAGTATCAAAATGTGACGGACAGATTTTGCTCAAATTTGCTGCTCCCCAGAGACGGAACCTTTTTGAGTTCAGTGCATTCAAAACATGACTTACTTATTATCAGCTAACTTCATTTAAGTATCCAAAGTAAAAGTACTTTTTTAACAGTAAAATCGGTCCGATCAGTGTTTTACCATGATATCTGAGGGGAGTCGCAGGCTTTTAAACTCTGTGTGGGAGTGTCCTTACGGAGTCATGAAGGACACATGTGAGCTCTGAGTTTAAGAGTGGGTTTCTAGGGCTAGCTGAGCCCGGTGTGTATGGTAGTTAAGCTGTCTGGAGAGAGCTCAGTACAGCACCGTAGGTTGGTGCTAAGTAATGTGGTCGGCGCACCTCCTCTGCTCAGAGACGGACGTTCCAGTTTGACGTAGACGCCAGCATGCAGATAGATGACAGCCATTTCAACTGCTAATGAGAGGGTGCTTTCAGCTACATGCTAACAACAGCCTGCTGCCAGTGACGATGCTAGCATGTTGGGGTTTGACAGGTGTGACATTAGCCATGTTAGTTCCACATGCTAACATTTGCTAATTTGCACCGAACAGCTGACGGGACAGTCATGAGTCTTGCAGATATGAAGGAGAACACGAATGTTTCTGCAACATTTCAGTGTGATTATGAGTTAATTTGCTGATGATTATTTTGGACGGCGGTGCGTGGTTGTGTTGTAGCATAGCATTTTTTTTTCTCCGGTGTTCGTATTGCAGTCATGCACTGTCCAAAAATATGGAGACATTCAGAGTTTTTATGTTTTGGCAGTGTTGTTGTCATTATTTCAGTGTCAGTAAATGTCTTTTGAATTGAATTGGAAAAAATGCTGTGCTACGACAAACCATGTACAACAGTACAATAATCGTTAGCAACCAAATTGCTAAATTTCGGGTTTTACGGTATTTCTGTTTGGTTTGTCCAAGTGGTGTTGCCATACATCACTTAAGGGGGGGGCGACAGCTACTGACCAACTGTTGCATGAGTTGCTTGATTTCTATCATTACTGGATGAAGAAAAAGATAGACACAAAGACAATCGAATACAATACACACAAACACACACACACACACAACCCTTTCAGAATTGCTCAGCGTAAGATGCAATCAAATACTCACTTATTCATGTCTGTGAAGCTCTCTGCTGCGATGAAGATGGTCACAACCAGGGGATGGCTGGCTGTTACAGCACTGCGACACAACAGCGAGCTTTTAATGACATTGAATAAAGATCTCATCACAGATCTCATCAGCTCTGTCTGCGTTTTTTACAGCTGTGCTGGGGGGTTTGACTGATCACAATCTTACACAGGACGCGCTGACTTGTTTGAACGTTTTGATACTCTCACAGTTTTTAGAGCACAGTTACACCTGCTTCATAATCAAAAAGACAGGAAGTCTCACTTGACTTCATCACGGTGGCCTTTGAGAGAGCTGGATGTGTGCGGTATGCTGTGTTAACTTCACCCTGAGCAACAGAGTGATCGACTGCAGACAGTTATACTGACTGTGGTTTTTGTTTTTCTTCTCTCCAGCCACACCGACCTTCACTACATGACACACACTAACAAAAAACCATTGTCGTACTGTTTCTTCCGGCACTGTTTGGCCTGTTCGATGGTGAAGCCGGACAGGTTGATGAATCCTTCTGCTTTCTCCGCCTGCAGAGACGAGAAAAAACAAAAAACACCTGTCAGCAATCAGTCCGATAACTGAAATCTGTTCACAATAATAGATCTGCGTCTCTTTCATTAGCTAAACTTTGATCTCAGCTTCCTGTTTGAGCTACGAGGGCGCTTGGTGGTCTTGGTCACAGGCTGTGTTCTCGCCACTTTGAGCAGCATACAAGACTGTGATTTGCTTGCATTTGCGGTCTTGAAAGGTCCTCCTCGCCGCCTCAACATCTGGCCCCCGGAGCATCATTAGTCATGATGCCCCAGGAACAACACTGACAGGCCGGTATCACATCGTCTGTTCTTACATGTGCTCAAACAGAGAGAGAATCTGTGAACCCTCCTCGCGAAACACATTACGAGCATTTTAAGGTCGGCTGGCACTCACCATCTGGTCAGTGTACCAGTACAGAGAGTTCTTCTTCAGGACAAACCAGTATCTTTTCCATTTGCTACCCAGGAAGCTGCGGCCCTCCTTCCTGCGGAGGAGCCAGCCCTGACAGTCCACCACGCCCAGATCCTTGACAGAAACCCGCCGTCGACTCATGGCTGCGACAGGACAGGACGGAGCCAATTGAGCTAGTTAAAATTGGACCCCTTCTCAGAGGTCATAGGTCAAATGTAACACACAGGCACAAAACACAGATTTTTAGATACAGTGTGACTTACACTTTCTGAAGCTAGAGCCACATCTTGATCACTTCTTATGACACCAAACTTGCCTTAAAATCATCACGTTTTTACGTTTTCATCAGCATCAGAGTAATCCAGCGATTGTTTTCTGTACATTCATGGGCACACTGCAAACTGGAGCTGCTAAAAGATAATTCGGCATACTTTAAATGACGCTAATTTGCCAAAATAGTTCAAGTTGTAGCCCACAGCCTACACAAATTAATCTTTGGGAATCTCCCAAAGCATCAAGGGAACAGTAGTTCCTCAACCGAAAGCATGATTATTATGATTACAAATGAATATCCTCAAATCTTCTTAGAAATCGCAGAGAAGAACAACGCTCTCTTCACAACTCAAGAATTGCCTTAAAATCATCACGCTTTTACGTTTTCTTCAGTAACAAAAGTAATCTGGTGACAGTTGTTTGTACATTCATGGGCACATTGACAACATTAACTGCTAAAGGCTAATTCGGCTCACTTTAAATGATGTTAATGTTTTGTTGTTGTATCTTTTTGTTTCATTTTTTTGTTTGCTTGTTTGAATTATTCCCACACATTTATTCAATTTTTGCTACAAGGAATGAGGTGGATCGAACAGTCGATCGCTGCAATCCATAGTAAAACATCCATAAAGCTTCAATCTCACTCTGGGATTTTTATGTTTTAGAGTAACACAGTGGTAGCTATTTGTACATTTATGGTTAAAGCGCAAACAGGAGCTGATAATATATCATTCGGCATACTTTAAATGATACCAATTTGCCAAACAAATGGGCTAAAAAAGTCGTAGCTCACAGCGTAACTCAATTAATCTTTGGCAACTTCATACTTCCTGTTTGTAACCCCAAAAGCATGAAGGGAACTGTAGGAGCTTTGTCTTTTTGTTTGTCTGCACGGTGAATACGCTTTAGATTAGCGGTGTGGCGTTTCTGAATCATTTTACACCCCCCAAAATCAAATCTTTTGTAATTACCCTAATCCAAATGACCAAAACTTAATGTATCCATATTCTCAAATACATTTCTGCCTAAACGTTTAATCGAAGTGAACAGAGACGACTGTAATGTTGTGACGTCGCTTTTGTTTACTAAGTGCATTAAACTGACGTGCGATAACAAAGCAAACGCTCCCGATCTTACCTGCTGCAGTCTGGACGTCCGGCAGTCTGGTGTCTTCGCAGCAGACTGATGCTCAGCAGAGGAGGAACTGTAGTTTCACAGCACTGACTGTGAAACTTTAATACATCGGCCCACAAACAGACCACAAAGTCAGAATCACACTCTGACATGCATGCACATACCCGCACCATCCTTCCTGTTTCACATGTTCTTCACGACCCTTCTGCTCTCTTCTGTTTCTCACAGACTTCCTCTTTGTTTGTCTGCGAAATTAACCTTTCCTCAAATACATTCTTTATCCCGCCGATGGTGTTGCGACATCTTATCACAGGGGAGATCACTTTGGATCACTTTGAGAACTTTGGTTTAGGGGGATTTTAGTTCGACTGGCCGCTTCTTTGATCACTTGTAACCTGCCTACTATAGCAAACAACAGTTTCACACTATTGTCTTTATTCTTTATAAATGGAGGCAGGAAATCTAAGATTTTTCTCTGTCATCTACCATGTTGCGAAAGGTGTGCTT
The DNA here is from genome assembly GCA_903131615.1 of Diplodus sargus. Classification (NCBI taxonomy): domain Eukaryota; kingdom Metazoa; phylum Chordata; class Actinopteri; order Spariformes; family Sparidae; genus Diplodus; species Diplodus sargus. The sequence goes on along the minus strand of CAEMYA010000239.1, from coordinate 2,066,110 downwards.
GCATCAGCTTTGACTGGTCTGAATAATCTCTGTCAAACTTTTAAGCCACAGAAAAAAGTTACGTCATATGAATGAGTTCATGGCCTATTTCCCACCAGGCTTCATTTAAAATCTGCAATTATTATCAGGCAAACTAACAAAGACGCTACACGGAGTGTACACAAACTCTTGGAGAGGGTAAACATGGTTATGTTTTTGAAAATGGTTTATGTTGTTGTTGCTTTATGTACTTGTGTGTGTTATTTTTACTTTCTGTTTTGAGGGCTGCACTGAGGCAAATTCCTATAAACTGTTAAAATGGCAAAAAATAATGATTTGATTTGATTAAGCCTTAATCAGGCGCTCATTGAAATACTTGGAAATTCAAGATGTCAAGCCTAGAGTGTCATTGCAGGACCCTTTTACATTTGTGACATTTAAAAAAATATAAATTTTTTGGTTGAAAATCAAGATCAGTGAAGTTGCCATATATGGTTCCTCTTCCGTCTAGTGTGAAACATTTATAACAGGTGTACATATAGAAAAGAAAAAGAAAAAACACATAAACTTAAAGGAACATTTATTTTTAACATGTTTTATGGAACATGAATGTTTTATATGTCATATATATTTACATGTATATAAATATTTTAAAAAACATGATATAACATAAATAACAAATATAACATGTATCAAAGTCCACTCCAATCCAATCCAGTCCTTTATGCAGCGGACTCATGGAAGCTAATAAAGCAGTTACGCTCAGCACTGAAGAACAGGTAGACCTTGCACACCCTGCAGATCACATTTGACCACTTGATGTTTCCCTTCCTGCTGCAGTGCTTGCAGGTCTGGGGACTGGTGTAGACAGGGGCATGGAAATGAGGTCTGTTGAGCTCCTTCTGAGGCGAGACATGACTGGCTTCTGGCATCCTTTAACGCCTAAAGCTTTAAGTTCTTTAGCGGCAGGCCAGTCACACCAACAACCTTGCAGTCCCGCCTGTAGATGACTGCATTAGTGAGGCTGACATCAATTGCATTATGAAAACAACCGCATGCACCACCTCTTGTATTTCAAGGGGGCATGGTAGAGGTGGACCAGCATGTCGCTCTTCAGTCAGTGCCCCCATGTTTGCACTGGAGCGCTTGGTGATAGCAGGGCAGCTCACTTGCACCTTCCTCTTGGCGTCACTGCAGTTGTGATGGACTGAGGACATGGGCTCCTCCCACATTGCTGTGGTGGTGGAAGAAGATATGTTGCTCAATAGGACGGAGACTATCTGGCTGGTGGCACCCAGGGGGACACCGTGGGCCTCCAGCATAGTCTTCGACTGATATAAGACCATATCATGAACGAAGCCATCCTAAGAAGCCCTGGCAAACTTGAATCCCCATTTGTGCGGCTTGTTTTGACGTTCGGACTGTCGGTCTGGGAGGACGCAGCCGTACTTCGCGCGTTCCGGTATAAACAGGGAAGTTGGAAATGCTCTGGGCCACTGCTGATTGGTCCGATGCCGTGATGACACTATGTAGTCTTCGCTGATTGGCTGAGAGAAGTCAAGTGGTTGTCAGACCTCACTGAGCCACACAGGAACGCCATTTTGGATGTCCGCGGATGTTAACAAGTACGGCTCCTTGATGGATAAAGGGTCACTCAAGGGGTCACTTAAGTTAAAATGTCATGGCGAGTCTTGAGGGCAGTAATTCAAGCGAGTACATGTGCAGGACTTAACAGAACAGTAACAGAACTTACAGAGGGTTTTTTTTTCTTTACTTACAGTAGTTGACTCTGTCCACCAGATGGCGCCATCAGCCTCTAACTCTATCATGCTTCATACTTGAACTGGGTTAATTTTAAATGTGTGTGCTGGTTCCCAACCCTTTCACTTGTGACCAGAAGCTGCAGCATTTAGCCGATTCAATTGTCAATTGAATTAATCGCCACCTATCTTGATAATCGATTCACAAGTTCAGTTAATTTTTAAGCAGAAATGTCAAACGTTCGCTCCAAAACGTTGCAACTTTTCTGTCATTTTTGACAGTTAATGAAGAGTCTGTGAGCTTTGGACTTTTGGTGGGACAAAACAAGCAAATTGAAGATTTTATGACATTACATAGACTTTACAATTACATAATGAAAATAACCGTAGCTGAAACAATGAGCAAATGTCGTTTTTCTCAAACTGTTTTTACTTAGAATGCTTTAAAGAAATAAGTATTTCAGAAGTTTTCTTCCTGTTAATCACCTTGTGAACTCTCAGATTTGTGGTGTGAACCCCTGCTGTGTACCAAACCAAAGACTGGGAAACAAAGACATTTACTGATGATTATAATGTGAAATAAACTTTACATTAAAATATTTCAATATCTATCAAAATGTTTTTCTGTTCTTAAATCATCATTTTGAAAAATTAAGAGGCAACAGTCTCTTATAACTCCATGGGTGTCTTTGAGGCCACGGCCATCTTGAAGCCTTCTCTGACGCCTCACAGGTTTTGCTGATTGCTCTCCTCTGTCTTTCTCCCTCGATGGCCAACATTCTGAAGGCTGATCTTTGCCTAATGTGTGCTGGTTTTATTGGATTGTCAGCAAATTGTACACTGCCCGGATGAGACATTGGATGTGGTGTGGCTTCCAAAGCTCGACCCAGCTGACTTTCCCCTCAACCACATTCCCCAAGTGCCCTGTTTCCTTGCAGGTTCCCGTCTCCTCCACTTCTGCTCTCACATCCTCTTGAACTAGGTAGCGCCTTTCCTTTCCTCTGATGTGGCCCAGACGGGGAGCTGTAAACGGATCCTAGCACAGCTCGGGCCCATGTGACCACTCCCACCGGCCTTGCCTCTGCTTCCTGAACATCTTCCTCTGCCCTCCCCACTTCCTACCTGTCATCACTTGAATCACCTTTGGATCACTTGAGTACCTGTACTAAACCACGTCTCCTGCTGTTGTTGTCTTGAACTCCTCAAACCTAAACTAAGCTCCCCTTGGCTTAATCTAATAAATGAAGTTTGATCAGTTGTTATTTTGTATTAATATGAATCTGTGAGGTAACAGGTGACTAAACCTGTTAAATAAGCTATAAATTAAAAATCAGTTGAAAGTTGCAGAAAATAGAAGTACTGAAGGTGTAGGTGCCTTAAAATTGTACTCAAGTACGCGACCTGAGTACGTACTTACTTTACATAAAAACCTCACAAAAGGTGATGTTTGATTAATTGTTAACTCGTTTTCTTTAAGTATGTTGTTACCACTTGATCTAAAAGTTGTTAAACCACATCAAAATGATGCTGTTAGATAGGAAGATGAAAGCTTTCAAAATAAATTGCACTTTATTTTTAATATTTTTCACAAGTTACAAAGCAGTACAGAGGCATGATACTGCAGAGCCTTAATAATCCAGATTTACACATTACACAAATTAAACCAGTTTAACTGAATGACTCTTAAAAAATACTCAACGGGACATTACAGATGAATGATATGATACAAACAGGATCATCCTGAGCAAGAAACAAAGGATCAGTTTCATTTTAAACTGTAGCTATGTAACTTTAACTGAACAGCAGCCGCATCTTTCAGAACAGAAATGCGATGTTCATAAATCAAAAATCTAAACTCTTCAAACTGTTAATATTTCCACATTTCCATCCGTCAAAGAACATAAAAGGTAATCTCTGATATTTACAGATTTAATTACACTTGCATAGTCTTTACAGGCATTCATACTGCAGTGTAATGCTTTTTTAGCATAAAGGCACCAAACATGAACAGGAAATACTTTGTAAAAAGAAAAAGATCTGTGAGGAAACGCAAGAAGCTTCTTAGAATGTAAACATCAGGGGATCCATGACGCTTCCCTGAGGAACTCCATCAGAACGTTTGTTTGTTTTTTTTGTTTTTTTTACATAATGGCACAAGAAGAAACCTCGAACACACAGGGGTTCTTCAAATAACCTGAAAAAGAACCACTGAAGCTGTTACAGCCACACCCGAAGTACTTCAGATCAGTTAGTTTGAACTGAAATGTAAAGCTGCTTCCGGCAGATCTGCGGCAAGCTATCAGTAAAAAACAAAAAATAAAGTCAAGTGTACTTTTGAGATTCAGAAGGAAAAATCTCAGGACAGCTCAGCATTTTTGGGAATTGAACACTGACATTTCACTCTCAAACCAAAATATAAGAAAAAAACAAACATTTTTGGTTTTGGAAAACTTGAGCTATGAGGCTCACCAGCTCTTGCAAGGGTTTTATGTCCATTTGAATAAATTCAAAGTTTCTCTTACAGGAAGTCTTTTAGTTTTGTTTGACTGCTTTCTTAAAATGTATATGTCATTAAAAAGAAAATTGTTGGCAAACTTTGAGTATAATTGTCTTATTTTTTTTTTAATGTCCCATGTTCCCTCTGACATTTTGCTTATTTCAAATATGATTTATTTCTCCTAAAACACGTTTTTATTGTCATCATTGTTGTAACAAGACCTTTGTGAAGCCTCAGAAATATTTAGTAACGTTGAGCTTTATTTACTAAACTATTCGTTATACTCTGAAAAGCACACTACTCTTAGATATATGAAAGAAATATGCAGTTATAAAACACAATCTACAAAACATATTTACAAACTGTTTTGTCCAGACAATTGACAGTGAAAGGAAAGATAAGAGAGGCACTATGGGCTCCTGAGACTGAGAGGAAAGACGAGATATTACAGCTTTGATATTTAGAAACTCTTCCCAAGGTTTGGTTCGTTTCTCTTTGAATTGAAACGTCAATGTTCATACCTTCGATCTCTAAAATTTCATTTAGATTTTAAAAATTCTAAATCGTACTTTTCTTGTCCTATAGCTTTGAAAAACAATCTGTTGAAAACAAAAACCAGCTTCATTTCCAGCAGATTCAGGCCGCAGTGAACAGAAATCTTAGGGTGTTTCGAAAGTGTTTAAGCCCAAAACAAAAAAGTTTCCATTTAAAAACTGAATGTCGGCTGTTGCGTGTTTTCCACTCACTAGTTCCAAACTTTGTCACTGAAATTGTGTTTAAAAAGTGTTGTTGAAAAGTGGGTTATTAACCGATTCCTAGTTTTCTCAATAGAAACTATTTCATATTCAGAACTAGAGTAGTTTTTCAATAGTTTTCTGATTCCAATGTGATTAATATAACTCCTTTTTTAAATTAGCTGTAGTGAAAAAGAAAGTGTCCAAATTTTCTTCAAAAAGTCAAAACAAGACATTGAGATTTCAGTAGCTAAATTCACTTCTTGAATATCTTTAAAAAGGTACGGTGTGCAAGATATCGAGGATTTAGCGGCATCTAGTAGTGAGGTTCTAGATTCCAACACGCTCTCGCTCACCCCTCCCTTTCTGAAGATGTTGGAGAAGCTCTGGTGGCCCTCACAGACAGAAAATGATGTTCTAATTTCCAACTTTTTACATTACATTTCTGCCAAGTCTGTTCTGCTAGATGCCACTTCATATCACACACTGTACCTTTAAGGCTAAAAGAGAGGTAAGGTTCAGATGTGTTTGTCTTGGTTGGAGTCTCGATGTGGTGGTCAGAAAAAAAATCCACACATTTCAACCTCAGTGGCTTGATAGGAATAGTGGATCATCAAAGTCTGTAGTATTCATCCTCTGGGGATCATGAATATCCATCCAGTGTTTTTTGAGATACTTCAGTCTGGACCAAAGTGGTTGTAGAGCTGCTAGTGCTACTAAAAAGTTGTAGCTTGGGTTCATAAGATCAGATACCAGCAAGATTGACGGATGTGGTTGGTTGTATTTTGTTGCACCGGTGACCTCAGAGAGCAGTGACGTCGCAGGGTCCCAGAAGACATCAGGACTGTAAATAAAGATGGACACGTCTGCACTTTCTCCCACTGTGCAAAAACAAAGCCAAACGCACGTGCAGCGTTTTTCTCTGATATATGATGCAAATTTTGTGGTTTCTGCTAACTTGGAGGCGGTGGGCTTTATGAGCTATACTTCAGCCAGCCACCATGGGGCGATCAACATGTTTTGGCTTCACTTAAAGGAGCTGCCTTGTTGTCCACCTTTATATACTTAGCTGGGTGGCCCCATCGGCCAATCAGATAAAAGTCCAGCTGGGGTTTCAAATCAGATATTTTCCAATTTTCTTGTATTTATTGTTCAAATGTATAATCAAACTGATCAGTGTGAACATAAACTCTTCAGTAAAATGTCCTTGGTGATAAGGGACATGAAAAATCCTGAAAAACTGCCCAGTCAATGTAGAAAAACAAGCAACTCTTAAATATTTCCACCATAAAATCTTTGATCCACGATAGAAGTTTGTTTTCCATGAACTGTTGTATTTCAGTTTTAAAGTCACAGCTGCTGAAGGCCTCGAACAGACATCATAAAACTTTTTTTCCTGCCAACATCTTGAGGTTCAGGCTGACAAGAATTCTCTTTAGTCAGTGGCTGAGCAGCCTGAGACGAGCCAGCCAGCCTCCGAGCAGCGACGTCGACTGTTTGGTGACAGGCAGAGGAGGAGGGACAGCAGCAGAGCCGGAGGCGGCAGACTTCTTGGACGCCGCCTCCTGGTAAGGGATGGTGGCGCTGTTGTGGAGGTCGGCGTTGATGAAGCACTGGCTGCCTCTGATGTGGTCGACGCCGCGGACAGACGGGTGTCCTCGGTACGGCAGAGGATAACACGGCTCCTCCTCCGTGATGGTGCTGATCCCCTCATTACTCAGATATCTGTGCAGGACATTCTGACCTGTTTAGGAGACGGGAACAATGAGTTAACAAGTTTGTGGAAACTAGAACAATCCTGTCAGGTTTGAGAGTGTTTAATATCAGACAATCTCCTGATTTAACTTTTGTATAGAGAAGCAAACTCCCCCAGGTTCCTGTAGACCACCAAGGGACCTTACTTCAGAGAAGGTACTCTTTACACTGAGATTATACTAGGATGATTGTCCACGTGTGATTCAACATAAATCATGACTCAGCCGAGTTAATATTAATTCTTAGTCTGAATGGAGGCAGCCCAACTCTTAATGTGTGTTTGTTTAAAATCCATTAATAGCCTGCTATCTTAGACACACACATTCAAATTCACAGTTTTGTTCGTCAAGGTGAAGTGCTGTAAGAACGAGGCTGAAATCAGCTGTGCGGATGCAGCGGCAGCTCTCAGGGTTAATGATTGTCAAAGTAAAAATTCAAAGCATGCAGCCCATCCTGCTGCAGCTGTTAACGAGACAGACGGACGGCGGCCACTGATAACCGTTACGTTAAGGCTGGTTCAGACGGACAGGTGGAGATTACCTTTCCTTCCCTTGGCTCCGGGCCTGGAGGACGGGTCGGACACTCCTGAAAACGCCTCCGCTGGCATGGAGACGGGTCGAGGTTTACCTGCAAACATCCACACAGAACAGAGAGTTATAATATGCATTTTGATTTTTCAACTATTGTGACTCATTCTTCTCTTTGTGTTCATCTTATCTGTTCCCATTGATCTGAACAGCTGCAGTAGCCACAAGGAAGAATAAATGTATATTTTCTATCTTGATCACCATCATCCACTGACATTTTGTGGTGAAATTCAGGCTTTTTTTTCTATACTTATATTCAAAGAAATATATGGACATTTTTAAATGAACGTATTATCCTTCCTGCAGAGCGTTAGATGAAATGAGAACAGAGTTAGCCCATCTCTGTCTACAGGAAAGTAAATATGCCGATCAGCACTTCTAAATCTCACCAATGAACGCTTTAAATCGGTAAGAAAAAAGTGTAAAAACCACAGTTTGCTTGACTTTTTAAGTCACTGCTCTCAGCCAAGAAATATTACAGCACAAAACCCCATTCAAACCTCAACAATACGTCGTTTTTATATTCCCTTGTGCTCACTCTGCTCTTTATTTGGTCAATTTGTAATTTGGATAAAATACAAAAAGGACAACACACTCAAATCCACATGATAAAGTACTTCTCTGTTTTGGTCAAAATTTGAGGCCCTTAAAATGAGTTAACAAGCCTAAAGGTGTTATGAAGTCCTGATTTAGAGTGTCATGGGGTATGATCAAACTGTCTCTTTCTAAACACATTATGTACAAAGTCTTAAATGAAAATGACCCAGTGAATAGGATGACGCCAATCTATTTGGATGCATCATATTCATTCCATTAGACTGGACCACTTCCTTTAAAAAGAAAGTTATTGTCTGTGTGGGTTTGTTCTCGTACTTTTTTATTTGTGAGGAACATTTCTAGCAGTAGATGTTGACAGTAAGGAATTTTTCTGAAGAGATGAACATTTTTTCTAGTTGCTTCTTTAAAGTGAGAACAGACAACTTCCTCCATTCTAGCATTTTCATTCGTACTTTTGCTGGCACCACTGTTGCAAAGGCAATGGGATGGATTTATTTTCTTTTAAATGTAGATATCAGAGTTGCAGCTTCCAACAACACAGGACACTATATTATTCATTCATTTGGTCTGTAATTGAGAAATAAAAGCAGAGAGAAATGGTGTCAGGCTGCCTTCCCCGGAGATTTCACACATGATGACTCACATCGTTTCGAGGAGTGCTGTCTCATGCGAACAGGGACTGATGGGTTGGGTTCAGGCGGCGGGTTGACTGATGCCCTTTTGTCGTCGGCAACAGAGAGGCGTCGCCTTGTTTCAGCGTCCAGACACGAGTTCGGAGACTTCGGCCTCATTTTCACACTTTGAGACACGTTCATGTTCGCATCGCTGCAGAAAAGAACAGGGAGGAGGATTAAAACTCAAATATTAAACAAGTCAGAATTAATGTCCAAGCACTTCTTCTCCATACTCAAAGAGGAAGTACTTGTTTTACTTTATACTATAATCAGTGTAGACGTAGGTACTCACAGTGGTATGTAAGGTGCTGTGGGAGGAGGAGGGACGTGCAGATCCAATATGGTCGTCTTCCCTCTCGTCCCGGGAGCATCTGAGGTTTCTGGTTGTCGAGTTCTGTAGACACCCGGAGCTCCCTGAGAGGTCTGGGCAGGAGAAGAGAAAGAGAATAACCCTTTTTGTTAGTTTTACACATTTCCCTGCTGAAACTTCTTCTCATCTGTCTTTCTGTTGAGCTTGAACAACATTCAGTCTGAGGTAAAGATTCCTGTTTATCATAAAACAACAAGACGTTTCAGCTCGAGAGGAGAAACAGCAGACGAAGCTCTTCTGTTTCCTTCCTCACCTCTGTAGCTTCTGAATTTCCATAAACACAGGAACTTCACTCAGCCTGCTCTATACGTTGCAAAAACCCGTCTGGAGGAGTTTAAAGATACAGCTGAAAACATGTGCGACTTCTGTGATGACATGCTTTCTTCTATAGGTCTGCAGTTTTTGTTTTGAATTATCAATTGATCCTTTGGTTCGTCATTTGATTTAAAGTCCAAAAATAGTGGAAAGTGTTCGACACGTGTTCCCAAAGCGCAAAGTGTCATCTACAAAATGTTTGTAAAGTCTGATCAGCAGTCAGTCTTTATATTAGTGACACTGGAACAACACAACATTTTGCATTTTCACTTGATAAACATCTCAAATGCTTCTTGGACTCACTGGAAAGAATGCCATGCCGAAAATAAGTGAAAAAAAAAACACTTTCTTTATTGCTTGTAATAAGTAAACATTTTCCCACAGAACTAGTGGAAGAAATCGTAAACTAAACAAATCAAAATTTTTGCCGTGTTGTGGAATATTTTGTCAGTGACTAACTGTTAATCTAAAACCTATATTAACATTGTTGTCTCAGCATTTTTTCAATTTCTTGTTTGCATCCAAACCATTATGTACTTTACAGTGGAAGGTGGTGACCACACAGAGTAGAAGTACAGCTGACGTAAGTGTTGACTCATGATGACCTTTGACCTGAATGGTGGGAGTCACAGTGAGACTTCATTTCTGTTTTGATAGCCGAGATTAAAGACTGAACGCATCGACCGGTCGAAGCCTATCTCCCCCAAACACACACATCCTGAACCTCTGTCAACACAAAACCCCCGAAGGCGACTCGCTGAATTCATAATTGTCACATTGTTGCAGTAACGAATGAGTCATGTTCCAAAGATGTCTGACATCGACCCAGCCTGATGTTTGGAGTGTTTCCTCTCTTCTTGTTTTCCAGGAAAAGGGAAGAAAAGATCCATTGTTCCCACACACACACCTCAGAGGAGCAGCAGCAGACCGGACGGCTGCTGCGTCTTCTGGTAGGATTCCTCACAAACAGAAACAGCTTCTCTAAAAGCTTCGATGACAGACGAAGAATCAAGCAGAGGAACGATTTGTTTATGCTGAAGAAGGGATACTGAGACAGTCTGCTTCACTTTCATATAGTCACACACTGTCACACCTCAGAGGTGATGCAGGGGGTTCTGTGTCTGGCTCAATGGCACTGTGACAGTAATGACTGTTGGACTGTTCTCATCTTTACTTCTGTAGTTTTAGGTTTTTGAAACTCCAAAACTCTTCAATAAACCAGGGTACATTAGCCTCATTAGCCAATATTATCTCCGTTTTTGGTCTCCAACAACTCCTGGGTTAGGGTTATATGTGGCTCTGTTGCTGCTGAAGACAAGGGTTTCATTGCGAGTAAACCCAAAGTACAGCTTACGCACCAAGTAAAGTTATGGACTTTAAAATAAAAACAATGAGCTGACAAACGCACAGTTAGCTGATAGATCTTTGTGTTTTATGGTGCCACGAGCACAAACAGACTATTTATGTTTTATTGTCCAATGCTCCATTTCAACTGTCTTATTTATGCTTTTCACTGCTGTAATCTGTTTAGTATTAATTTGTTGTTTTATGCATTATCTGATCTTGTCTCGCCTTTTACACAAGAAGCATCAGTGTTGGCTGACACTGGTGCTTCTATCAAGAATGATAACAAAAAACAAAGAACTGGAGAGAAAAGAAGAGGTTGACAGCAAAGAACCTTTTGTTTTCAGTGTCTTGCTGAAGAAAACTTGAGCAGGTTTGATGTTTAAATCCGTTATGCTGACGTGATGATGGAAGGCAGCTCACCTGTACTCGCGGTGGTCTCCAGCGCAGGTTCTTCAGCGGAGCGGCTGCGAAGCCGGCGGATATTCCAGCCGGCCTCTTCTTCACCACCAGGACGACGCCCCCAGACTCCGCCCTCAGCTTCTCCACCAGGTGTTTCAACTGCCAGCCCACCTGGACCAATCACAGATGAAAGAGTGGCTTTGAGGTCTTGTTTTACCTTGGGGTACACCCGTTGAAGCTGCGGGAGGGTGTCGGAAATTGTATTTCATTTTGTAGAAAAGCAAAGTGGACTCGACACCAGTTGTTGACTGTTTTGGTAAGAATTCTTGTACCTTAAAGTTTGTTTTTATCCATTTGTGTTTTATTAGTTGTT
>CAEMYA010000239.1:2035871-2051614 GCA_903131615.1 Diplodus sargus | reverse complement strand
AAAAGATGAGTACTGAGCACCGCCAAGGAGGTTTTCTTTTCACCTGTGTCCATTTGTTTGTTTGTCGGTTGGTTTATCAGCTGGATTACACAAAAACTACAAGGGATTTCCACTAAACTAAGTAGGAGGTTGTGTCTCGGCCCAGAATAGACCCCATTAACATTTGGTGTGGATCCAGATAAAGGACGCATCCAGGAATTTGTTTGTCACTTTCTTTAACATTAAGTGTTTTATGAAATGTTTCATCAATTTCTCGTGAAATAATGCATGGCTCTTGCTAAAAAAATAAATGAAAATCAGTCATTTTCAGGCGGATGAGAAGAACAAAACCACTCTTGTGTTAATATGAAGCTGAAGCCAGAAGACAGTTAGCTTAGCATTAAGGCTGGATACGGGAAGCAGCTAGCCTATTTCTGTCCAATGGCCTATCCAGCACCTCTACAGCTGAACAATTATAACAATTAAAATGTCACTTTTAAAGTTAAGAAAACACTTATAACAGTCAAAGGAATAACATAGTTAATTCAAGTGTACAGCATTTTGAGAACACCAGGAGGTACTGATTAATGCGACGAAACCAAAACTTCAGTCTGAGGACATGAGGTCGCATCAGAATCTAAGTGAAAGTGATTTAACACCAGCTGATTCAGTATTCCGAGAACAACAGGACAACCAACAGGAAGTGTTATCTAAGACAGGAAGTGGATGGTCCTGAGCTGAATAAACAAACCTGAAGCTACACACACACACACACACACACACACACACACACACACACACAAAGGACACTCAGCGGAAGACAGGAAAAGGAAATATGTGTTCCACCGACTCTGTGTCTGTGCGTCTATCTGTGTGTGTTTGTGTGCATGTGTGTTTTTTTCCGATTAGCATCTCCAAACATCCAAACCAGAGGGAAAAAGGAGAAACGATACTCACCACTTCAAGAATCTTCTCCTCGATCTCATAAACAGTGCAGTCCTGCAATTAAACAGACAGAAAGACAGACTGACTGACCGACTGCAAAAGACTCACAAACATCTGGATTTTCATCAACATATGCCTGTGAAATCAGTGGACCCTATTTCAAAACTCCAGTTTCAGTTCAGACAGATAAAGAATAAAGTAAGAGAGACGGTATACAAAAACGATGGGACTCAAGTTATCCTCGTAAACGAGGAACAGAAAGTCACAAGATTCAAGTCTTGTCCTCTCTACTGAACAGTCAAACACAGTTCAAACTACCTGAACTTTACTTCTGATTTGAGTCCAGGTGAAATGTTTATAAATGCAGATCAACGGTGACAGAGGTGGTCATGTCCAGGAGTTTATTGGTTGGACATGAAGCAATTTGAAGACGTCATTTTCATTGTCATTTTACAGACCAAACAATTAATCGTGGAAATAATCAGCAGGTTAATCGATAATGAAAGTAATCATTAGTTGCAACCCTAAACAAATCATATTTTATTATACAATGTGATTAGGCATTATTTGGGGGCAGAAAAGCTGTACGCTCAGGAGGGTTTGTGCGCCCCGTCTCTCTGTGTGTCTTGATTCTTGACAGCTGCCGCTGTATGATCGACACTGCCCATTTGTGGTTTACCATCTCTTTGTTTTACATTTGTATTCGGGACGTCAGAGCAAGGAAGGTGTGGGTGTATGACATGACCCATCAGAGACAAAAGTACGGTTAATATCATTGCCTCAGCCAGGACAAAGAAGATGGAGCGCTCTGAAAAACAACGCTGCGCCTTTTCTCCGAGCATCCACCTGCTGCCACAGACGCTCACTCCTAAAAAGAAGAAGCTGGCGCTCAGAAAAAAACGCCATGTGGACACAGGGCCCTCTGCATGTGTTATTTTGCATTACTATCATTAATTCATATAAATGCATGTTTGTTTTGGTTTGGTTTTTTGTCCATTTATCTGAGGTGAGGTTTGTTCAGACAATGGGTCTACCTCACTCGCACCTGCATTTTACTTGTATTCTAACTTTTCTTGTTTTATATATATAAAAAATGCAAAATAAACGTAAGCTAACTAAAACTATAACATCAGAATGCTTTTATAGGATCTGATGTTGTAGCTGTGACTCCAGTTTTTTGTCTCTTGTGTATAATCATTACATTCAAGTCATTTAACAACACTCCTCAGACACTTCTTACCAGCTGAATAAATTAAATCCCATTCGCTGCATGATAGAACTTTTTTTTTTACTTGTTTCTGTTGTGACTCAAACGAAGATGGCTAACAGAAGAGACGTGTCCCAGCTTGATTTATGATATTTGGAACTTTTAAAGCTCCCTGCAGAGCCACAGAAGACAATAAACAACTGTTGTCACAGGCTGACTATCACTCCTCCTGACAGTAAACTGTACTTCATGAGTACAATCTGTGGAGAGCTTCTTCACTATTTTATAACCCAGATGGTTCTGATAGCCTGCATGAGACGCACAAACTGTAAAAACTGTAGATTTGATCAAAATAAGGATGCAGAATAGTGACTAAAAAGCAGTTTTATGCCGTTTATCTTGTCACTACTACCATTCAATATTCAGACACACTCCAGAAACAAAAACATATTTTACTTGTTTTAAAAACAATTAAAGTTCAAGTTAAAATTCAAAGAATTTTGAGCCCATCACACGAGATGACACAGTTTCCCTTTTCACAAGCCTGTCTGTGTGACTGTGGTAAACAGATACGGGATGGGAATCAGCGGGAAAACAAATATTTGAGAAATGACAGCCTTCAGGAGAGTGAAACCAGAGGGAGCGACCGCAAACGCCTCCCAGAGACACTGAGAGGATTCCTCCTGCGGTCGGAGAAATAACAGCTCCCTGCAAACGGGCTGACAGGATGATTGTATGACAGCGCGGCGGGGCGACGCCTCAGCGCTGCACTCACATGGTGGGAGGCGACACGCTGCAGTGCACAACCAACTGAACAGCTTCAAGCTAGAAGAAGATCTGACAGTAAAGTGAAATCAAATTAAATATTGAAAGAAAAAGATGAGTAATGAGCACCGGCAAGGAGGTTTTCTTTTCACCTGTGTCCATTTGTTTGTTTGTCGGTTGGTTTATCAGCTGGATTACACAAAAAATAGACCCCATTAACATTTGGTGTGGATCCAGATAAAGGACGCATCCAGGAATTTGTGTCTCACTTTCTTTAACATTAAAAACTACCTTCCACATTTCACCTGTTCATATCACTGTTGGAATCACGTGCCTTTTTCAAGAGTTTAACACAAATTCAAAACAGCATTTTAAACCAAGTAGAACAATCACACTTTTCCAGTAAATGTCTTGTAAAGCTCAACAAAAGGAAGGTCTCATAAATGTTTACAAGTTTACTGCCATGTTCAGACATGGTTTCACCTGCTGTGTAAAGAGAAGGTTGGCTCTTAAAGCTGCTATAATTCAGGGTATTTTGACGCGATGAGTGTTTTGCTGGCTGACAGCTCAATAGTCAACAACAGTTCAACCTGAACAGACGCGAAGCAGCAACAAGAAACACAAGGGAATGCCTGATCGACAAATGATTTGACGAAAAAAGCAAAGTTCTCCTTCCAAATTAACAAACTAAGTGATGTAACTTAAATTAACTTAAATACCCCCTCCACACAAATAGAAAGGCATGCATATAAGTTATTTGGTGTATATCTGACATATATTAGGTGGAGTAGTAGAAAGACCAACATATAGGGAGAAGGAGAAACGTTTGTGTCCACTGTGAAATCAAATGCATAAAAGTTACATCACGTGTATGAGTATGCAGTAAATAAAGCAGTTATTGTAATCCAAATGAACACAACCGAGAAGTTTTGCTGCCTTAACCTAACCAACCACCCTCCTACTTCACCTTCAGTCCATTCTCAGATTTGCATTTGTGGAATTATTATTTTTTTCTTTAGCTCAGACTCAGCTACCTCTGCAAGTTTAAAAAAGTCACAGATTACATTTTCATCTGGATGTTTGAAACCTACACCAGAACAAACCTGTTACAGACACATGCAAAAACAAACAAAATGTGTTAAAATATATATTCAGGACCTGGATGTGATTTCACATTTCCTCCTGGCCTTGAACTGCTTATGTCTTTCGTGCTTTAATGTAAACTATTTTTTCCAAAAATAACAAATATGTAAGGCTGAATTTGAGGAAACGCATGTAAAAGAATAGCCAAGAAATGTTCTGAAATTTAAGTCAAGGGTAAAATCAAAGGATCAACAAGTTAAAATGTAATAACCGCCTCTTGTTTTCGCTTGTTTTGGTTGAACTCATATCTGAAAGAGATTCATCATCAGAGGGACTTTGTACATGTAAACAGGAGTTATCTGTTTCATTATCATCATCGACATCAAAGCCTGAAAATAAACAGTCCCAGAGGGTCACAACATGACAGTTCATGACCTGCTTCAGCTCTCTGATGTCCCTTCAACACTCAACACATCGGACTCATCTCTTTCAGCACCAGAGACGATGTTCTAAACAATGAATCTCGTAAAATCAAGCAGAAACATCCCGAACACCATCAACACCACCACGGGGATGTTTGAGCCTCACTGACCTTCTGGACGGTGGAGGTGAGCTCCAGGCACAGCTGGATGATTTTGCTCTTGGTGGAGGTGAAGTCGCTGGCGCTCGTCAGAGGAGTCCTGCAAAGAGACAAAATATAGATGCAATTACAGTGCGATGACCTGGAGTAAAACCATGAACCCCTGCTGGTTCTCTCAGTAGTTTGAAGGGTCGGAACAAAAAAGCCAGATTCATGGCATTAATACTTGATGATAATAATATCACATTCGAATTACATGGCAACATTTGTTAGCGTGAAACCTCTGGCTATTTTTAACAAGGTATCAGTTCATTTTCCTGCCAGTTTGTGGCTATAAAACTCCATACGTGTTTTTGACAAGATAGCTGCCAGACTTGTGTTCAAGACAGTGATTTAGTATTTGTAAGCATGAAACCACTGAATATTCTCAACAAGACATTTCCCAGACAGTTTGTAGCAACAAAACTGGATATGTGAGCAGTTTGTGATCTGTTCTTCTCAAAATTTGTCAGTTTTGGTAAAAAAAAAACATTTACCAATATTTTTGACGGACTAGCTGCCACAGACAATTGTTGGACACAGCATTTTAACGAGACTACGGGACATTTACCAGCTGGTTTGTGGCAACAAAACTGGATATTTTTGATGAGACGACTGCAAATGAGAGACCACTGTTGGAGACAGCATTTCAACTATCTATTGGTGTGAAACCACTAAATGTTTTTCAAGCAGACATCGTGAAATTTTTTTAAATGGTTTGTGGCAACGTAACTGATGTTTTTGACGGGATGTCTGCCAAACCGGAGTGTAAGTGTGAAACTTGAAAGTGTGAATATTTTTGACTAAACATTTGACATTTTCCAACTGTATCTGTGGCGACAAAACCAGGTATTTTAAGCCGAAACATGACCTTTCCTTTACTCTAACCAAGTCATTTTTTGCTCAACATAACTAGAGCATAAGCACGGCGTTCTCACAATGTACGTTTGCAAAGAGAACCGAAGGAAATCTAAAGTTTCAACATGTCTGTCGTTTGTAGAAATGGGTCGCACAGCCAAAGCACAGGGAGTTTCTGGGGTAAAAGTTTCAGTTGCAGGAGTCAGAATCTCCCACATTAACTTCTGTGAACATCGTATCCCTATTTTAAGCTTTTTCAGCTCAATCGCTCTGATTGGGAGATACATTTCAATCACCATTGTATTTCAACATCTTTCATTATCTGCTGCTTATGTCTTTTTAAAGTTGCGACCTCCAAAAGCTGCAGATCTCAACTGGACCTGAAGTTTTTGTTCTGGCAATCGTCCAGATTCTAAATGGTATGGAGGAGATATGAGATTCAGATTCAATGTAACGAACTTCATCTCGAGGAGCGTTTGAGTGATCGGACACACGACAGATGTCGGGTGCGTTATGAGCGTCGGTGCAGTGACTTGTCAGTGTTTAACAGCTGCAGCAAGCAGGAATGTTGCTCAAGCTGATACAAGCTGAGAAAAAGCTGAACGAGTCGAGAAGCAGACAGACAGCACGCATGTTAATGAGGACCAGTGCTAATAACTGTGAGTGAGAGACAGAGAGAGTGTGTGACAGGCTGCTCTTTTACCACCGTTTTGTTTTCCTCTTACACACCTACTGGACCATAAAACTCTCATTGGCTTCATCATCACACAAATCTGGTGTTTTCCATAGATGCCGAACTGGTCAAGTGTTTTTTCTTCATTAACACATTTAGAATTAACTTCCTTTTTATGGCGAGGCGTCTTTATGACCTTTTTTGGAGTTTTGTCAATCTCGCAAGCACAATCCTTTTGGCTCCTTCAGTGCATAATGTTTTTTGTGCAAATACATAAAACAACTAAATGATTTAAATACAAAAACGTTAAATGCAAACAACTCGTGTACCCTATTTTCTCTCTTGTATGGTCCTGATCTACTGTGCAACCTACAGGAAGCCAGTTTCACAGATTCAAATGCATTGCCTTAGATTATCTAGTTTTGCGCTAAATGTTTTCAAGAGGCCACCTTAATACAGTTTGGCAATTTGTCCTGAATTTAATTTACAAATATCTGGTATAGTCAGGGATCTTTAGATTTATTTTGTATTTGATATATTCTAACTCTCAAAGTCACTTTAATACAAATACTTTGTATACCCATATGTTCAATAAATAATATAATGCCAACATTATAGTAGATAAGGATAAGGATTTCGGTTAGGAATTAAATTATGTTGAAGGAACAGTTTGACATTTTACATTTTCTAAAATATTTAAAATGTAAGTCTTGATAAGTCTCTCATTCTAGCTTAGTTTCAGAGCTTCTGGTAAATGGGTTTCTGTTTTTTTTCCCCATTTCTAATCTTTGTGCTAAGCTAACGAGCTACTTGCTGGAGCTTTATTGTGCACAATCAATCTGAACGTCTCGACTGTTGGCAAAAAAGTGAACGTTCCCAAAACAATTCAGAGAATTATGTAGACTTGTGGGAGCTGACACTTTACTCCAGTGGGTTTACGTGTTCATTAAATAAAAATGGAAATGTATTAAATCCACCAGTTCATATGATCTAAACAGGAGATTGGAGTGAGTAGAATGTCTGCCATGAGGGTTGAACAAGCACCTGCATCATTATGTTTGTCCCACTGACTGACACATTAAATAAAACTCAATCTTTATCTCTCCCGATGCAAAGACATATTAAAGATTGCTTCCATACAATGTGTGTGTGAAAGGTAGAGTTAATAGTTTGTATGTATAAATGATATCTACAAACTGAGCGTGTCTACCTGTCGAGCCAGGCCAGCAGACTCTTGGCAGCTCCGATCAGCTCGACCACGGCGGTCAGGAATTCATTGGAGGGCTGATGGGAGATCTTGCTGTGGTAGGCGGGGTTCTTCCTGCGCTGCGACACGGCGCTGTTCAGGCTGTGGTGCGCCGCTCTCATCTTCCCCACCAGAGTCTTCAGGTTGTCTGACTCCACACCGTAGTTCTGTCCAAACACAAATACAAATGCAACATAGATATTCATTTTAAACATCATCAATAGAATATTAATATACAGGAATCTCATATGTTAAAGCTGCAGGGTGAAATATTATTAGCAGCTGTGAAATCGATGTCGCTGCCTTGACCTTCGATCATATACCTTGATGGTTTACTAAGTGCCCCTCTAACTAACTGTCACCCTCCAGTTGTGTGTTTTTTTTAATTTATTTATTATCATTCATCATATCTGCAGGGGTAGACTGGTTAGAATGCCATCCTGAATTATTATCCCAAAGTAGAGAGGGAATGTAGCTACCCTGTGTTGTTTTCTCTTACATTTACCCATTTCATTTAGTATTCAACCCTCCAGACCAATCAACCAACCACTAGGAATTCTCATGTCCAGTCCTGACCTGCATATCTTATTGTCCTTAGCATGCCAATCTTTGCTTATTCATTTGATAGCTCACTTTAAATGCATTGTATTGTTTTAATTTGCCTTTTTTAATGTGTTTCTTCACTTTATTCTAAAGCATTTTGATTAAAACCCGCTGTATGAAAGGTGCTATATAAATACTGTTTATTATGAATAATACTGTCGTCTTCCTTTATTGTTTCTATTCTTTTATTTGTTTCTATTTTTGCAATGCTTTTTCTGTGATTTTGCCTGTTTTATAGCTTTTATCCCTTTGACTTGTAATGACTCTTATTGACTTTTTGTGTTTTTACGTTTTCTGTTCTGCCTTCTTGTTTTGAGTCACCTTAGACGAGGCTTCCTTGGGTTTGGCTCCACTGTTGAGTGCTTGTTCCGTAATACTGTCTTTGAGTTTCCTGCTTTTGCTTGACTGTCAAAGCACTTTGGAAACTCTGTTTTCAAAAGCGCTATATAAATAAAGTTAATTATTATTATTAGGCCAGTTGTAGACAGGCTTCACTGGCTTTGCATTGTCTTTAAAGTGCTGCTTCTGTAAAGCTCCAACTGCTCTGAGACGCTGAGACAATTTTCGCAATGCTCTAATCAGCTTATCCATCCTGTATCCCTTAAACTGCTCGCTAAGTTAAAGGAGCACTATGCAGTTTTAGGGAAAACATTTTAATCAGATTTTCACTGACCAATGTTATTCTGCTTAAACAAACTAAATAAACAAACTATGTTTTCATGGCTGAATAAACTGCTTTTGTGAAAAAAATATTTGTATCATTTGCTGATGTTAAGCTCTAAATAAGATTCAGAGAACCAACAACTTAAAGGAGCTCTGGTAAGCAAAACAACAGACTTCACGTCGTACTCAGGAATGATGGGAAGAGACTTTCATGACAACCGATCAACAAGACCCCCCCGCCCCCAACACACACACACACGCACACGCACGAACACACACACACGCACACACATTCCTACAGACCAGTCACCATGGAGATGATCTGGCTAAAAAAATATTACACACCACATTAACCTCACACAAACTAGACCCAAAGAGAGCCATTTCATGGTTTACTGAAACAACAACACTAATAACAATCAATAATGGTGACCAAAAGATATGAATGTTCAATAAGGACTCATTGGTTACTATAGTTACATATGAACAAAACAAAACTATCAAGCAACAAATGTTAGGGTGCACAAGATACCACACATCATGTGAAGTCATGTGTGCATCAGGACGCATTTTTTCATATTTTTCCGACTTATCAATAACTTGAAGTTGATTAAAATTCCTCTTCTCGTCTTAACTGATCTGTGATTCTTTCTGTCTGTCAGCTGACGTGTGAGCACGCTGGCTCGCCTCAGGCAGCTCAGATGTTTGAGGTGTTGAGCCAATCAAAACATCTGCAGCCAAACTGACGCTCCACCTGTCAACTGACTGCGCTGTAAAATAAAAAAATGTTTTAAATCGACCTGAGCAAAACATGACAGGAGTTATAATCATGTTTCAGGTCAAACTTCAAACCATGTTTGAAGTAAGATGATCTCAACCCGCCAGCAGCAGATATGTCAATCAGAGGAGAGCTCCAAAGTGAAGTTAGACCTTAGACACACGTGAGTCTTGCTTCAATTTACTAAAAAAAATCTAACTAAAAAAAATAAGCTGAACAGAAACTCTCCTCTGGAGCTGCAGCTAAAAAATATTTTTAATCACTGATTAATGTCCCGACTGTGTTTTGTTTAGTCTATTAAATGTCAGGTAATGATAAAATGACTGATCAGAAACAAAAGGCGACATCTTCAGATGAGTTTGTCTGTTCTTTATTCTGTGAGAACGCACTTATGGCCTCTGGAATATTAAAGTCAGAGCAGAGAAAGAGTCTCTGCTGATCATCGACAGCCAACGGAAACTGCTGCTGGAACAAAACTACAACGGCTCTCGGTGTGTGTGTGTGTGTGTGTGTGTGTGTGTGTGTGTGTGTGTGTGTGTGTGTGTGTGTGTGTGTGTGTGTGTGTCAGGGGAAGGGTGGGGGGTCTCTCTGACAGGTGGGAGGGGTCACATCTGTTTCCTGCTCCACACCAGAGAACAGTAAACTCTGCGCTGCAAAAAATATCTACAACACGTCAGCTGACCTTCAATTCAGTCCGACAGGAAAACTCACCCCGAAACAGTCGGGCTGCTGCTGATGAACGATCTATTCATGACTCAGTTCGGCTGATTTAGTTCATCAGCAGCAGGGACAGGGGGTGTGATCTCTCCTCGACTGCATGTTATCACATGAATAAAGTTCTATACTCTCTATTTGCTGAGGAAGGCCATGGGTGAAAGAGTTTAGAATATACACAAATGAGCAAATGCAGCACTCCTTCATGTCACTTATTCCAACCAGGACTGGACGTTGTGGTCTGGCTTTGGTGAACGTACAGTTCTAAAAATTAATTTGAAGAGACTGACATTCAAACGTCATTCAACCTGCTCATCGAAAAAAGAGAGAAGGACAGAAATAAGGAAGGAGAGCAAGAACAGAAGGAGAAAGTTGCCACCCTGTCACCAGAATAAATGTTTCTGCAAAGAGTGAATATGTAGTAACTTTAAATTTCTTTATGTTGCAACTTTGCGTTTCTTTGGATTCCAATTTAAAAAATAATCTGGTTAGGTTTAGGCAGAAAAAACAATTGGTTAGAGTTTGTAAAAATATCATGTTTTGGCTTATAATCCCTGGTTTTGTCTTCATAAAGTCAGTTGGAAAATGTACTGATGTCTTGTAACAAATATCCCGTGGTTTCACTCTTACAAATGTTTAAATGCTGCCTCAACCCTGAACTCGGACTAGCTAGGAATGTCAATAAAGCACGTATGACATCTACAAATTTGAACGTATCCATGGTTTGCAGAAACTTTACAATAACGTAAATATTCTCACTCAAATGTTATAATTTATATCAGAGAAGATATCGTTTCCTGGCCTTTAAAGGGATAATTCTGGTTATTTGAAGTGAGGTTCTATGAGGAACTGATACCATAGTAGACCTACCAAACTCCTTTGGTACAGTAAATTTACTTCGCCACAGGAGTTACTGTAGCCTTGATCAGTTACTTTGTTTTGTGTTATTGTGTAACTTTGGTGAATCCAAACCAGCACTTAAAAAAAAAGGTGAGACAATAACAAAACAAAAACTAAATGATCGAGGGAGTGGTAGACCGCTATGTTCTGCGGTCTATGAGGTAAGATTACTGTGTCTGTCAAAGGTGTCTGGTGGTTTGGAGGAAATTGATTTAACAGCTTATTCAATGTAGCTCTGTTTCATGTTAATGGGAATTCTGGATATTCTACCCTTTTCTGTGAGGGTTTCCTTTGCATTCTGTGGTCCACAGCACGCCTGGTTAGGTGAACTGCAAACTCTAGGAGTTTTTAGGTCGACCTCGCTTCTTGCTCAGTGTGCACTGGGAAAGACTGAACAGGATGAGCAGCAGAGAGAAAAGCAAATCAAACTAAAATGTAATGTGTGGTCCATGGCTTCATGACTAAGCAGAAATGTTGGCCCTGAGGAGGGATCACTTGGAAGCCACTGGACTAAACTAAAGTTCAAATAGGAGCTCTTCTCTCTGCCTACACACCCAGTAGGAGCCACAGCTGCTGGAGTTGATCTGCTTTACTTCAAGATAATGTCACCATTTTATTTCCAACCAGCCGAGTCCCATCAGAACTGAACTTATCTCAACTAATTACCACGTTTTCCACTTACTGGTTAAATGACCGACTCTCTTTGGATGAATCCCACACTGCAATGAACATCTTTCTAATCCGATATTTTAAACAAATATCTTGAAATGAACATTGTATCTATTCCTATTTTATGTAAGAACAAATGTAACACAACTTAACACAGTGACTGTCTCATTGCTGCCGTCAGTCGTCCTTTTATTTCCACTGTTTGTCAACGGTGACAGCAGAGTGTCAGGCTCCATTTTAAAAGGCTGCTGGATACCATTCATCCCAGTTGCACCAGTAAACCTCAGCGCTGACTGTAAATCCTCCTTTTCACTGTGACACAGACAGACAGAGCTCATAAACAGCTGACTGAGGGCTTCTGTCTGCGGGTCAACACTTTAACTGTTTCAGGCTAAATACAAATGTTTTGCTCTCGTCATGGGAGGTCAGCTTCAGCTGAGGTCAAACACTGTACCTCAAAAACATCAGTTTAAAACCTTTGCCTTTTTTCTTTTATACAAAATATATAAAAATATAGTAAGTTTCACAGCAGGATGCCATGTTTTATTGCTGTCAATATAAAATGTGGATATTAATTTTTCATTTTCTTTAAAAGACTTTCTTCAATCTGTTAAAGACTTGCAGTTTTTTCAGTTTATCCCGTTGGTTTTAAGGATTGTTATCTCAAGTCTTTTTGTTTTACAGTGTAGAGGTATTGAAGCCAGCAGTGTGGGGGCGTGTTGCCATATCCGATAAAGATCTAACAGTGTGCATTTTATTTACATCAGCACATTCTCTGGCACGAGAGCCAGAGCCAGTATAAACCACAGCTATCAGCTACCATGTGACTGGCAAATTCACACATTTGGAAAATATGTTGTTACTCTGCAGCTGTTGAACTTTATTAGACATTGACAGATGAAGACTGGTAGTCCTGGATAGCTTGTACTTTCAGTTAATTAGCCTCAAACGGAGTCATTATGAGCAAATTCTGGTCTTGTGCATGTATTCTGCCACTGTGAAAACAGGGGAATGTCCCTTAACTCTCGTATAGTGACTACAGCATGTAGCCTATAGTGGTACAACATGACTCCGCTGACTGCAGGTGACTGATAAAAAGGAGTTTGGGTGAATTCTGAATTCCAAAGAAGTCAGATAACTGGCTGAAACCTGAGGTGTGTGAAGCTTCCTCTGGCAGCTTTTTGGTCGTAACAGAAAACAGATGTTTGGATTTAGTTCAGGACTTCTGTCTGTATCGCAGCATGTGCGAACTGAACTGTAGGTCTCACCCAGAAAGCTTTGGGAGTTGTTGGTTGTTGACTGTTAGCTAAACATGCTAGTCAGACGAACCAAGCCCATATAGCTACGATCACCCGTAGTGCACTGACTGGGTTACTGACCAGAGCGCAGAGGAGATCCACGGCCTCCAGCACGAGCTCCTGGTGTCCGACCCGCGAAACGCCCAGAGACAGCAGCTCCTGGTGGGTCATCCTGAGCAGCTTCTCCCCGTCCACCCGCTGCTGCTGGAAGGACAGGATGTACTGCTGCAGGCTGTCGTCCAGACCTGAGGAAATAGGAACATATACTCTAGTTGATCTGAATAATTTGTCATGAATGCATATGATGAAGAAGATGACAAGTACTGTATATGTGAGAGAGAGCAAACAATACTAAAACAGAGTTCCCTTTCGGCAGCTGAGTTTCAGTGAACGTCGGCTCTGTTATGATCCATTCAAGTCTGACGGCAAACAGAGCTGCTGAGTCAACATTCACTTATTGACTCTTCCTGCTGATCCATCAGTGTGACGGCCAACAGCTCACACCGTCCTGCCACCTCACCACACCTCAGCTCAGGATCAGTCCAAGTTTATACAGACAGACAGTCCTTTGACCCCAAGCATCCATCACCATCAACTGTACTACGTTTGACTGCTAGTAAAAGTTGAGTTTCAGAACTTGAATTACCAACTCCATATTTCTAAATTGGTTGGCTTTAGGTAGCTTCTATTAGAGGGTAAAGTAACTGATATATAATGCATATTATTTGGTTGTTTTTTTTGTTGTTTTTTTTCAAAAAGCCAAAACTAATATGGAACTGCCAAGAGAGGTAACTGCCATTTGTGTTCAAGTAACACTCATACCCTTTTTCCATTTACATGAAAACGGGTCCCTTCTGGTTGGCGCAAGTCATTTTGAACCGTTCAGAGCATTTCCACCACCACCAAAAGTTGTTTTTTCACAGTTGGAACCAGAAATCAGTAGTTTGGGTTTTTTTTAGACCTGTAGTTTAACCAAAGTCGGCATGTCATGTTATGCAGGTCGATGTGGATTGCCTTCCGTTAATAATGCATCATAAATGACAACGGTTCCACTAAGAGCTGGCGGGAAATGTGGGCTGGTTCAGGAACCAGAGCTCATTTGGTGGAATCTGTAATGTCCAACATCCGACTTTATTATTCAAAATCAGTGCAGCCTTATTAAAATTCACATATTTATGTAGAATTTTAACAAATATTTGTAAAGATTTAAATACTGATTACATCAATTAAGCTGTCTGCAATCAATCAACATCAAACGCATTAATGTTTACTTCCTTTTTTACTTACATAAATCCATCCTGCAAATACCTTTTGAGGGAAACACAAAGGTGAACAAATTCTCCACTCATATATTGAGGAAATGCTGCTAATGAACATACATGGCAAGTTACAAGAATGTCTTTACTGAATATATCTGTGAAATGTTTGCTGACAATGTACTTCTGCCAAAAAAAAGTAATCTTGCAATCTCTATCCACTCGATGTTAGAGGACAATCATTGTCTCTTTGAATTTCCCTAACTTCAATTTAACAGACTGGTCTGGACATAAACCCTGGACTCTATATAACTATAACTTCATAAATATGTGAACAATTTGATAATACATAAATATAATTTCTAGGAGACAGGGTTTGACCATTCTGGACTCAAAGGATCCCACCTTCAATCCCTGTGACCTCATCTGACCTTGAGCGAGACACTGCTAGCTCCGACGGCGCCACTCTGTTCTCAACCCTGAACTGTGACCTCTGACCTCTGTGTTAAAGGCAGCAGCGGGGAATCAGATAAAAGAGTTCTCACTGCAGGATCAATGGAGGATCATCAACCACCAGCCACCACATGACACGAATCAGAACCAGAAGACAAAATGTTTAAAAAGCGGGCGGACAGGATGTGTTTGGTTTGTAGAAAATGTGTTGCGTCTGCAAGCGAAATGGTTTGTGGACTAATCGAACCGACAGAAAACTGATCGTAAATCTACTCTTCAAGGTTGTCAAATGTGAAATGTGCTGGTTGAAGGTTGAAAGTTATTTTAAGATGTAACCTCAGACTCTGGAAAGTAATAAAATAATTTTTGAGATTATTCAAAAGTGAAAATAATGAAGGTACTGTTTTGTGGAGTCCTTTGTTATTGTGTTCACCTCCAACCACAATCAAAATTCCTCAAATACCAGGTAAAGTAGAAGTTAAAGACAAAATGACATTAACATTGAATTAATGACCAACCAACCACTGACAGACCGACCGACAAACAGAAATCCCACTGCAGATGGTCTGGCGTTATCCTGAACTAAAAATACTAGCACGTTTGAGAACGCTTGTCCACCAAATGGCAGATGTTGTTAGGCCCTAAGAACTGGGCCGGACATCAGTTGTCCAACAAAATGCCTGAGCTGGTGTGAACAGCGGAGAAGAAAAACAACTGCCCCTGCATGTGGTCATTAAAGCGTCCCAGAGAAGCTCTCACTCCTGTTTGTGTTCAGACGGACACACAGAGCGACAGATGGCCGACACTCAGGCTGCCAGCAGGGAGGAGAAATTCCTCCTTAACTAACTGCTGATGTGACACCTCAGAGCTTTCACCAGCCAACACCTCTGACACTGACACGCATCAATGGCAACGCGCCCTGAGACTCTGTGAGACTTATCACGATACAGAAAGAGGTTTTTCGTTTATTCATTTCTTTATGTTCAGCTACCAATGCTAAAGTTAGGGTTACAAATAACCTATGACAGTTTGGA
>CAEMYA010000239.1:2023161-2035484 GCA_903131615.1 Diplodus sargus | reverse complement strand
AAAAAAAAAAAAAAAAAAAAACGTTGACTCCTCAGGCTCTGGGAACTTGTGATGGACAGTTTTCATTATCACCTCAGCCAAGGCGGTTATGTTTTCATCCCTGTCTTCTTTTTTTTTTTTTCTTTTGTTGTTTGTTTGTCAGGGATAACAGGATTACATAAAAACAACTGGACCAAACTTTTAACCAAACTTGGATTTTGATTTTATGGAAAAAAAATATTTAGCAATAAACTGAGAAAATAATAGGCATCATGTGATCATGAAATGAAGTATTAGTTGAGGCATTCTATGGAATCAATGTAAAGCTACAAACAAGTAATTACTAATGTGTTGTTTTCATCTTTTGCACGAATCCAACCCAGGAAAAAAAAATCACAATCCAACCTGGTTACAGGCATTAAAAATAACCATAACAATTACATAAAAACAGCCGATCGTCTCATTGAAAAGGCATCAGCATGAAATTGAGACCGTTTCATAACCGGTGTTTTGGTGTTTCTTGTAACAAAAGCTACAATTTCCCATAACCAGATGCACAAGGGTTACCTTGTCATCATTAATTTTGTCCAGTCAACAGTAACATAAAGAGAAGTCTTCAATTTATAATGATAAAATAAAAAGTAGCAAATTATCACATTCAACACACTGTGACAGTCCGTTTCTTTAACTGGATGACGTAGACTATGAAGTGTGTCCATCTCGAGGTTAAATTTAAATTTTAACTTTGAAAAAGCATCTTTGTATCTAAACATGTACATTTTCTATCTTAATCCCAACAAAATTTCTGTTTTGTCACACATCATGCTAAAAGGCAAGACGGGATGACAAATGAAAAAAAATGACTAATTGATTCATGTTGGCAGCCTTGAACTTCGACACTAAAGATCTTCTTTACTAGTTTGTTTTGGCTTCTGCTTGAGTGGAGCTGCAACAACAGATTAGTGATGTGAGTAAAAACACATGTTCTGCTTCGGCATGCTCCTGGAGGAATACCCAGTTTTAAACTTGTATGACGTAGTCCCTGCCTGGAACACACCCCTTAATGGTGAAATGATGAAAATATTTCAAAGAAGTCCTTTCATTGTTGTTTTTCCGTTGGACGGCGGTTGGCGAGAGTCTGTGGTGAACAGGAATGTGTTGGCGACAGCCTGGATCACATTACTGACACCCGAGGAGGCCGATAATCTCTCAGCTGCACAGCAGGGCCGGCTAAATGTCACGCGACAGCCAAATCACCTGCTAATGAAAGCATGACAACGGTAGTCCAAGCCTCCCCACAGAGAACAGAACCCCTAACAAGCAGAGCTGAGCTTCTGTTGGGTCTTTACGTGTGATTATTCATTCAACGTGAGCAGAAGGTCCAGATTTGAAATAAAAGTGAACCCTCCACTGGTAACCCTGCTTTCAATTTGGTTTAAAAATATGTATAAAGATGTAATGCAAGCCATGTAAGTATAAGATACTTGATACAACCTGAGGAAAAAAGTGCGTAAGTCAAAACAAATATAAAATAGAAACACCTCCTGGGTCTGGCACAGTCCCAGCACCCAGAGCTGGATCCAATGTTCTCGTGAGAAGTAAAAAGACAGTTGAGACATTTTTCTCATTCCACATTTTGAACATTGGAGTTGGGTTGGCGCTGGGTAAAGCAACTTCAAGCGCCTGGCAGATGGCGAGGATCGAGCCGGGATCACAGCGCTGAAATACTGCTGAGCGGATTTTGGCTTCTGAGTCGCTTCTCGAGCAGAAACGATTAAAGAAACACGGTGCAAAATAAACCGATTGGAGCAAGTTGTGCAACGTTAAGATGGTTTAAATGAACTTGAATAAACTTTGTTCTTTCTGCTTATTCTTTCACCATTCAGATGTTTGTGTTATATTAATGTTTAATCATGTATTTGAACGGTCTGTTCTTAATGTTAAAAACTGTTGTGCCCTGTGACATATCTAGTCATGAAATAGAGTGAGATCAGATAAAATTTTGAAGATTCACTTTCAAAGACATTTTAAGATGACCCAGAAAAAGGATTCAAACATGCTAATCTGCACTGTGCAAACCAATTAAAAACATCCCATTGATACGAAATGTTCCTTTATTCTCACAATTTTAATGACAGAATATAGACTGACTGAGTACCTGAGCATGTTTCTGTTGCTCAATAACTGCTAAATCCTGAAGCCAAATAAACTTTTGTTTGAATAAGTTCAGGGTCCCTACAGACATCCAGTCTTTTACCAGATCTTTATTTGTACATTATATACGATATACTCAATGAATTTGATTTAATCATATTACCTTAGGCTAGAGAAAGGTTGGCGTTCCTGTCGACGAATATCATGAAAACATCAGAAAAACAACAGACAAAAAAAGTACCGGCTACTCACTGGAATTCACTGGAATGATTGGACCTGGGTTTGGTGCTCTTGCGTAGTTGAGAACAGCAATGGCGAACATTACTAGAATAATCATTATAGATTATAGAATATATTTTTTACAGCATGTTTCTTTCTGGTAATCACTTCCTGTATTTTAAATTTTTCCAAAACGTATGAATAATTGTCATATTATTATATATCATTATATATCATTTATTCACGGCAGAACCGTTTCTCTCTCCTCTGTGATTTACCACAAAAACCTTTAAATCTCTAAATCTAATCAGCTTTGAGGGTTCAACATCACAGCACAGTCCAGTGCAGAGCGCCGGATTCTGTTTGAATCTTGAGCGCTGGCCTTCAGTTGCTCTTTGCAAAGCACTTTGAAACCGACCTGTTTGTTGACAGAATAAATCTGATTCAACATGAAAACACACGGAGACTGATGAAAGTCCACAGATAATCTTGACCTGATAACTTCATCACTTACATCCGTTACGAGTTTTTTTGATCGTATTGACGCTATCTTGAGATGAAGCTGATAACAGATTGGCGAGACTTTTACCCCGAGAAACAACATTTCCAGAAGCCCAGTTTCCGCAGTTGTCTTTAGCACCGATGTAACAAAAGTTCGTTTCTCTGCCTGTGGTCTCGTCTCTGACCAGACTTATGTTTGCAGACGCCTCAAGGCCTCTGCCCTCCAGTCATTCAGCTGCTGGTGGGAAACTCTCTGTGTACCGACCGGCAGCAGTGGGGTGAGAGAGTTTTACTTCTTACTGCAACGACAAAAACGCTGCTTTACCTCAAAACTTCGCTAATGCGAATGCTAATTAGATTATGAATATCTGATAACAATTGATATTACACCTGCTGAA
Source organism: Diplodus sargus (assembly GCA_903131615.1). Taxonomy (NCBI): domain Eukaryota; kingdom Metazoa; phylum Chordata; class Actinopteri; order Spariformes; family Sparidae; genus Diplodus; species Diplodus sargus. The sequence continues at coordinate 2,032,233 of CAEMYA010000239.1, read as the reverse complement.
TAATCTGTGGTTCAGCAGGTATACGATATAAATGCAGTTGGTCGAAGATGCACTGACGCCTGCATGTCTGTCTGCTGATCGTTATACTGCCCAAAAAAAAATCCTGATGATGCAGGATGACCCACACGAGGAAACTCAAACTCTGGTGACAGTAAGTCATGCAGATGCTTCTGATCTGTATGTTTATGTCTTCTGGTCTCACAGACAACTCAGACGACAAATTGCAGGCATGTTACGCATTATAACAATCACTAGTGCAACAACTAACATTTATCTACATAATCAATAAATCTATCAATCGTGTAATGGCTGCCTGATAGATATTTGATTTACAACAATATAAAAGCAGTACATTGTTACATTTTTAAAAGGTGGAACTAGGGAATATTTGTCATATTTTGCTTGATACATAACTCAAATGATCAGAACACTCGATACTTGCATATGATAGTGTTTATCAGCATATCAATACAACGGCTTATTGTTTTGGTTATAGTTATGCAAGTTAGGGCTGTAAGTGCTGGTTAATTTTATTATCCAAAACCAAAAGACTCTTCATTTACTGTCAGAAATGACGAGGGGAAGCAGAGAATGCTCACCTTTAAGAAGCTGGAACCAACTGATTGACATTTTTTCTTGAAAAACTTGCTGAAACGACTGATCATAAAAAGCTGGCAACTCATTTTCTTTTAATGGACATATTACTGCAGCTTCATCCATCACAAACACATACAGGATGAAAACGATCTTGTTCGGCTGTATAACAGAGGGATTACTTAACACACTGTAATGGACTCAATGATCTGCCAAAGTACACAGAGTATAATACGGAATATCCTGCAGTCACGTGTTAACAGATGAACGTGTTACAACGATCGCCAAATCATTTGAAATTAAACGTTGTTATATGTGCTATATGCGGCTTATACAGATTAAAACATCTCGACAACATATTTGATCAATTGTATTGCCGTTTTGTTATCAGAAAGTCCTACAACCACAGAGAAGAGAGTCTCTCTTTTACTACTGTAAAACTCTGGACCTTGTTGACATGGTTACAGTTATTATCAATCTCCTGAATTCCTGCCTGACGGTAACTCAAAGTATTTATAAGGCCTGCTGATGATAAAGTGGGTGAGTGATCGGGCTAGAGTTAAACATGTGAGGAAGTCGGTAAAAAGAGCTGCAGGGCGAAACTCCAGCTCTCATAAACAGTCCAGTTAATCATTTGTCACAAAGATCAAAACAAACAACATGTTCGACCTCTTTTTACACAGAGATGACAGGACGTCTCCTTCTCACTCCTTCTCACTGAAAGACAGCATCTGACAGATATTCATCATATTTACCAGTGCAGAAAGGGCTGCAACGATTGATTATTTCAATTACTGATTAATCTGCCGTTAGTTTTCTTGATTAATCATTTGATTTATCTTAAAATGTCAGAAAACAGAAAAAAAATGGTGACACCATCAGATGTCTTGGTTTTTTTTTTGACAAACAATCCAAACAAAGCGGCAATATGAAGTTTCAATTAACTCTCATTGATCAGCTGGGGGCACCATGGATACAAGAGACCCAGCACAGCTACTGACAGTCCCATCATTCCACATAGAGTATTTTATTACAGTTAAACAGAGTTGTTGTCGTCTTCATCTTTACTCCATTTAACTGGAGGAGGGCTGCGGTGGGTCTCTGTGTGAGTTATGTGGTGCGCAGATCTCAGTCCTCTGATCTGACAAGACATGCAGAATCATTCTGATTAATAGGGGAAGGGCTGTGGATGGGTGAAATAATTGATCTTTGATGAGGAATATTAATAACATAACATTTGAGACGCTGAAATCAAAAGTTGTTTTTTGTAATGTTTGCTTAAAAAATGTTTTCTGTTGATTCAACTAATCCAACAATCAATCTCTAGACTAAAGAATGGCGTCACTAAAAAGGTCTGTGATGTCTTTTATTTCATGTTCACAATGTTGTATACTTACTACTATAATTTAACTTGCACTGTTTTTACATACTGTATACACAATTCATTTACTTGTTTATCTCAGTTGTTACTTAGATAAAGTTGGATAATAATGTTCAGAATGTTTTCATTTGATCAAATTGAGTTGGTTTATTTATTCTTGATCTGATGTGTTTTTCTTTATTCAAAAGCTAGAAAAAACAACAGAAGGATTATTTCTTATCTTGTTTGAAACTCTATCTAAAACTATATGTAAAGCAGGGCATAAAACAATTTTAAACTATTTTAACTAACAAGAGTCCAGATGAGATCAAACTGCTCAATTACATTTTCCTGCTCAGTGGAACTGAATTGCCCGCTCGTTACAACAAATGGCACGTGTTGAAGCACAAAGATGGACTTCGCGCCCGACAAGCCCCAGCTGGGGGCAACAAAAGGAATATTTACCCCACCTCCATCACAACAGGACAAGGGTGGAGAGCTGAGAGGAAAAGTGGCAAAAGAGCACTGAGGCTATTCATAGCTTCACTGGGCCTCTATAAACCCTTCAATATATCACACACACGCACACACACACACACTCACACCCTGGCCATTCATCTCACTGGTGCAAGGCAGCGGGGGGAACACACTGTTGAACAAACACTGTTCAAGAGGAAAAAGGATTTCCTTGAGGCCCAGCAGTCTTATGAAATCAAACAAACAGGAATTGTGGGAGTTCACTGTTTAGAGCCGAGCTAAACTGATCCAACGGCTCAGACCGATGTGCCAATCTACTGTAATGCGGGGGAATTACAATAACTGTCTAAATTAAAAGGTTATAAAACTGTCAGGGAACTGTGCCAGGAGGAGAGGGGCTACCTTGTGAAGCTATAATATTCAACAGTGTTTGTACAGAAATTGTATTTAATTTTCAGGCAGTCAGAGAACCTAAAATGAAAGGCTCAAAGCCTTTATCATCACATTGAAATGTTTCTATGACTCCAGTGGCGAAAAAATAAAGTTTACAAAACTTATTTACAAAACATGTAGATGGAGGGATCTTTTTGAAAAAAATAAATAAATAAAAGATTTCTGGTTGAAATGAATGATTGTTTGGATGAAACAACAGGATTATGTTGAAAATCAGGTGACATCAGCCATATTACAACCTTGAAAAATAACTTTCAATGCTTTGTACAAACCCGAGGAATAGTTTGGAACAGTTTGGGGCAAATATGCTTATTTGTTTTTCGACTGAGGGTTAGATGAGAAGATTGATACTAATCTTGAGTACGTACACTAAATATGAAGCTTCACATTTCCAGTCTCTGTGCTAAGCTAAGTTAGCATGCTGCCGGAGGTAGCCTCATACTTAGTATACAGGCATGGAGGGATCTAACTTTTGCATAGAAAATTCATTTTTCCAAAATGTTCAACTACAACACTCGCTGATAAAATTAGGACAACTTGTGAATACATCCTGCTGTGTTGCAGTTGGAGCCGACACTGCCGTCACATCACTATTCTCCGTGACATCATGAGGACCAGTCCTGCAGGTTCTGATCACGACTCTGAGGTTTGCTGCAGCCGTTATTTCTCACACAGGTTGAACAACTGTTCGTGTCTGTTTTACTAGAATCGATTAAAGAGGCGGTACATGAATCACGGTGATGTATTGCATAGCTCAGTTCCCACAGAAAATACTACGTATGACTCACTCCAGCAGGGACATGGGAAGGTTTGTTTCTACTAAGAAACCTATCTTCCATCGCAAATTCTATCAATCAGGAATAATTCCCATCTGTATATCATTAAAACTTAATAATATTAAAAGTTAACCAATTAAAACTTCATAATACACTATGTACGCCTTTTGAAGACAACATTTTAGAGTCTAGGGTTTTGTTTGATTCTGGGACATCGGTTTAGTTACATAAATGAAATATATAAAAGTGAAAGATTTTAGTTGCAGCCAGAGATCAACATATTTTCTAAACATACAGAATTAGAATGTTTTACTGTCAATGCTGAAAGATACTGTAGTACAGTAGACACGTTGCTGTGCATTGACCCACTGAGGTCACTCCTCACAAAAGGCAAAAAAGCAGGAAGAGGCGCTAAGCGGAGAGGATCAGGATGTTTCCTCTGATTCATCGCGCTCCCTCAGTGAACTCAGTTTGACTGATAAGACAAATGTTTGGGTGGGAGATGAACGGCAAGAAAGAAACACATCAGCCAGATCAAAAATCCTCTTGCAAGACAATCAATGCTTTTTCATCCAAATAATTGTGGTTAAAAGTGGTGCGATGACTGTGATCAGTGGCAGAAACTGGGTTAACCGGCTAGCTTTACAGATCGAATCCTTTTGTAAACAGTCCCGCATTATAAAGATCTCCGCTTGAGTTCATTTGAACCTCGAAAATAGCAGATTGTCAACTGTAGAAGACTGTGAGATGTGGGTTAAAGCTCTGAAAAAAGGCTGGCAAGATTCAAAGATCATCAATCACTTCACAGATGGATTTAGATGGATTTAGTTCATGCTACTTCTCCTTAGCCACTGATTTTGGTTCAATTTTGAAAAACCTGGACACCACTGTCCACATATACTGTTTTACATAGTTTACTATAGTATTTCATTGAACTTAACACGTATATGGTTTACATGACTTTTTATCCGTGTGTCTCTGGACAGTATTTAACTTCACGCTCTCTCCACCAGCTGGACTACGTCAGACCACGGTGACGATGTTCTCGTGTGACAGAAGTGACAGGAGTTCTCCTCCCACTGAACAAATAAGCAACCCGCCTGCTCTGGCTCCAGTGCGCACCTCATCACGTGCACCTGAGATCCTCCTTATCAGAGCAGAGCCAAAGGGTTTCTGTTATCTCGTCTTACAGGAAAATCACTCGTGTGAATCCTGCAGCGACAGGTGCAGGAAGCACTGCTTTCTGATTGTTTGCTGATCTATTGGAAGACAAATGCAGCAAAACGCAAATGATTGTGGGTAGAAAGAGACCGTTTCAGCCCAGGTTTCTTAATATATTTAAACACCGCACTATATGTACAGGTTGCACTATGTAGTTTTGGGAAAGATCTTCACTGACTGATTCTGCCTAAACAAACTTAATAAACAACCTCTCTTTGTGTTCATGACCGAATAAACTGAATAAACAAAGTGACCTTAAAGGGCAACTCAATATATAGATATATCTGAGTTTGTTTTCTGAGTTTAAATTTATTTGCCAATACTACATACTGCACCTTTAAAAAAAATGGGGGGATTTGATGTTTCTTTCTGTTTGATATCACACATATTCGTATTGTTTTACAACAGATAGTTGATTTATGTGCTTTGAATTTTAACTGCTTTAGTTATTCCTCAGAGATTTTAATCAATTTCATTTTCAATCACCATTTTTCTGTTTCATTTGATGTCTGAATCATTTCTCTACTTTTTATATTAAACTATACTGTAAGAAGATCTTTACCTTATTCATTTATCTATTTAAAATAAAGACTGGATCAATGAATGATTGAAGGAATTGCATTGTTTGATTGCTGCGGATTGCACTTTGGCAGACATTCTTCAAAGAAAATTCAAAGAAAAATGAATTCTGTGCTGTTTGAGCCACACTTAGTGGACAGGTGCACTGGAAAAATGAAATAATTCAAAATTAAGCTTGATTTCCTACACACTTCATTTTAGGGATTTTCTAAATCAATGAATGATAGCTTAACTATCTCAGGTATTTTTGATTTGACTGTTCTTTAATTGGCTGCTGCATCCTGTGTTTTTAGAACAGTTGTTTCACGATGTGTGTTTGAGTCTATGACCAAAACATTGCATTTACAATAATCGTAAAAAAGTTCTTGCTACCTTCATACAGGTCCATGAGTGTCAAAATTAACCAAAAAACAAAAATGAAACTAAGTGTCCTTTTCCTCTTTAACTGCTCAACCACAGAATCATGTGGAGGTTTGATCACACTCTTCAAATTGCTCTTATTTGGATTTCAACATGGTGGTATTTGTGGTGAACCTGAGACTGTATAAATTAGTTATACGGTTAGAGATAACAGATATTTACAGCCGTCTGGGCCTCTTTTCAATGATCGATCGCACATTGTATAATAAGTTTAATCAAAATATATTCCTCAGTCTCGCAGACCTGCGACCTTCCTTCCTTCGTCTGAAAAATAAAAAGAGCAGCCAGGAAGGTCTTTGTTCTACTAAATTCTCCAAACTGAAAGCACAATGATCAAAGTTTTGGCTGCTCTCCACTGGAACAGGGTCAAAGAGTCAAAGTACACGATAACAATCTGAATTCATAAGCTGAGCACTTTCAAACCGTTGGCTTTTCATGAAGTGGAAATTACAATCCTGTTAAAGGCAAAAAGAGTTTACTATGACCAGGGGTTTGACAATCTACAATATGGGTCGTCCAACTTCTAATCCACTTAACTTGGTAATGCACAGAAACTGCTTGCTGCTGCTGCTGCTGCTGCTGCTGCTGTATCCATCTCCTTGTTTACTGGTTTCATTTCTACACACACTCCTTCATTAAGAGACCTGGATGTGTCATCTTATTTATGCAGCCAGCTAACAACTCCAACCAGCCTGCCGTCATTTATGTTGACATGTGTGACTGCACCTGCCAGACGAGAAGAGAAGTATGTGGATGTGTCTGAACATGCTGAGCTGTGTGTTTACCTCCGAGCTACAGCTGTACGATCAGTCTACACCACTAACACGGACTGTACCTGATCCGTTTGTCTCAGTTCACACTGTCAAACTGGATACAGACTGAAATGTGTCCTAAACATTGAAAAGTATCAAAAGCTGGCACTGAATGCTCCAACCCAGTCTGCAGAATAAATGTTGCAATTGTACGTTTCTGCAAAACAGAGATATGTTAAAATTGTGCATTTTCATACGTTACATTTTTACGTTTCATTTAGCAGTTCTATGTTGTGACAGCACTGTGTTTCCAGTCAGTTTAGGTTTAGACAAAAATCCAACTTGGTTAGGGTAGCACATATAGAAAATGTCCCTAACACACACACACACCACAATCACTAATGTGACTTGGATACGTCAGAACATCTCATTAAATCTGTCCGCTTTTGTCACGACAAACACAGCCGGCTCATTCTAAATATCCACGGGTTTCACGCTCAATGTAAAAACGCCATCATGAATAGAGGTCTCTCCTTTGTCAGCCATCCGATCAAAAATATCCAGTTTTGATATCACTAATGTGACTCGGATATGTCCCAACATCTCGTCATAAAATATCCATTTTTGTCACAACAAATGCGGTCGGAAAATGTCCGGAAACTTAACACTACACAGGGAAAACTGTTGTATTTATGCTTCATTCATGTTCAATAACTTGCCCTCCTGGTCGCCAGCTTATGTATTTGGCCAACGCAACAAGACGTCGGACTGCGTTTGTCCAAAATGAAGTCCTGTTTACTTTTTGTTCCCACCTAAACATGATATATATTAGGATTACAAAGATTACCAGTAAAGACTGGGCAGTTTTTTCCTGGAGAATAATGCCACACAGTGCATTTCTTATATTTGTGTGTTGATGATTGAAGATGATTGAGTAAAATATTGAAATATAAGTGACAACTTATGAAATGTTTTTTTTGGGTAAATCAAGTCGTTATATTAAACGAGTAATAAAATAGTAATAGTTAGATTATTCTAAAGTTATAGATAGATTAAATCGATAACAATCGTAGCTGCCCAATCAAAATAAGTTTTTCATGCTCAATTTAAGATTGTAGACATTTTATTGCCAATTTGATGAGAAAAGTAGACATCACAGCTGAAAGATTGCAGAGGAGACTAATGGTTTGATTGGGCCATCAGACCAACACCACGCAAGAAAGCAAAAACATTTTTAAGCCTTCTCCAAAGACATGCAGAGATCTTGAATATGGAAGAAATTTTCATAAATCTGTTCGATAACGTGCCATAACTAAAGGTCTGCTTGATGATTAACTGTGAATTAAAAAAAAGTCACGAGTATTAGCAGAGATCTTTAGCATCTAGATTTATTAATATGGCTCCATAAATCAGTTGTTCTTTCTAGTTAAGTACACTAAGTGTCAAAATGTCTTGTGCTGAAAAAATTATGAAGTTGACCCATATTCTCCGACTTCCCCTAAAGAATTCATGGTATTCCCTGATGACCCCTCTCCTGGTATACGCCTCAAACTTCAGTGTCAACCCAGGATTATTCCAGGAGGCTGTTTTGCTCCTGGAGAAAGTGTTTCTGGGATCTGTGGTCAGCTGGAGCGGCTCAGTGACAGTTGGCCTGTGGGAACCAAGTCCACATCGAGCACAGAGAGACCAACTGAAGCTTCCATGAAAAAGAACCTGTTGCTTGACTCGTACGATGTGAGTAAACACACGCACACGCACACGCACACACACACACACACACACACACACACACACACACACACACACACACACACACACTCCCTGACCGCAGTAGCCAGAGGCTGCTCTGCTTACACTGTAAATATTACAACAGGATCTGGATCAATGACATCTCGTGTGTCTTTGACAAAGACTGAAATTCAAAATGAAACCTGAAACTCTGCCCATCACTTCACTGATCGGATTGAGGTTATTAATCTATTGTGACTCAATAAAATGCACATCATCCTGCTCGAGTGACAGGAAACACTGGGAGAGAACGCGCCTAATTGAGACAACCAGGTCATGTGACTGACCCCCATGTGTTCCTCCTTCTTTTCATGCAGAACAAAAGTCTGATGGTCAGATGTGGTTAAATGGCTGTCGCGGTGAAGAGTCACGGTGACCTCCTGACCCTCCACGCAGCAGGAGGCCGACCTTTGTCAAGAGCTCCGATTGTCTGGGTCTTTATTGACCGCCAGCAACACTCGGCTCTGTATTGTCTCTGCTGCTAAATGACTTCTATAATGGTGTGTGTGTGTGTGTGTGTGTGTGTGTGTGTGTGTCTGTGTGTGCTGTCGGAGGAGAACTGGGCTGAATGGACGCTCACTTTCTCACAACAGTAAATTCAACTTGTACAAAAAGGAGAGACGAGCGCCGACTGTCAGAGCTCCACAATGAA
>CAEMYA010000239.1:1947846-2022445 GCA_903131615.1 Diplodus sargus | reverse complement strand
AAACACTGGGAGAGAACGCGCCTAATTGAGACAACCAGGTCATGTGACTGACCCCCATGTGTTCCTCCTTCTTTTCATGCAGAACAAAAGTCTGATGGTCAGATGTGGTTAAATGGCTGTCGCGGTAAAGAGTCACGGTGACCTCCTGACCCTCCACGCAGCAGGAGGCCGACCTTTGTCAAGAGCTCCGATTGTCTGGGTCTTTATTGACCGCCAGCAACACTCGGCTCTGTATTGTCTCTGCTGCTAAATGACTTCTATAATGGTGTGTGTGTGTGTGTGTGTGTGTGTGTGTGTGTGTCTGTGTGTGCTGTCGGAGGAGAACTGGGCTGAATGGACGCTCACTTTCTCACAACAGTAAATTCAACTTGTACAAAAAGGAGAGACGAGCGCCGACTGTCAGAGCTCCACAATGAACGAGACACTTCAATCATGTCGCTTGTGTCTCTGCCAATGCTGCACATGAACGCACCGCAAAGGCCAGAGCCAACAGCCAACTAGCTCGTACTTTCTGCGCCTGCATGGGGGGAACCACAACAGCAGGTGTCCTTAGTCTGCGGCCATCATTCAATAAGGGAAACCGCAAGACTCAGGACTGCGATTATATACAAACTGTTGTTAAGAAAAATAATCGGGACAAAGATAATCGGTGGAGGAGAAAGTGCAAAAGCTTTAACTTCTGGAAGTATAAAAAAAAAAAAATGCAGCAGAAATTAATCTCCTCCCGCAGCTGCTTGTCCAAACCTCCTGCTAATTAAAAACAGCTCTTTATCAAACCAGAATTATGGGCTGGAGTGTCACTTTATGGGTAAACTGTTAACTGGTCAGGCCTGTTTATTGCTTAATGACATGCTGTTATGAATGTGTGTGTGTACACCCCATCCAGCTGCTGCTCGACAAAGCTGTTTTGTCATTTGCTGTGCAGCTGCAGTGACGGCAGAAATATGACTGTCAGTAAAAAAAAAAGGTAAACAAGGGAATAATCCACACACACACACACCAGTGCTAATTTACTTCGACCATCATTACATACAGTAAAACTACCAAAATAAGGTTTGCAGTTGATGATTTTGTAATCGTATTTTTCGGTTTGCTCCTGATCTAAAGTAGAATCTTGCCAATTTTAGACCAATGTCCTTTAAGAAAACTTCTTGCACCGATGAATGTGTTTTTGGCTACATTAAGGACAATTATGTTTATTGATAAACCGTAAATGGCCTGTGTCCATAAATATCTCTTCAATAACCAGGTTTTAGGAAAGTAAAAATACATGTATTGATTCTGTATAAGAATAATAAATGCTATTATCGTTGCATTACAATATCCAGTATTGGTCTGGCTCTAAATAATATTGAGATACACAATAAATATAGCAATATTGTCATCGACCAACACCAGACATGACAACTTTTTTGCCCGAATTCTTCAATGACTTGTGGTGCTTTCACAAAATATTAGCACATTTCTTGCCAAGTAATCATCAGTAATGACATCTAATGACTATGTGGGCAGAGAATTACATCACTTTACTGGAATGCAGCCTTAAAAACCAGGAAAAGACAAGGTTTACACTTGCCAGATCACATTATGGCGTACATCCAACATATCCAAAATCAAGCAACTGCAACAACTTAAGAGTAATACAACAAGCTAACAGATCCCCAAAAATACCTAACACAGGGCTGTATATCGTCATGCCATACCATAATATCACAATATTTCCAACCAAATACCTCTACATCGATATTGCGGCAAAATAATCATCAATAATGTGGATATAATGACTAAGCTGGGAGAGCTAAGCGTTAGAACAAGTAGAACAGTGTGTTAAATAAAGAAAATTACATCTATAAACTGTAATGGAGCAAAGACAAGACGCCAGGTCGTGATCTGGAGTATCCAAAATATCCACTAATACCATGAGCAGTATCACAATAACGATATTGCCCATGCAGCCCCATTTAATATCATGTTATTTGTTGCATTTTATAGGGCAGGAATACGCAGCTGAGAAACTATTTTAAATCTTCAGACTTTCCTTAATAACGTTTAACGTTAACCACATACTAAAATACAGAGGCTAACGTAAACATCAGGACCGTTAGCTTCCCCAGCAGTGATCCTCCTGGCAGCTTTACCTCTCATCCAGTCCACCACTTGTTGCGGGCTCCACTTGCTCACAGCCTCCATTTCTCCACAGGTGTATTAAAATGTGTCTCTCGTGTCACCAAACAGCCGAATTAAACCGTTAGTGAGACATGATACGCTCCTGTTGAAACGCGGGGCAGTTCCGTTACAGAGCCGACTCACAGACGGTCCGCCGCTCACTGACTGAGAGAGCTCGTGTACAAAGTTTACAGTCAACGCACACGAGCGGAGCGGCGCGTGTGAGATTACAAAGGCATCAACCACGCCCCTCTATCGATTCTCCTCCAATCCCAAGCCCCCTGTGGATGCTGCCTTTACGTGGTGTGGGAACCACGGGAAATTGGCGCTTCATGAGGTTTAAAAACGATTTGTACTGTACACTGTGTTGTTTAATCACGCGATGCTAACTTACTTTGTAAATTGCTGTCATGTACATGATCTTTTCTATGTTAGCGCTTTCACAATTGATCAACCCTCGTTTAATTTTTTTGTATCTTTTAATCATGTTAATCATGTAGTAATTGTTTTTGTTTTTTATTAACCGGTAAATGATCTTAATCATACATTATACATTTCTCACTTCACAATAGCAAGTTATTGCAAGTAACTAAAATGCAAGTTGCAATACAATGATTTTGTTTCTCCTTAGACCATATCAATTTATGAATATAGAATTATACAGATAAAGCTACAAAAAATACACAAGTAGGCTGTCATTTAAAATAATAATAATTCTTGATCATTTAAATCAGCATCATATTTCCATTAGGTCTCCCCTTTCCTGTCGTCAGCCAAATAAAAATATTTAACCAACTGTTAATAGTACAAATATTTTCTATGAAAAATTAAACATGTCATTTTTAGCAAGACTTACCTCACAGAAAACCTAAACCTAACAATGCATAAACAAATGCTTAAGAAACGTATTAATTAAAGCAACAAGACAGTACAAACTTTTTTTTTTTTCAAATTTGGGTGTTTATTTTTCACACAATATGATGAGTGCATTTGCAACCCAAAAGCAGCATGTTGGAAAATGTGTCTTTTGCATAACAGACCACACCGGCATCAAGCTCATTATCTACTTGTACTTAAGCTGTTGTGACTGCCATTCATCATCAGTTGAACTCACATCTGCCTTGATACAGTTTTCTTCATCTGCATGTTGCACTTAAAACGCATGCGAAGATGTATAAAAACTGAAGCATGTAAAGTGTTTACATCCTCTCAGCCTCTGCATGAAACAAAGTCTTCAAATGAGCCATTATCACATTAAAAATCCTCCTCCAGCCTCTAATCAGACCTTCTCTCTGAGCTGCACAGCAGCTCTGTTATGTGTGCTGGGTGTTGGCTTGTAAAGCTTTTTTAGGGTCTGCAGATGTTTCCCATGGGAAGAGCACATCAGGACACTGAGCCGAGCTGACTGACACAAGTAAGATCGACATGGAGTATAAAACAGAGTTGCAATATTCCCTGTGCTTCCTTTGGGCCAAAGAGATGAGAAGCAAACAATAAAACTGTGAAGGTTGTCCTAAAGGTGGACGTAGAGGAAATACCATGAGGTCACTAAAGCACAGTTTAAAAAAAACTGTCATTCAACAATAAGTGAAATCATTCAAACTGACTTCAACCACCAAACACTGAAGTAACGTTGAGGGGAAAAAAGGCACATCCATAGGCTTCTAATTACACATTGGCTTTCTGTCACAACAGCAAATCTTTTATTGACATATTTTGACATATATTGCCATGATTTTACAACAAATGATTAAAGTTATCATGAAATTCACAAAAGACAAAAAGCAAAGAGGAGAGGAAAATCTGAATAAAACGTCTCATCGTGTGTCCTGCACCACCTTGTAGAGGATCAGAGCCATAGGCTGGTTTAGGGATGAAATAAATGGATGAAATGCACATTAATTGTAAAATGAATTAACAAATCATCAAGTGATTTGATGAACTTAAAGCCAATTTGATTTAAACAGTCACTGACATGATGAAAACAGTTGTGTCTTTATCATAATACCCAATCATACATTCATCATTCATCATACAATTGGCCTTAAGGAATAAGAAGAAAATAATTGATAAAAATGGAAATCATGACTATGCTGACAAATTATTAATGAAATTGATTAAATGAAGTCAAATGCTAAACTGATTTGATGGACTTGATTTATGATTTTAAATGAATCGACTCGGTTGATAATTCATCACTCTATTTTGTTTTTTTATTTCACATGCATTTTTACCCCTCTGTTTCAATTCACTTGCAATTTCACCACCTACATTTTTATCAATCATTTTTTGTCATTTCAAGGATTTTCTTTTGTTATTTTGAGGGCAACCCTTTAACGCAAGAAATTAAAAAAAAACATTAGTCAATGATGTGACACATCCCTGTATTCGCATTTGACTTTAAAAGTAGCACATTTAAGAAAGTACAATGTCTAACAGCCCCTGAATGCAGCATAATAAAAACATAGATGTTGTGGGCGGGGCTTTCTGTTGGATTCAGTTTATAAAGCTGCTCAGTGTGGTGGAGGGTCTAATAAATTTTTATTTAACCTAAGGAGATTAGAGGAATGTATTGATGATAAATAAGAGGAAGTTTACTTGTACATCCTGTAAAAAGTCAAAGTTTTGGTCTTTTAGTTTTAGGGAAACTATTGTAAAAAGAAAAAAAAAGTTGCAGTATTGTTTATGTAATCAACCAACGTTACAGTGACATTCATGAATAAAAAACTATAAACATTTATTAGTATGTTTGTTCTGTTAAGTTTCTTAATATCTCTCCACTAAAGAAGAGGAATGTCTGGAATAACTGGAAAGTTGTTATTCCCAGCTCTTTCTCGTTTGCTATAACATGCAAATTTGGGTTTTTATAAACCTACAAATACTTCCAACGTCATCATTACTGAACGCTTGCAGTCACAGTCCAGAAGGACTTTTGCTTTAAACTACTTTAATGATTTCCTGATATGAAGAAATCCTAAACCTGTTGCTCTCAGTCCACATGGAGCCACTACAGCCAATTTTAGAGAAACGTCGCCCTCCTTTGACACAAATCAGCAAAAGCAGGCCCAAACACTGATAAATAAACAAATACATGAATAAATGTAGGGCTGCTTTCTTTCCAAGTATTCAGTGAAAATGTCATGTGCACAGGGACTTGCAATTAAAACTACTCAATCAAAAGAATTTGTTCTCAAATTTGGCAGGAAATTTAGTTCATCAATCTAGAATTATATTTCATTTACTGGACATACTGAACGAGTGTTTTCATGATGATGATCAGGCAAACCAAACACCAAACAATGCAGTAAAATCCATTGATTGCTCCAGCCTCCACGCGAAAAAAATAATAAAAGATTGTAATTAATGCTCTTGAATTTAAAGGGGCAAAACAAGGGCCCCTTGTGTGACCTTTGACCCTCTGCTTCGTTGTGCTCCTGCTTGTATGTGAGAGGTCTGACGTCAGGATTGCTGTCACAGGAGGGTAGAACCTTGGTAACGGACCCTCAGTGTTTACCCTGAGCCAGCTGCAGCGCCGCTCTGGACAATAGGTGCAGATGAAGGTGCCTCTGCCTGAACAATATGTATTATCATACACAGTGACTCAGGAAAAGGCCTGGTGGAGTTATTGAAGCGATGGGGAGCTGGAGAGACAGAAAGGACCTCGCTCTGAGTAAAACAACTCAGTGGAAAGTAGACCTTAAACGGAACAGTTGTCCATGTTTTCCTTATAAATAAAACACTACTTAATTAAAATATTTTTGTTGTGTTTTGTTTACTGTAAGACAAATAGCACTCTCCATTAAATGGGTACATTTAGCCAGGTTGCTTTCTTTCTTTCTTTTTCTTCTCCTATCTTTTCTATTCTTTTCATTCCTTTTCTGTTCTTTTTTCCTTACTTGTCATTTTTCTTTTCTTTTCTTTTCTTTTCTTATTTTCAAAACGGTTTGAGGCTTTCGGTCACCTGGATGACTCTGTAATGTAGTGTATCCATCAGTAGATGGCGCCACAGATTCAACTGATGATTAAATTTAATGGAAAGGACCAGATAATGATTGTCTAGAGCTGAAAAGAGCAGTCACTCTGAGGTACATTTGAGGGAACAAAGATTATTTGTTTTTGCACTCACTAAATAGAAATAAACTGTAAATGCCTTGTGCTCTTTAATATGATTTTCTACATTGCCTCACATTATTATTGGAATTTTTTTGCATATTATCTTCCAGAGGAACACAATAACTAGCAAATATTAGTAAGCCCCGACTAGTGACTCATGCTTATTTATTGGAGTTACGGTGATAAGCATTTGTTAGCTTAGCCCCAATGTGAGTTTACTTATGTCCAGCTAACACTAAGTGGAAACAAACTCATTACATTTACTGAAAAACAAATGTTTCTTAGATTCTTGAAGACTTGTGAAAAACAGGAATTTACACTTAACAGTTTTTAAAAATAAATATTTTCATCCAGTACAGGGAGCTGTTTAGGTAGATTAAGAAAAAGTCTTATTATGGTGCACTGTTGACTGAGTGTAGTCATTTGACCCCCAAATTGTTACAAAAGTTAAAATATTCGGGAAATACCTTTATAACAGCACAAAAAAGGGTTAGGCTTAAATAAAATGTAATGCGTGGGATAATTATCTTTAAAAGCTAACTCTGAGTTGTGGCTAGCTGCTAGCGTGAGCTGAGCCTTAGCATTAGCTGTGGCTTTGGCAAACACCATTTGCTGGTGTCACTCGACTTTTGACCACGAGCTAAGATTTTTTCTCACAATATTTAATACTTTTATGATTGTTGAGTCAGTATTTGAATACATTTTGCGATGTCACAGTGGTTGCCGTTTTTCACTGGGGGCTGTCTTGCTCCAGCTATGTGGCTGTCCAGGCGCTTGAAATTCCGTCAGAGTGAGACCTCCTGCCCGTCGCTCCTCCTCCCGGTGCTGTAGTTTGTGAGATTGTCGCGGTGATAATCAGATCCGCATGAAGCTCGAGCTGCTCGGTCGAACCGCCGCTCGTCAGAGAAGTTTGGAGAGAAAACGAGACTGCAAAAAAGTCGAACAGTTCAACACAGCAGCTTTACTTCTCTCCCCGGGTCCTGGAGGACTGAGGACGGCGCACCAACCGGGACTGTGCTCCTTTAATTCCGCCGTTTAACGGTCCGAGCTGCTGCTGAGATGAGTTTAGCGGACACTTTTCTCCTGTCGCTCGGTTTCTGCACCGATGGAAGAGGAAACCCGAGGTAATGATGCCTTTAACGTCACTTTCT
The DNA here is from genome assembly GCA_903131615.1 of Diplodus sargus. NCBI lineage: Eukaryota > Metazoa > Chordata > Actinopteri > Spariformes > Sparidae > Diplodus > Diplodus sargus. The sequence continues at coordinate 2,015,015 of CAEMYA010000239.1, read as the reverse complement.
GTATGTGTGGACGAACAACCTGCCTGCTGCTTCAAGGGGAACTTTAAACAGTCAATTGTACACACATATTTCTTTTATCTACTGCCGAAAATGAGCCGCAATCCAGATGTGATCAGGTAGAGATAAGGTGCATGTGTGAAAATCAACTGATCGATAATTTGTATTAATCCATGATAGTATCTTATTTGTTGTTCTGTTGTCCCCCCCCACCGAACTCAGGGAATTAACATGCTGAAACATGACTTTGACAATCCTATAAAGTGTAAAGTTTTTAAGGAAGCAGGGTAAAAGTTAGATTTAGGTTCTTCATAATGAGTCACATGGGGTTTTAGTTGTGTCATCAAAGTTGCATTCTCAATTTACCACCATCAACAGGTGATAACTTCTTGCAATACTAAATGAATCCCCTTAGAATGATCTGGTAGGTCCAGGTATGCTCAGATTTACTGCAGTATGTTTGGTATATAGTATAACATGGCCTTCCTCCCTGTTCTTATCTATGGAAATGATCCATTCACCCAAATTAGCTTAAAGATATCAGAAAATGTGTTTGTTGCTGTATTTTTTTGTTTGGTAATTTGGTTGACCTGAGCTTTTAATTTGCCCTCAGAAGATGTTTCACAAATCAGAATGTGTTGCACACTGCATGGTATTTGGTGAGATGATGGTATGCAGTGATACGCTGCAGCCTCTGCAGTGATATAGACCTGATAACTAATGTTGAATTATCCAGAAAGATCAATAGCACACAACTGATACTAGATTTTTGACCGATGCCATCATTGATCCCTGAGGTCGGTGTCTGTGAACCTTTGCAGTCGTGCGGCCGTGTTAGTTGGGGCCAGGTTTACGTTTGAGTTTAAATAATCCAAAAGGAAAAGGCCAAGAAAGGGTTCAAGTCTGTGGTAGTCTAAACTCCAGGTTCATCACCATTCATGATGCATTTGATAGAAACTTAGTTTTGGGGTATTTTGATATTAATCTTTAGGTTAAAGTCACCTGTGTTGTCAATTCTGCCACATGTGCAGGACACACTAAGGAGCGGGAAAAAAAGCAATAGATGAAAATGTAAAATGGTACCTAGCTAGAGGGCCAGAAAGACGAGGGCAAACAAGGCACAGGCTAGAGCTACTAGTCTTCGTGACTACAGATGCACTGATTGTGAAGTTTTGGGCCCAGACCAAAAGTGATTTTTCAAAAGACATTACTTTATTATGTAACGTCTTTAAAAAAAAAAAAAAAAAAGATTTCAGAGTATTGCATACACTCATGACATTGGTAGTTTTTTGCTGATTACAGAAAGTAATAAAAATACCTGCTTAATACAATATATATTGTTTTTAACCATCAGTACTCTTTTTGTATTGTTTTTATGTCTGTTTCCCCCCCTTTAGACAAGAAAAAATTAAAAATAGATAAAATATGGATATGGTCTAGCTATATATAGACCATAAGTGTAACAGTGATTTTTTTTATTAATTGTGTCTGCCCATTCTTTTACGTCTATTTTTATTCTAAATAACTATACTACTCTAAATACTACTTTTAAATAAATGTTTCCCATCAAAAAGTCAGTGTTTCAAGGTGATTAGGTGTCTGTCTCCATATGGAATATTACCTCCATTGTTTTATGCACCTTTGACCAGATGTGTTTGGACCCAGGGCGTTCTCACAATATATGCCAATGGTTTGCATCCCGACCCCCACAGCCTCTCCAGCATTCAGTGTCTTCACCTGTGTGCCCGATTTTTAGCTTTGGCGTCATAAAAAAACGTTCCATGCAAACTCTCTATATGTGTGAGCTAGTACATTTCAATTGTAGTTCACAGTAGCTGAGCCATTCCTTCTTTGTTATCACAGAGTCTCTTTCTGTTTCCCATTTATTTCTGATAGAGTCTGTGGACCACATGTTTCAGTTTTTTTGTCAGGAAAATTTAAATACATTCTGAAAATAGTGCCTTTGTTAGATTCACATGCCTTTATACAAGCTTAGAATGTCTTTCAACACTGGATCTTCCAAATCTGTTGGATATTTTTTATTACATTTGTTAAAGTATATATGTAGTTTTAGATATCGATAAAAATCTTGTTGTACTAAAGAAAAATCTCTTCTTTGACTTTGAACGTCCCATAATTGCCCCTTGTTTGTCATCTATCTATGTTTTCTGAGGTCTAGTTCATTTGGTTTAAAGTCAGGATCATGTTCACTTAATCTAAACTGCCTAAAATGGGAATCCTTGATTAAGGTCTTTTCAGTGTCCTTCCTTTTTGCGTTATAATCTTAATTACATAAATTTTGCAAGGCCTGATTTGGGTTGAGTAACAGCCATCCCGCCTTCTTTTTTGGTGACTCGCAATGTCGTGAATCACACACCAGATTTTATCCCATTCAATCAATTGCTGTAGGAAGGATATTCATCTTAATAGACATAATTATATTGCAGCTTGTTCACTTAGAGGAACATCATTTTAATTCAGAATTTGTGCTTTTTGGATGTTTAGTTTATATCACACATATTTACCAAATGATTCCAATAATTTGAATAGTTCAGGAAGAGATTTACAGAGTTCATTTAAATACACCGAAACACCGTCTGAACCTTGTGTTCATCATAATTAATGAGAATTCCTTTGGTGCTGTCTGTTTGTGTGATCCAAATGGGCCAATGGCTTGATATGAAGTACAAAGAAAAGTGGTGACATACCAGCCCTGTTTAACATCTTGTTTTGATTCGATAGTTGTTGGGTTTTCTTTTTATCCGTTCATGTTCATTTTCTTTAATTTGTGCATTTAGATTATTATATAGAGAGCTGATTCCTTTAATACAAATATGAAAGCCAGATTTCTAAAGAACCCTATACAAAAACTCCTAGTACGTCCAAACTGACCAATGGAATGTGCACATTTTGTTCTTGAAAATGGCTTTATATATGCAGATAGTGTCTAATATTGTCGCATGATTGTCTTTGTGAAATAAATCCTGTCTGGTGTGTATGGATGAGCAGGGGAAGGACTTCTTTGACTCCTCTTGCAAGAAGGAGTATGAGTATAATTTATAATCAATGTTGAGAACTGAAATTGGTCTAAATGAACCGCAGTCTAATTTATCTTTTCCTCTCTGGGTATAACTGACATAGTGGCCTCTTTCCATGTTGGAGGGACGTTTCTTTCTTTTGGCTTAGTTTTTCCTGGTGACTTGTTAGTTGTTTAGTGTAGAAATCGCTATATTCACTTCTTCTTCTGTTCTATCTTCCATCAATCTGAGTCGATGATTGTAGTTGTTGGCTCCCTGATTTTATAATAGTGGTGTTTTTGCTATTTGGCACATTTGGAAATATGGCAGGGGTGCCACCAGCCAGTAGCTCATGAATGTACCGGCAAAAAAGATCAACCATTGCCATTGAATGTCATTTTGTTTGCCAACAGGCCAATAGCAGTCAACAAGGAGAATAGCTGCCAGTACTGATGTTCAGCTGATATATTGCCTTTATCCTTTTTCATGGCTTTTCGTTTTACTTTGTGTCGGTGAAGCTGTGTGTGACAATAGTCTGATCTTCATCTAACTAGATAAACTAAACTATAACTATATGGATAGCAAACTAATACACAATATGTTAAAGGAACGTGACATGTGACAGAAGTAACATTTTGAAAAATGATGTGTCTGTTAAAGATATAATGCACAACAATTCTGCTTTAAAATGTCGTAAAACAACTAGACCGTTGTTATATTTTAGTCGAGTAATGAACGTATATTATCCCAAATATATCAACATTGTTCAAACACTTAGCAATCTGTAATTTTACTCACGGTAACGGTGTGTTTTACTGGGTTGCCTGTTGCTATAACTTCCGGGAGAGAGTCAGCAGAGGAGACTAATCGTAATGTGAATAAAACTTTAAAACATTACTTCGTCCGTGCACATTTTTGCCTAAGTCACGTAGATAGATTTACATCTACTACTTAATGCCTTTTGATTTGTTTTGATTGAGAGACCCCTAGTGGCAAAACTTTTGGAAGTTACTGTTGAACATTTCTACTACAGTTGTAATGTATAGAAAAGGAGAGAGAAACTTTTTGGAATACTTCTTCACCATGCTGTCTTTCATTCCCAACAGATGCCTGTGGTGAAAACAGTTAGCAGAAACCACAGACCTGCAGAGTGTTTTTCTGCTCACAACACGATCAGCAGCATCACCCAGCAGGAGGCCTGACGATTGAACCGTGTGATAAAACTCTTTGAGGTTGAACTTCGGAGGAGCTGTAACTTCATATATTTTCTGGGTTTTTCTCTACCTCGGAAATGCTCAGGAGTGAGAGGAAACCTTTCTCGCAGGATTTAAGCGGTGAGAAATGTGAATCAGGACAGAAAACGCTCGGCTGACGAACAAACCTGAGCAGTCGGACATATTCTTTTGGATGTCGTTTCTCCCGCCAGCGCGACGTCACAGATAACAGACGATGTCCGCCGACAACAGCCCGCCACCGCCGCCGGCCTCCCCCCGGTCTTTCTCCACCCTCCCTCATCATACGGCCCCGCCCACGCCGTCGCCGTCCCCCAGCCCGCCTGCCACGCTCTGCAGCCGGCTGTCCAATGGCAGCCAGACAGCCCCCAGCCGCACAAACTCACGAGGCTCCATCCATGGCGTCTCCTTCCTGCTTCAGATTGGACTCACAAGGGAGACGGTCACCCTCGACCCCGGGGACCACTCACTGTCGGCTGTCAGGGAGCTCGTCTGCTCCATCGTGGACCAGAAGGTAAATATAACTGTTTTTATACTATTATTTATTCTATTATTTTTACCTCTAATCTCTGATGATTACTTAAGAAACACAGTGTGCTTCCATTATTTAGTTATTTTTGTTCAGATTCACATGAACAAGTCTTTACAATCAGTCGCAGTTTTGTTGTAACCTGCAGCTTCTCAGACTTCTCATGTAGCTCAGGCATCTGTTCTCAGCTCCACTTTATCTCTCACCATCTACTGGTTTTACCCCCCGCACCACCTGTCTCTGCTGCACCGCATGCAGTTCCCAGCCCTCCACATTCTCACACACACACACACACACACAGACACACACACACACACATGCGCACAAACACACACTTTGCAGGAAACCAAATGAATTCACCTGTTTTGCAGGGCATGACGACAGAGAGAGAAAACCCAGATGATGCTATTGTCTCATCTCCTTCCAATAATTCCCACTGTTCTTACTTTTACAACCTTTCAAGTGATTTATTGATTAATGAGTTGATTGATAGATTGTTGGGAGTGTTTGTTGAGATGTTTGGCTCTGAACCAAATCGCGTGACAGATTTGTTGTCAGATACTTTCACTTGTTGTCTCCTTTCGCCGGCTGAGGAAAGGTCTGTTCACAGGGAATGTCACTTCCTGGTTGGTGTTGCTTTGTCAGCGCTCCTCACTTCCTGTTTCACAGCTGTGTGTTCTGTTGGAGGAGGAGCAGGGTGGTCCGTTTGTCTCTAAGTGCTGCTCACTGTTTCTCAGATGAATGTGTCTGATTGAGAAACCTGGCGGGGTGATGTCAGCGGTTGCAAACGTGTCTCTCAAAACCATGAATCATTTTCATTATTATTTTTTTTAGAAATTCACATGAAGAGGTGCTTCAGAAGAACTGAAATGATCTACCGAAAGCTGAAGTTTGTGAGGACGAGGTTAACTGACTGCACAATTTTGTGTTTTTTCTTTCTGTTCCAAGTTGCAGGTGTGGTAGCTGGTCGTGGCTGTTGCATCATGTTATCTGTGAATGTTCATCTCAATCATGGCTGCAGCTAAATATGACTCTCATTAGTGATAAAACTGACCAGTATATTCAGTTTAAAATGAACATAATCAGGTTATCTCATCAAAGCAGTTGCCTAAGGGCGCACCACTGGCCTGCACACACATTGCTCCAGCCGGAACCAGGCCTGGGCAAGGTTACCTCTTCTATATACGTCATCACATTGTAACAACACAGAGAACATGACTAACTTCACTTGTGACTTATTCCGCTTTGTTTTGGTCATGGACGGCCCTCTCACATTCCTGAGTTTCTTGATTGTGCAAGGCGGTGTAATACGCATGATTATACTTACACTTTGCACACCCGTGCTTGTGCTTGTTCATGAGCAACCATACTGTGCCGAAGCACATCTCTTCCGACCGTGCCAGGGCGCTTGAGCATGGTATAGAGGACTCACACTAGTCTAACAAACAGGACTTTTGGGGTCAAACATTCTTGGGCACTGTACAGATTGCCTAGTGTGAGTGCGCCCTGAGTACCAATTACTGGGCAAATAAATCCATTTGTTCTTTTCCAGCAGAAAAAAGTACAAATGCTTGAATTGGAACCTTTAAACAGTTTTTTAATGGTCATGGTAATTCTAAGCTCTGTATTGTAGGCAACTGGACAACTTCAGATCCTGCAAGTAACCAGTAACTAAAGCTGCTAAGTATTTCACTCTGAAATGTAGAGGAGAAGAAGTTTAAAGTAACAGAGAATAGAAAATGGAAAAATGCAAGTGAAGCTCAAGTGCCTGAAACTTGTACATGAGCACAGTACTTGAGTAGATGTACCCTGTACATTTGTACAGAAAGGGGAAAAAAGAAAAAGGAATAAATGAAAAGAGAAAAACAAAAACAATTAAAACAAAAACAGCTGAATTAAAACAAAAACAGAAATAAGTAAAGAAAAACACACAAAAACAAAACAAAAAGGAACAATTAAACAAAACAAAGTATTGTTACACAGAACATTTGAATATCACAGCTTCTTTCTAGTTGTAAAACTTGCAGCAGGAACCTTCAGTAGGACGACATGGTGGAACTACAAAATGACATCATCACTGGAATTTTCTTGTTCCTGCTTTTGTGTCCACATCACGGAGCTGTGAGCTGTTACTGTGGGTGGATGGAAGCTACAGGTCTGATTTACTGCTGTTAACGTCACCTCGCCACTGCTGTCAGTGTTTGTGTTTGTGTTTGTGTGTGTGTGTGTGTGTGTGTGTGTGTTTAGTGGGGTCGGGGCGGCGGTAAGGAAGTGGGGAAGTTCCCCTCCCTTGTAGGTCACCACACTGACCACCCCCACCGAACAAACACACAGTCCCATCCTGAATTGTGTAATGAAACTTTTTACTCAACCTTTTCTATCAGTGTAGACTCAGTATGTTATATGAAAGTGGAACTGACGAACCTACAGAGAGTTCTCACCAACTCTGCAGCTCTGCAGAGATTTTCAGCCTATTTCAGCTCATTGTTTTGGTTAAATGGCACATTTACCTTGTTTCCAGCGGCAGCAGGCAGCTATTTACTCTGTACACCACCTGCCTACCACAAGACAGCGAAAGGTTGGGGGATTATAAATGAGTTTACCAGTTGGTTCAGAAAGTAAAAGAAAAACATGAAGCAGTTCAAGAGCTAGATATTTTTCATTTTCAATCCAGAGCAAAAAGATGATTGAATAGACTTCACAGGGATGATCGTGTTGCTCTGTGTCTGCTCTATGTGGAACTAGTCAGCTGATTGCCAACACGTAAGCTAGAACAACTTTATAAAGTGATAGTACGTGAAGATGGTGTGGCTGACAGTTCCTCAAGTGAGTAAAAATAAGTGAATGCAGCTTTAAAAAAGACCTTCAAATTTAGTGTTTTGCCTTCTTAGCGCAAATAAAAAATCTCCCAGCACTGGGGTTGTGTGCCGCTCGTATCAGAACCAATACTGGCTCCAGTAACTGGAATGTGGTCATGGTACTTGGTGCTACCTTTTTGCGAAGCTTTATTCTTTTTGTGATAACAAAAAAGTAAATATCTAAAATAACAGCATGTTTCATGCCTGGAAAAATGTGAAGCAAACACTTCAGTGAAAAAAGTTATCTCGAAACAACAACGTACCGAGCGAGTGGTGGCAACGGTTGTATGTCTAATTTTATGGCGACATGAAGATGCTGCGGTCGGTAGCTCCTTCCAGTTGAGCTCCATTTTTGCTCTTTGCCGTTTTTTCCGGCTTTATTGCCGAAACATTTATTGCCCATGGCAAGAGATATTGTCATCATTATTGGAGAAGAAAGCGGGTGTTTAGGATTAAGAACAGCAGGCGGTGCACTGTGCTGACAGAGCACAGGACTACAGCTGGACGGGGAGAGGCGGACTCTCTATTTATAACTTTGATTTCAAACACAGTAACATCTTAAGCTTTTAGATACATTTTGTGTTTGACCTGGTTAGAGGTGTTGCCCTGATTAGCTTTGTCTTCTGCATTAAAGATATTGCAGCAGGTGTTGGCATAGTCTCGCTCTCTGTCTTCTCTCTCAGCCACATCCTCTCTCAGGTCCTGAAGGTCGGCACTGGTTCATTTAAGGGGAATTCAAGAACTTGGTTATATCCAACCTTACACAATATGATACGTTTTGTTTTAGGGATTTATTGTGAGTGATCTGCGACCTTGTGAATGACCTGCGTTATGACATCACTTTTTGTGGCTGATTGTAGCTTTGCTGATGGCAAGTAAGTCATCTCTAAGTCCAACATTAGTAAACAAACGTAAAAAAAAAAGTTTCCCCCTAGCACTCCTTTTGAATCTGAAAATTACAGTAACACATGTTGTAGAGTAGTAATATTGAGGGATATAGTTTTCATTCAAGCTCACTTAATTTATGTCCCAGAAAACAGCAGTCAGTCAGAGGAACTGAACTGGACTTTCATGTATCATTGATCCTGTAAGTCCATGTGATTAAAGAAAAAATGCCATCTTTGTTAATTTTGAAGTTAGGGAATTGGTGAAGAAGCGCAGGCCAGTGTTTTGATTGGAAAGATATACATGTATTATTACAGGTAAAAGTTACTGCGGAAGTTAGAAAGGGGACCTGCTAATAAAAAACTATTTGGTTCCATCTGAAAAAGAAAAAAAACAGGGATTATTGAATCACAATGACTGTTTCTCAGAAATGTTTTTTATTTAGTTTAACTGATATGAGATTAAAATGCATAATTAATCATTACGATGCAAACAAGTTAAAGAAAGACTTCAGAAAAACAAATTCTGTAACATAACGATAAAAAAAAATACAGAGATGGGATATAAAAGACTGTAAATAAATTAAAATGCTCCCTGAACCATCATTTAAACCATAAAACAGTTTCTCTCTCCGTCGGCGGCGGCAATGAGTTCTCTGCTCAGCTGGTTTCCACGGTTACCAAGGCCGGGCGGCGGTTCAGGTAGAGACATGAATGATATTGACAGAGAGAGATTTCAGTGTTGTTACATAGACGCTTGACCCACCTTTAACTATCAACTCCAGAATGTGTTAATGTGCACTTAAATGTCCTCGTTATTATTCTTTGAACTCATTATTTTACCAAAAAGAAACAAAGGAAAAATAATCAGTTCATTCAGTTCGTCACTGGCAGAGATGAAACCTTGTAAATAAATGTATAGAGAGGATGAAGTTACATTCATTTTGCAGGCTGAATCATTTATAGATCTGAGTTTTCAGCTGAAAGCTGCCCTCATCTTGTAGCTGACATCCTGCTTGAGTTACAAGGACGCAGCGTGAATACGTTTTCATCTTTACTCCTTCTTTTCCCTTCCACTGTTGTCTTCGTTCTGCTCAGCTAGAGAAATCACGACCTGGATCAGTATTTTTCAAACCTCCGTGGCCGGGTTGTCCAAACTTTTTCTCCTTGCGAGGCCTAAAACCGAGGCAGTGGGCCAAAAGCAAACACCTGTTGTATTGTATTTTTAAAGGATAGGTTCACCCAAAAATGAAAATGCAGTCATTATTTCTTGTTTTTAAAACGTAGGAAGCAGCAAAAAACATAAAACAGCTCCATACAGCTCATCTGGCGCTTATATCTGTCATTATCTTTTCATAAATGTGGGGATTTGCTAATCAGCACTAGAAATGTAGAGCTCAGACTGATGGGATGTTTTAGGCCATTAAGACTGACATTTACATCTGAAAGTCTTGCAAGTCCCAGCTCTGGTCAATAGATTATCAAAACATCCTTTAAGGAGGTTGAGAAATGAATGAATCAGATGATTTATCAGATGATCATACTCCTGTTTCTGTTTTACTCCCACATTCCAGTCTTCTCTCTGTGTGTACAAATGGTGTCTTTTTAAAAAGGTCAGATAAGATGAAACTTTGAATCATTTTCCTGGCAGCAAAAAGTTAAAAAGCGATAAAGTGATCAAAAGGTGATAAGACCACATTGAGGATGAGTGAAACTGGATTATATTAATGATAATGCCGATACAAAAGCACAGGCAGGTGGATTTGTCTTATTTAATGTGGGTTTCAGATGTGATTCATCGCTGAATGACGAGGTTTAATTTTCTTTTACCTAACACGTTACGTTGACAGCCATTAACAGCGTAAGTCTGACACTTATTTCAGCTCTTTTAACTTTTCATAATCCTGGCTTAACTTTTTGAACTCCATCCTGAACGTCACTCACAGCCTCTGTCTGAAACTATCTTGTTTTTAAAATCCTGTTACAGTTCCTGTTTAATTTCTCTGACCTGCTCTCGTCCTCTAACCTGTCCAGGTAACAGTTTGGGTGAGAAAATGCACATCTTGACGAGACCCAAGCTGCAGTTCCTCACATAGATATGTCTAGAGTGTATATATACATAGAATATGTCATTTATTCTGCAGGATGTTTGTCTCAACAAGTTAGCTTGTGAGCTTTCTTCAAAAACAGTTGTCTTGTTCTTTGTTTTCTTGGATTTTCGGAAGCGCTGTCAGTCAGTGACAGGGAGGCATTGTTTATATTTTGACGGACAGGCTAGACGCACAATTGGGGGAAATATCATACATTTTTTGAATGTCCAATAGCCCAACACTAACATTTTGTCATAGTCATTATCAGGGGCTTTTATGTCCTGACAACTTCTGGTTTAGCAAGTGTACCTTATAAAAATGAAAATGTTAATTACAGTCAACTGGCTCAGTTGGTGGCTGCTCAACTTGGAAGATCGAGTATTTCCCTCCCTGTGAAGCTTTTTTTTTTGCTTTTTTTTCATAGGAATGATCAGGACTCCACTGCCAACGCTGTGTCTAGATTTATATAAATTGTCCTTGGTGGACGCATATGTCCTTCGCTGTGAAAAACGATATAGAGTTTAAGATGTGCACCTGAAAGCAGGAATAAATCTACGTCGATGAACGCCACCAAAACACTGCAGAGACACTCAGAAGAGTTTTTTATTAAATTACTTTCAGTACAAATTGTGAATGTGTCGGAGAGTCTTGTGAGATTTACTCACCAAACTGAAATCATGTCCTCATTTGGTACTTGGCAGACTCGGTTTCTGACTCAGATATTCTTAGAACGACATTTACAGTGGTTTTAGAAAGTGCGTACTGGAAAAACGGATGCTTTATGTATCTGCGACTTTAGGAGCGTTCTGTTGGAACATGCATGAACTCAGTAACGACACACAACACTCTCTTTGCTGTCTTGAGCAGCGAACTCCACAACAAAAGAAACAGTCGGCTCCTTCTTGTGAGCCGCAACAAGTGTGCAAAAGAAAATCAATGTTTATTTACAAATAATACCAAAATGATGGGAGTCTGGAGGCCAAAATGAACAGAAAGATTGAGGAAGTCTGGTCTAGCCACACAGTACCCAGAACTACGTTTCCTAAATTAAGAGAAAACTACATAAACTCTCAATGAAACACGCAAGAGTGGCCACATTTCCAAAAATCACGGTTTCTGTCATAGTAACTCTGAGAATCCTCTGTGAAGATTTTTTCTGTGTGGCCAAGTTGCAGCTGAATGAATCCAGAGGAAACACGGAGGTCACTTTAACATACATACGCATGTGCACGCACGAACGCGCACAGCCACACACTGAGGTATGTGAGGAGGAAGTACTGTATGTTACTGTGGTAATAGTGACAGATGTGGAACATAGAGTACCGTCTGTGTTCAGTGTGTGTCGTCCTTACAGAGATGCTGTAACGCTGAGCCGATAAACTCTTGTCTTCCCTCTCTGGAAGTAGATCAGGACACTAGAGCTGCAACGAGTAGCTGATCAAGCAATTTGTCAATTAATCAGTTTTTTTCAAGAAAATTCATGACATGAACTGGCTGAGTTTGTATGGAATGATTGTTTGTCCAGTACTGTGATTTATGATCAAATACCGACAAACCCAGTGACACTGTTCTCAGCCTCGGCTGCGCTTTGTGTTTACTGCTAATGACCGAACCCTCACGCGCTGACATCCAGGTGTTAATGTTTTTACATTCATAACGTTCAGCAGTGATTTGAGCTTTTTAAAAACGTGGATGAATGAAACTCCCCCGCACTCACACACTGACAACCTTGACCCACTCAGCACTGCTTCCTGTTGTTTCCTGAACGAGGTGACAGAGCGAGCGGATGCAGGGAAAACAGGCGCGCTGCTGTTTACCTTCATATTTCCCATCAGTCCCTTTTAGCGTCGTCCCTGCAGGCTTATTACACGCGTGCGCCGAAAGAGTTGAGGAGTTTTATTGGAGCTGAAAGGCTCTTAGCTTTCTGCAGCGGAAGGGAAGGGCTGTTTTAATCTGTTTGTGCTCTTCTCACCGCGGCTGGTTCAAGTTATAAACTGCTGTCAGATGTTTGGCGAAAAATGAAGTGATAAGCTGCTGTTTGTACGTCACGGAGAGAGGCTGTCCAGACCTGGTGTTAGGATCATAAGTGGACAGCTGTACAGGTGTGAATGCCCCCAAGACGCATCCAGGACAGAGTCGGTATGCGCCACATATGACTTTGATCGAAGGACTACCTACTCAACTGTGTTCTGTGAAAAAGGAGCAGATGTTGTGAACACACTGTTTGTATCGAGTGATGCAGACGTTGGAGTAGTAACCACAGTGTCACCAGGCTCCCTGAGCAAATCATGCAATTTAGAGAGTTATGGAGTGAAAAGAAATGTATCAAACTTTGCAGAGCACGTACGGCAAACTCTAAATCATTTGAGCCTTCTTGAATATTCAATGTGTCAAATTTTACAAATACTGTAAACTATAACCCCCTTTTTTCAAGGGAGTCTGGGGACTTTCTTCACTGGTGTCAAAGAAGTAGCCGATTACTTGTTTGACTTGAAATCTTCTCTATTTCCACTTCATAAACTTTTGGAAACACTGTGTATAGAAAATTCGAAGTCGTTGGTGCCTTCTCATAAATTTGGCTTTAAATGTCAGTTTGTCACAGCATCACCGCATCAGTCTCTCTGCTCCCATGTATAAGGTGAATCTTATCTGCCAACATTTAGCAAGGGATTTCACCATCTATACCAAATTGATGAAAGGAGACAGCATTTATTTATGCTAAACGTGTTCAGTTTCTACATTTACTAATTATGTGAGCATTCTTGTAAATGCTGCATTAGATAAGAAACAATAAGTTGAAAAACTCTATGAACTTTTGGAAACACTGTCTTTGACAAATTCTCAACCAGTTGAGCTTTCTTGTAAATTCGGCATTACATACAAAACTAAAGTTGTTTCTTTCGTTGTGAAACTTGTGTTTACCTGCAAACATTTAGAAGCTGTTTGAACACACTGATATGACCATTTACATCAGATTTATGAAAGGAGACAACATATTATTGATGGTAAACATGTTTAGATACAGATACAGTCAACTATAACTACTTCTTTGTTGTCTGTGGAGGACGATGCCAAACTCCCTTATAAAATTGTTCAAATTTGTGAGTTGTTAAGTTGGAAAATGTTATGAACTCTGAACGCTTTTTCTTACAAATTCTTAACTGTTTGGGCCTTCTTGTTAAATCTGCACGTAATGTATAATCTTTTTTTGTGTGTGTGAAAAAGTGTCTGTTTGTCCCAGTGATACATGCATATAATACATATTTATGTGCATATGGAGCAGGCAAGTGAGATCTGATCACAAGTGGTCACTCCAGACGCATGTCCATCCTTTACATTATGTCAAATTACAGATTTAAAGTTATGAAAGTAATTCAAGAAATTTGCGCTTTAAGAAGATTAAATCATGACATTAACTTCATGAAGCAGTTGTGTGTTTTGTGTGTGTGTTTGTGGACTGGATGTTTCCTTTTGAGAACCGGGATTAAAGGGCTCCATGAACACTTAATCTCTGCAGCACTCATGCCATTATCAGGGAGGCTAAGAGGTGATGGATATGCTTTTGGCTCAGTAAAAACAACTGAAGTTAGAAACACAGACCTCTCTCAGCCCCCTGCTCCAGCTCCTGCATCAGGGTGAAAGGTCACGACAGGGCCTAGAGGTTTTGGCCCCTGCGACCCTGAGGACCAGAGACTCTGGAGGCGTCAGAAGTATGGCTCCAGTTCTGTGAGGCAGTTGAGTTAGAGAATGTAAAAAGGGATTGTGCGTGTGCGTGTGTGGAGGTTAAGCCCGGTTGATGGAGGATTAACCATAAAGAGGGGATCAGTGTGTATTAAACACACACTCTTGTCCATTAACAGAACTCTTAGTGTATTTCTCTGCTCACCTCAGAGAATGCGGCAGCTGACAACTGCCTCTAACGTGATTGGACGGAGTCCAAATGCGTCGTCATGGCAGCTGAACAGAAGTGTTTTCACTTCTGGTTCAGGCCTCACCCAGTCCTCACGAAGGGCCTTTTTTTTTCAGCTTCCTGCTTTGTCATGGTTTCATAGCTGCTGGAGAATGAGAGGACATATAACAGGCAGACACAGAGCTGTTTGTCCTGGTGCATTTTTCTTTACTTATTTCGTAACTAGAATTTAATTAGATCACAAGGAATGATTGCTGATAGTTTTCCAGGAACGGCTTCGTTCAAACATATCAATTAGGATGATGAAAAGATGTAAGTGGTTTGCTAGTTTTGCCAGAGGCAAAATAACTGGAGACATAAGATGACAACAAGGAGAAGGAAAAAAAAACACCAAGAAACACAAAACAAGCATAAAGAGTTGCACAAAGTTGACTAAAAATGACTACAGGTGCAAAATGGCTAGAAAGTGACTCATGAAGAGATACAAAAAGACATAAAATGAGCATAAAGAGATGGAGGATGACCACAAAAACACACAGAGATAGATAATGGCCACAAAGCAACTGACAATCGATTCAAAATGACCACAAAGAAACACAAAACAACCTCACACACAGAATGACCTCAGAGTTGACTAGAAATATATGGAAAATGATTAGGAAGCAAAGCAAAAACACCACATGTAGACACAGAACACCCATAAAGAAACACACAACTAGTAGAAAGAAGACGAATAAATACAAAACTACTTGGAAGAGATGTAAAATGAATCCCAAGAGAAGACTAATGATCGCAGAACGACTTATAACAGCCACAAGGAGACACAAAAATACTAGGTTGAGATGCAAAATGACAGCAAAAAAGGTGCAAAACAACTTGGAAGAGATGATGTTGTTTGTTTTTGTCAGTTTTTTTACACCACTTCAGTCCGGGACTGTCATGTGTCTGTGCTTTTATGATACATTCACGTGCCTCAGTTTAGAGAAGGATATTGTGAGAGTTCAACAGAACTGAGCTTGTCCTCGAATGCTGAGAGAACTCTTCCATCATAAAACCAACACTATGACTTTTCTGTCCTCACTTAAAGATCAGACTGATCCCTGTATTTCCATCTGTTATTGTCTATTTGTTGGAGCAGTGGTGTGTAGCCACGTGGATAATGAGTGCTGGGTGTCAGTGACAGGACCTTAGCCATAATTCATGATGGATGTTTTGTGTGTGTGTACGTGTGTGTGTGTGTGCATGTGGTATATTTAATGCGATCCGTGCGGCTTCTGCCTTGTCACCTGGCTTCCTGCTGTCAGTGTGTGCTGCGGGATCCAGGCTGCATACTACCTGCACACTGCTAACATCCTGCTAACACAGAGCGCAGCTCAGGGCAGGAAGCTGCTTCATCTGCCTGTCTGCAGGCTGCAGAGTCTGCTCAAGCCCAAATCCAGTACACACTCTTTGATAACAAGGAGTAGAAAGAAGAGTTGCCAAAAAAGACTTGAAAGAGATGCAAAATGACTAGTAAACACCCAAAGTAACTGGAAAGGGAACCAAAAATGACGAGGAAGAGACTCCAAAAGACCACAAAGAGATGCAAACACATTGACTGAAAAGAATTGCCAAAAACAACTAGAAAGAGACCTAAAATAAACACAGAGACGCAAAAAGACTACACACATTCAGATTGCAACATTTGACTCTTTCACTGTGGAAGTTTAAACAGAGCGAGAGAGGTCGCCTGACGAGGGCAGTGACCCAGACTTGAACATTTCACAGTTTGTAAGGTTCTTTATGAAGAGGATCTGGCAGCAGGGAGATCTCCATGTTTCAGATGCTGGAGTTTTAACCAGAAAATCAGATTTAAGTTGGAGTTTGTCCGCTGGAAGTTTCCTGGTGTGGTTTTTCTGCTAATGTGTTTCATCACACATCATGCGTTCCTCTTATGAAAAGGTTAGGTAATGGTTAACTCAGCTGCACTGACACCACAGATGAGGTCATGTGGAAAACTCGGCTCATACTGGTTATCAGGACATAACATTAGAGGGGTCAAAGGTCAGCAGGTTGGAGAAGTGCCTTGCTCATGAGCCATGGATTAAGATAAAATGATACATGTTTTTTTTTCTTTTTTATGTTTGATTTTCTTTGATTTTGTTTTTAACCAAGCATCAGGAATCAAGTCAATTGATTATGTGCTTTTTGATAGTGGGGTGTTATGTGCCAATTGATTTCGGGCTACATAAATGTAATTGACTTTATTTGTCTTTAATATCGAAAATCTCTTTGATATAAGATATACAGCCTAGATTTGGCCAAAGCGGTATGATGTAATGGGCACTGAGATGCACAGTGGTTATCACCACTGGGTCTGTTTCAAACCATTTATACCACACGGTATGTCTCAATTTTAATATCTAAAGGCATAATAAGTCTTTGTGGGCAGCACAGCCAATCAAAGATCAGGAATGTTTTATTGAACTTTTTTTTTTATTATTTGGTGAAATTGAAATGAATCGATGATGTACTTTGATTTGTCAGTTATGTAATTTGGTGGATTAAACAAAAAACAACAAAACAAAACATTCACATTGGTCAGATTTTTAAACTTCATTTATTGTTTCCTATACTATTCCTATATATATTTTTACTTCTCCTATATCTCCTGTCTTGTCATTTTTGTATGTGTTCATGAAGTGTCGTCACACTGTTTACAGGTAGCTGCCAAGTTTGTGCTCCAGTCATAACATTATGAGCACTGATAGCAGTAACCTCACTCGGGACACAAGACTCACTGACGACCTCCTTCTCTTCCTCAGTTCCCTGAATGTGGATTTTTCGGGATGTATGACAAGATTCTGCTCTTCCGCCACGACCTGAACTCGGACAACATCCTGCAGCGCCTGACCTCAGCGGACGAGATCCACGAAGGCGACCTGGTTGAGGTGGTGCTCTCCGGTAAGAAGCTAACTCTAGACACTTTGAGATGTTTACTCAGGTACTCTTCATGTAGGTGAAGCTTAATACAAGTACTATTTTAAGTATGACTTTTGGATTTAGGTTCTTTTTACAACACACACAATAACCAGATGAAGATATTTACGACAGGAGTTGGCTGTGTTCATGCTGCTTTTGTCTACAGGGGCCGCCAGAATCAACAAAAACTGAAAGTTCCTTTTAGCAGCTTTAAGTATTGGACAGATTAGATGTTTGATCTGATGACGCCAATATCTGAAACAAATACCATGGGTATCAATTCAAAATTTGAATATATTGATGCTAAATACAAAAACAAATTGATAAATACTTCATCTTTATTTGGTTGAAGTCAAATGTGTAGAATTAGACAAATTCATCTCTATTATCAACATTATTATTAGTCTAACAGTTATTTATTTTGCTCAGTGACAGTACACTCTCTCAAGTCTCAAGTCAACTTAAAGCAGTTTATATGTTTATTTACTTATTTATTTTTATGGTTTGTTTTGTCTCAGCTTCCCCTCCTTCTGTTAACCTCTGAGCGAGAGCGCTGAGGTCGCCTTGTTTTCGTTTCCTTCGCTGCGGCATCGCCCCAGGTCACCCCGAACGCTTCAACCATAATATTGTGTATAGGATTGTCATTTCCTTCGCCGTGTCAACGGGTTGGGTTGTAAAAACTAAAGCTGACACCTTCACAGCTGAACACCGGGGCGCTGAGCAGCGGCAGGTTTAAATTACACGGGAGGAAGAAAACAAAGTTGCAGCCTCGAACCGCATCGGGCTCAAACCCGCGACCACTTCCTCCTCCTCCTGCTCCTGCTGCTGCTGATGCAAAACCCTGCAGAGCTTCAACAGTTTATTTCTCTGTTAGTATGTCTGCCTCTGGTAATAGAACATGTAACTCACGCCTGATGGAGAACAGACTCAAAGAGAAAACAAGCTTTAGGGAGGGCTGCAGCCAGAGATTATTTTCATTATCGAGTAATCTGCTGATTATTTCCCAAAATAACGTCAAATTAAATCAAACAAAATCAAATCAAATAGTTTCTTTTGTCCAACCAAGAGTCCAAAACCCAATGACTCTTCGTTTATTTAATCCTAAATGACAAGGCAGGATGGGAAGCGTGCCGTGTCGTCTCGTGCTTTTTTTTACTCCTTTGTGTCGTGTTCATTTCAGCTCTCGCCAAAGCCGAGGACTTCCAGATCCGACCTCACACGCTGTACGTCCACTCCTACAAGGCGCCAGCATTCTGCGATGACTGTGGGGAGATGCTGTGGGGGCTCGTCAGACAGGGCCTCAAATGTGAAGGTAAGAATGTGGAAACAAGACGCCAACAAGAGACCAGGGGGGAATTTAACTCCCCCAGGGTCACGTTATGATGAGTCTGTGGTTTACACCTGCAGTCACATTAATCCTCAATCAAATTACTTTATTCAGCCTGAAGCACAGGAAACTGAAGTGTTGGAGGCGGAGTTGATTTGAGATGCATCCACACTGCGATTGAAGTGTTTCAATGTGCACAGATCAAGTATAGTGTCAAGCTACAAATCAGGCGGTCGTGGACGTACATAATTGCGTCCGCTGTCTGTGGCTTTCGTTCTCCTTGCAGCTTCATTCTGAACAAAAAAGGTTTTACATTCCACCAGTCTGGAGTAAAGCTGTAAAGAACCTTCTGTCCCTCTGTTCTACAACTGTTGATCAACAGGGTCTACTAATCTTAACACAGTCAGTACAAATCACACTCACGCTCTTCCTGTGATTCTTCCTTATTTATGCATGTATTTCAGTTTATACATTTTGTGTAAACAGCTTGAACAAGCATATGGTTGACCAGCCGTGGGGCTTTTCCATTGACACTTGAGAGATAAACCCTCTTTGTGGTGGGGGGAAAAGCACACCTGCCCCGCTTCTGAGCGAGCTGTGGTGATGTCTCGCAACCTGTGACGAACTCCCTCCATCCCTCATTCAGTCGTGTGTTTTGTTTGCGAGGTAGACAGGAGGAAAAGACATTTAAAAAATCTCTGTGTATTCAGCTGTTGGTACTTTTGTTCATGGCAGATTTGAACAGACTTCATAAACACTCAACGGGTCAAATGACGTCACCTGAAAGCTCTGTAGCAACTACAGAAATAGAGGAATATACGCGCAGGTGAGAGGCTGTTCAGATGGTCAGGATATCTGGTCATTTAAAAACAATTCAGACTGGCTTCCTCGCAGTTACATTTATGAGTGTGTGTTTGTGATGACGTAAGACGAACCTTAACGAGTTTAACAGAGACGAATAGGAAGCTACACGTCAGTGACTGTTGCTACGCAGTGACGAAGAACTTAACATTGATCGTTAAACATAAAACTCAACTCTTACCTCCGTCCGTCTGAGAGATCAAAAGTTCAGCTTCTTGGACAAATCCAGTCTGATGACATGATTGTTTTATTAGATTTAATCAGGTTTTGTTCTCGCCAAGGCTGTGTGAAGTGACTCGTCAGGGTTCAGCATCCACTTTGATTCGCGGCATGACCTACTCATCAAGGTCCAGGCAACACACACACACACACACACACACACACACACACACACACACACACACACACAGATTTTCACACTGGTTTTTAAACCTGGCTGTACAGCAGGATGTCTTCATTGACTCTGTGACTTCCTGCCTCTATTTTTCACATCTTTCATGTCCTGATGTCAGCATTGGAAACCTCAGAGCACCAGAAAAATCTTAACTGTAGTGACTCCAACGGAGAAAAGAGACGTTTGATGCAGCTGTCAGCATAGAAATACGGCCTCTTCTTATATAACTTGTTTGGAGGTTGAAACGATTAAAAAGCTGAGTTTTTGCTCTGACAGAAGAATCTGCCCACTCACTCTGACTGTTGAAGCGAAGGACAAGAAAACCTTGATGGAAGAAAAGGACTTTTGTCACTTGTGTAACTCAGTTTTAATTTTTGGTAAACAAACTCTGTAACCTGAAGCCACATCCTGAACTCTTTAACAGTAGTCACGTACCTGCATTCTGAAAAGTTCTACAGAGACATTTTATTTGTCTCACCATTTTGGACGGTGGTTCAGGTCCTTGGTTCAGATGTGGGTCTGCTACATGGATAAACCATTTCATTTTCACATCTTGAACACGCATATCCCTTAACAGGGTTATTCAGGCATCTTGAAATAAATGGTTTGATACTTCTACTGGATGGCCTGGGTAACTTGGTGAAATATCACGTGTTATTTCCTCCCAGAAAATCCCAGGGAAGCACGTTGCCTTTTACACTCGCCTCCGGTCAGCATTGGGAGCTAAGTGACATTACAACATTGCATGGAAAAGGCATGTCCTAATTTCTTCAGGAAAAAGTCAACAGGTTAAGCTACAAATCTTAAAAGAATGGCTCAGGAAATGCACTCACTAGCTATCTTGCCAAGACATGGATGAGAACATCGATATCCCTCTCATGCTCATGTTGGCGTGCAACGAGAACTTGGAGTTGATTATCTTAATTAACAAGTTTTATCAGGTATGTGTAATCCTTACCTAGATTGAAAATGTAAAATTAAGAAGTTCCCATGTCCTGTTTTTTAAATCAGCAGCTGTCTGACGCAACACCGCTGCTGCTCTTTTTCCTGGCTACAAAGCAGCTGGTTAAAGGTCAAAGTAGAGGAAACGGTAGTAATATGACATGATTAAAGGTCCAGTGTGTAAGATTTAGGTGCATGTATTGTTAGAAATGGAATAAAATGTCCCTAATTATGTTTTCAGAATAATCCCAGGGGGAAATTATTTAATTTATATTTATTTATTCATTGGTGTAGAACCACCTGAAAAAAAGAATTGTTATGTTTTTATTACTTTCACTGCTATTTAAATGAGACCTAACAATTATTACATTATCAGTGTTAGAGTTGGAGCCCCGTCCATTCCGAGCTGTTGAGTAGTGCATGAAGCCAAAAAAGCTAGACTATGTGGGATAAGAATTTCCCAGAACTTGTTGTGAGCCCCAAACAACACGCACATTAGAGACTTCAGCCAACTGAGCCGGCAAACTTCCGTTTAGGCCCCACGGATCACTTGAACAGGAGCTAAATTATTTAATCTTGCAGCTCGTCTGAATCGTTTCTGAATGTTTCTGGAACAGAGCAACTGAAATTATGATCATAAAGTGAGTCATTTCACGTGGTTAGTGAGGCTCAAAGAAATGTTTACACCATTTTACCGCTGCTTCTTTCACAATGCAAGTTTATGTGAAAATGTTTTTTGGGGCCCCAGTGCATCATGTCATGTCGTAATTGCATGGTAAGATAGCAGGCTTCGCTAACCAGTTTCATAAACGTTTATTGCTCTAGAGGTGTAAATAATACTGGCTTCATTGATCTGTCTTTTGTCTGAGGGTAAATAGCTGTGTAACTTGCTGTGGTGTATGTGGTTGCCGAGAGCTCTGTGCCTTCCGGCAGGCTGCTGTATGTTAGCATGCTAACAGGCTAATCTAAGATGGCGACCACGGTAAACATTATACCTGCTAAACATCAGCATGTTAGTATTGCCTACTTTGTTTGGAATGTTATAGTTTGAGTTTAAACAAAGTTTGGCTGCACAACTTGGGCTTGACTGAGCCACTGCTGAGACAGACGGACTGGTTGATCATATCAGAAGTGAATACCACTAACCAAAAGCCTAACAGCTGGAGAATCAAATGAAATGACTCGACAGCAAAAATAATTGAATGATTTTTTTTTTTTTTCTTTACAGGATGTGGACTGAACTACCACAAACGGTGTGCGTTCAAGATTCCCAACAACTGCAGTGGGGTCAGGAAGAGACGGCTGTCCAACGTCTCTCTGCCGGGCTCAGTCATGTCTGTAGCTCGTCCACCTTCAACTGAGTTCACCCCGACGCCGCAGGAGGAGGTACGTTCACCACCGTCACTGTCCGTAAGGAGAAAGATGATTTTTGCTGGGATGTTTTTTTTTCTCCCTCTTGTTTAGTCTGATTTGTCATCTTCCCTCTTTCCTGTTATGTTTTCCTTCTTCTTAACTAGTTAACTCTCTTTAATCAAGGCTTGGTGGTGACCATGAGTGACCCCACCTTGACTCAGCTGTCTGGCATTCAGACATCACTGACTACTAGATGTTCGTCGTTCCCATTTGTTTTTGTCCATTTGACGTGTCGGTCTGCACGTGTGCAACGTAACAGTGAAAACATGGTTGATTTGGACATTTTACCCACAAGCAAGTGGAATGGATTTGATAATGAAATACTGACACGGTGCTCTGATAAAATGATGGATCATGGAGTGGGTGTATTTTTGTGATGTTGGTGAACTGACCCTTTAAAAAGATGATGAAATGACCATGAAGTTACTGTATTGTTACTGGAATATTTTAACAGCCGCTGATTTGATTCTCATTTGAAAGAATGAATGAGAATTGTCATTTCTCTCAGTGTCCAATTGCTCAGAGTGTGTGTGTGTGTGTGTGTGTGTGTGTGTGTGTGTGTGTGTGTGTGTGTGTGTGTGTGTGTGTGTGTGTGTGTGTGTGTGTGTGTGTGTGTGTGTGTGTGTGTGTGTGTGTGTATGGGGGGGGATAACAGTGTGATGATGGAGCTGATAAAACTTTGTTCCAGTTAGCGTGTAGCTCTGACTGTGACTCATTTTGTTCGGTGGTTGGAACGGGATGGAAAATCCAGTGGTTTGCCTCCAGGCATCGGAGAGAGCGAGACAGAGATTGTGTGCGTGTGTGCGTGTGCGTGCGTGCGTGCATGTGTGTGTGTGACAGAAAGAAAGAGAGAGAGAGAAACTACTGGAAATGGCTCTCTGGTTGCACAACGTAGATCTGCAAGCGTGGAAAGTGTTTTATCATCACGTCATTGTCACGATCTGTCAGAAATAAATCAAACCTTTAAATTGACTTCCACTTCACTAACAGCTCATCATCATGTGCCTGATTTTCTCCAAAACCTCTGAACAGCAGCCAGTAGGAACCGATGTTCTTACAAATACTTGATTTGGATCTTGACACGTTAAAGTGTGTCAGAGTCAGAGGGAAGTGAACTGTGTGTGTGTGTGTGTGTGTGTGTGTGTGTGTGTGTGTGCGTGTGTGTGCGTGTGTGTGTGTATGTATGCGTGTGTGTATGTATGCGTGTGTATGTGTGTGTGTGTGTGTGTATGTATGCGTGTGTGTGTGTATGTATGCGTGTGTGTGTATGTATGCGTGTGTGTGTGTGTATGTGTGCGCGTGTGTGTATATGTATGTATGCGTGTGTGTGTGTCTATATTATACAGAAATACATATATAGAAAATACACATACACACACAAACACACAGTAAAATATTCTTTTAATATTCCAAGTTTTTCTTGTCTCTAATTTCTAAACTGGTGAACGGGTTAAGGGTTGCCCATCCAGCCAGACCCAGCATGCACGGGGTGAGGGACAGGGTACATTCTGACACACATATAAACACCCTCAGGCAATTTAGAGTTTCCAGTTCAGCCGACTTCACATGTTTGGACTGTGAGAGGAAACCAGAGCACTGAGAGGAAACCCAGACAAAAGACAACACATGCAGATGAGTCACACACACGTCTTCTTATTGTAACAGGATATTTGTTCCCACATGTGTCCTTACAATTATTTTCTGGAGAACTGTTAAGTATAGAGAGCTGTCATTGAGTGCTTCATCAGATATTAACATTATGTAGTGTTAATTATTACTGCACCCCCCACAGTTCAACTGGTGACGGGAAAGACAAATCGCCGTGGCTTGGTTTGAATTACCACGGGCTAGTTGAAAAGTGGCAACAGTGCAGAGTTATCTTTATAATAGTCTTATCTCCAGTAATGGCTTTTCTGTCCCTGATAATCATCACCATAATTAAGAAATCACATAATGTAAAAATATGGACTGTAATCTGGTTAATGTGCATTTTAACACAGTGATAGTTTGAGTTTGACATGTTGAAGTTTATAGTCTCTTTCACAACATTTTGTACCGCTCAAATCATGCATTAGGAAAGGATAAAAACGAGAGCTTGACTGATGCTGTTTTTTTGGGGGGCCGATACCTGTATTAGGAAGTAAAACATTTTAATATCAATAAATAGTTGGACATACAATTTCTTTTTTGCATTGTCAAACAAATTGTGATAAAGTTATGTAATGGAGGCAAGATATTTTACATGTTTCACAATAAACTGTAATATTTAAAATGGTGTCAGTGCACTGAAACAGTAAATTTATTGAGAAATGTACATTCTTTTTACATTTCTGCAATTTATTCTCTAAAAAAAAGTTTTCAGCAACATATAAGCAGGCACCAATGTTCAGTATCTGTGAAAGGCCAATATCGGCCAACCAATATATTGATCAGGCTCAGTTTTCAGCTTGTTTTACACCCAAAAAAAAAATCGAATTAAACATCTTCAGTGGAACTAATGTTACATTTCTGGCAGAAGACAAGTAAACAAAAACAACTTGTGCACTCAGGTAGGCCTCACCGGGTTAATGGTGATATTATGATCTATAACACAAACATATTATCAAATCTGTATTGTCAGAATCTCTTCATCGATCATTTCGACATCGATTCAACACCACATGGTTTATCCAAACACAATCAATCAGACTGATGATGTGAGAAGGAGGATTATCAAACTGTTCTGTACTAATTCAGGCCCATTGTGTCACATGCTTCCTGCTCTTGCCAGGCACGGCGGCCTGTTAGCAGCATGTTGTACAAGGACAGCCATTGTTCTTGTGGATAGAAAAGACTTCATCGGTGTTCTACTTTCCCAACGAGGGAACAGCTCTGCAGATCTCATGTCTCAGCTGAACCACCTGAACCCTGATTGTTCACTTTGTTTCCGATCAGTCACTTCAGAGAGAAGGGGGAGAAAAAAAACTTTGGTGTCTTTGATTCAAAAAGTCTTCAGATGTAATTCAGAAATTAACAACAGCTGTACTGTAATCTTGTAAGTTTGTTTGCCATCTAAACGTCTGAACACAAATCAAACAAACTCGTCATTCTTCCTTTCCCTCCCTCCTGGTCGAAGCAGCGTCCTCTCCTGGGTGCAGGAAAGCGTAACTCTCTGCTGAGCGGTCGTCCCATCTGGATGGAGAAGATGGTCCTGGGTCGGGTCAAAGTCCCGCATACCTTCTCTGTCCATACCTACACCCGTCCCACCATCTGCCAGTACTGCAAACGGCTGCTGAAAGGCCTCTTCCGCCAGGGGATGCAGTGTAAAGGTGACAACAAACACAAGTCAGCTCATCAGATAACTATTTTTATGGATTCATTAGCTTGGAGGGTTGGGCAGTGTGTTAAAACGTTCCTGCAAGTTCGCGCAGGTGTCACTTAGTGGCAGCACTAGCTTGTTCTGGAGGTAGAACACTAAAACTACCAAAATAAAAAACTCAAAAAAGACAAAAATTGCCCAAACAAATTGCCTAGAAACTTAACTGCTGATCAACTCAATGGCTGATATATTTTGTCCAGTTGCCCAAACCTGTTAGCTTGACACTATGATCACCAAATGAGAAGGATTGGCAAAATTAGTCATCAGGGTTTTTGTTTTTTTTGGAATAGATTAATGTTCGATTATATTTTCTTTTAATTCTATGTTTCTCCTCTACTCCAGATTGTAAATTTAACTGCCATAAAAGATGTGCAGCCAAAGTACCTCGAGACTGCCTCGGGGAGGTCGACTTCAATGGAGGTGAGTTTGTTCAGCTTAGTTTAACAATTCTGTTTGTAACAATTTTTTTGCGTGTATATATATATATATATATATATATATGCAAAAAAAATTGCATATATATGCTTTATGAAATGTATAAAGTTGTTACAAACAGAAAAAATTGTGTTGATTTTTGACTTTATACATTTTCTTTACTATTGTTTTATTTGTATTTTCCTTTCTCTCTCATTTTGTTGTAAAACAAATCTGAAGCAAGAATATGGGATTTTCCTGTTCACTTCGATGCAGTTGCAAGTTTTTGTCTACATTTTGTATTACGTAGCTGACACCTAGTGGCCATTAGAGGAACAACAGCTTAATGAAAATGTTGAGAAAAATCTCAATTGTATTTATATTGCCCAGTTCATGTTACTCAAAGACATTTCACATAATATAAAATGAAAAAACAACACACTGAAAAGTTATTTTTAAGTGTACTCAGCCTCTTTACAATGTGTCTCTGCAGAACCCACCAGTCCCAGTCCGGACTCCGAGGCGACGATGGAGGTGGACAACTGTGATGTCAACAGTGACGGTGGTCACAGCATGGACGAGCAGGATGAGCTGTCCACGCCTGATGACAAGCTCTTCTTCATCGAGGGTCCCTGCACGGACAGCGAGAAGGACGACGAGACGATCAGAGCCATCAGGTGGGCTGAACCTCTGGATGTCACACACAGATTACATTATGTGCCTGTTAGTTTATGTTATTATCATGTGAACTTTTAGTGGAAACCGATGCCAGTTTCAATCCTTAAATCTCACACCAGGCTTTTTTATGTATACTTTTAAACTTATATTTGCTAGAATTAGATAGAATAGATCAAATATTAGGTTTTCTTCACCAAAACATGTAAAATAATAAATTGACATTGTGTAACATTTGACAGATGAAAAGTTTAGTACCATAAAACCCAACCCTGCTCAGATCAATACAAACACATTTTACTAATACAGGTTTACTTGCTCTGTTATGACCAGTATCTTATGGTGGCTAATGTTAGCTTATTAAAGTAAAATGTTGCACATTGTTTAATTTCCTCTGTGTGTGTGTTATTTGTTGACGTGCAGCCCGTCCACCAGCAGTAACATTCCTCTGATGCGTGTGGTTCAGTCCATCAAACACACCAAGAGGAAAAGCTCCACAGTGGTTAAAGAGGGCTGGATGGTCCACTACACGAGCCGCGACAACCTGGTGAGTGCCTTGTTCTTGTGTAGAAACTTTGAATCAGGGCGAGAATGGCAGACTCCGCCAGTAACATTTAAAACGCTCATACAAAACCTTTCATTGAATGTAAATATATTAATGAAGACCATAAATAGAATCAAAATTGGAGTTTGACTTTAATTAACTTCAAAGTTTTGAAAGTTCTTACTTTGCAGAATGTCTTCTGTTATTAATCAATTGATATCTAAATGGTACTTTAATGTTGAGGCTGAATGAGGTAGAGCTACTTTTAACTACAACTATATACTGGTTGCTGTTGTTTTTTTTGTTTTTTTTACTTTTAAGATATGTTAAATAAATAATACATTCCATAGTTTGTTTAATAGTTCAACATCACAATATTCTTTTATATGGCTCTAGATATTGAATTAATGGATTATACATATGTGAAGAAGAACTAAGTCTAAAAAAGAGTTCAACAATGGCAAAATAAAATTAATCTGGGAAATTCGTCTTCTTACCCCCACCTCAGTAATGTTATGAATGTGTAATTTTATTTAAATATACAGTAACCTGAATACGTCAACA
This sequence comes from Diplodus sargus, assembly GCA_903131615.1. Classification (NCBI taxonomy): domain Eukaryota; kingdom Metazoa; phylum Chordata; class Actinopteri; order Spariformes; family Sparidae; genus Diplodus; species Diplodus sargus. Next base: position 1,987,045 of record CAEMYA010000239.1, on the reverse strand, counting down.
TATTTTACTCTAAAACAATGCATCATATTTCAGAAACTGATCAGAAAATACTGTATGTTTTGGATAAAAAAATCTTAACTATATCGGTCACATATTGGAAGTGCAGTTGAGTAAAAAGTTGTATCCAAAATGTAGTGGAGTAGTATGAAATAAGAATATAGAATAAATTCAATCAAGTACAAATATCAAATTGTGAAAGAAGAACTCGGTCTAACCCTGTGGCTGAAATCAAACATGTACATATATATATAAAAATAAAATGCTTTTGAATCTCTAAAGTTTTTATCCTGATGAGCTTCTTTTGTGTTTGCAGAGGAAGAGACATTACTGGAGGCTGGACAGCAAGAGTCTGACTCTGTTTCAAAATGAAAGCGGAGCCAAGTTTTACAAGGTAGGAGAGCCGCTGAGCTCGGATCTGGTTTCAGCTGCTTGGCCAAACAAAGCAGCAACGCGAAGAGACGACTGTAGGGAGTCGGGTTCATACATTCATGAGACAGTAACACACATTGAGGTATAATTATATCCAGCGTATTCGGTGTGATTATTCTTATCAGGTCTGACTGTTTGCAGTAAGTTGTAACCTTCCTACAAGAACATTTAGGAAAGAAAAATATATAAATGTGGTGACAGTAAAACATTTGTCCTCAGACTGAGCTTGGCACAGCGACGCCAACAGAATAGAGATATTTGGTCTGTGACAGTGAAATAAGAAAAAAAAAGTTCTATACCATTGTCTTCAAAAATGGAGGTTGAATTATGAAACAATTCCACAACAGGATCCATTGAGTAGCTGTTCTGGAGATTTTTGTTTTATTGTACTACACAATCTTCCTTTTTCTTGTATATGTTAGATTACGAGCATTTTAAGACACTAAATGGGTTTTATAGTGAGATTGTTCTGTCAGTTACTGTTTTCAGAGTCAAAAATCAACTTTGAGGCTCACAATTCAATTAATTGACAGTGACATGCAAACAAACAGTCAGGGTTTGTTGTTTCAGACACTCAACACAATGCCTGATGAGGTGCCTTGGTATGATAAAATGATGTTGAAATCAGCTTACGGGATCCTCACAGAATAAGGATGTGAAAGAAAATAATGTTTGAGCTTTACAGCTTTAGCGGTTCAGAAACCTGACTTTTGTGAAGCAGTAAAGTTTGAACTTAAATATCCACTAAGGAGAAATTTGTTTCCTTGATATATCAAATGGTCAGACATGAATCCAGGTCAGTGCAGCCGCAGCTCTTTCATTCTCTATCATCTCCCTCTCTTCTGCTCCACCTCCTTTCATCTCGTGTCTGCCAGCGACCTGTTGCCCTTTACCACAAAGAGCTGCTGAGACCTTCTTTTGAAGAGTAGGCAAGAACGGGATGAGGGAGGACGGCGAGGCAGAGGGGGAGATTTGTGGTGGTTTTTTTTGGGAACCTCGGGTTGCTTCCCTGCCGTCTGTCTGGCTCGTCGCCACTCTGCCTCGTGCCCAGAGCGGCCGAGGCACGTCCTGCCTTTTAATCAGAGCGGCAGGATGAATGGACACTGAACGCAGTCTGTGGTTAGTGGTGAGGAGGGGAGGGGGAGGACTTGGCAAAACACAAAACGTTCAGCTGACACTGAGGGGCATGAAGACACCACCGGGCCGATCGTTCTGCCTTTATGTGTTTGATCTGGCAGGGTTTGGGTTGTTAGGAGGGGTGGGGTGCTTTTCAGGGGAGGAGGGGGCTGAACTCTGCCAGAGAAGGAAGGAAGGGAAGTTTCAAACACTCAGACCCAAAGAGCATCTCATAGTTTAGCAGAGAGAGGAGAGGTGTTAGGATGGAGGGAGCTGGGAGTAAAAACCAGCTGAGGAACATTTTGAAACCGTTCAGATGCTTTTTGTTGACTGAAATTATTTTAAAATGGTTTTAGAGTAGATTTTGAAGAGAGATTTCTGAGCTGAAAGTGGTAGTATGTTCAGTAAGAGGAACATTTCTTAAATGTATCTTCAATGAGGTGTTTTTATCCAAACACACTCCAGGAGATCCCCCTGTCTGAGATCCTCCAGGTGGAGCCAGCGCAGGACTTCAGCAACCTCCCCCAGGGCAGCAACCCTCACTGCTTCGAGGTGATCACAGGCAACATGGTGTTCTACGTCGGGGAGGATAACAACGGCCTGTACCACAACCCCGTCATGGCGGCGTCTGGTGTGGGGCGAGATGTGGGCCAGAGTTGGGAGAAGGCCATCCGACAGGCGATGATGCCCGTCACGCCTAAAGCCAGCGTCGGCACCGGGCCGGGCCAGGCGAAGGATCACAGTGAGTATCCATCAGAAGCTACCATTTTAGTCCAACGTCATGCTCCCTTTGGAATCAAAATATCAAAAACATTATCACACAGTGAAAGGGAAATTTACCGATTTTCACCAAATATACCACGATTTTTAGAAAGAAATACAGTAACTGCAGAGTATGGAGGAAGTCTGTTGTTAGATATGTGGCCTATCGAAACCAACACAGTATCGAAAGACATTGCAACAACCAGGCACACTTACATAGAGACAGTTCTTTTGATGTGGGTTTGTATGAGGTACTTAATCTTAGTCAGTGTGCTACCTGCAGTAGATGTCCATCAGACAGCAGGGCTTTGTACTGCTCAAACCATACCAGCAGCAAGACGTATTTCAACCACCAAAATACATGTATCTGTTTAAGTGTACGCTATGTTTGAACATTTTTGGCACTTTACATTGCCGTCAAATAGCCTTTACCCTTTGGCACCACATTCCCTCAACAGTACATTGTCTCTATACCCACACACTGGTGGAATGTAGTGCCAAAGTAAAAGACTTTTTATTGGCAGTGTAAATCGCCCAAAATGTTTAAAACAATCTCTCTCATTCTCTCTGTTTGTTTTTTTTGTGAGTAAATGTCAGTAGACGAAAGGTTTGTCCACCAGTTATATGATCATGGATGGTGTTGGATGAAACAAGAAAAGAAAAAAAAATGTAAAATGGGTCGCCAGAGATACTTGGGTGGCTGTAATATACCTTGGTGTCTATGTGTGGGAAACACTAGCACGGAAACTAATAACTGTTTGTTTACCACAGCCTCGGCTTCTGCGCATTTTATTCATTTTTAAACATTAATTGTTTAGCCCTGAATGGACAGATGATGGTACAGAGGCAGACAGGAAATAAGGGGAGAGAAAGATGGGTATGACATGTAACAAACCCCATGAAAACACTAAAACTAACCTCGGGTGTACACATAGTCGCATGCGGACATCTGCGTACCGCCAATCTGTTGTGAGCGCATCGACTTGCCCTGAGTTTTATAAACAGAGTGTTTTGTCCATGTACATGTCTGTTTGGGAGTATAATACTAGTCTTGGTGGGTTTCTCAACACTTTCTGTCTTTCTGAATACTTCCTGTCTGTGGCCTTAAAGTTAAGGTCTGTTGGTTCCTATTTAAGATGTAAGTTCCTATTTAAGATGTAAGAAGACTCAAAACTATAAAGTTTCATTTGGTCAAATGTTCAGTATTTTCCTTCTTCTACTAAGCATCACTTAAACAGGAGAAAAAAGTGCATTTTATGGGACTATTTTAGCTGCAGATTTGTTACATCAGTGTGTATTTACTAAATGGTAGCTGTTGGTCGTTCTTTGAATGGGATTAATTGAAAGAAGAGAAAAATATAAAATATTAGACTTAAACAAATAGATGGTAAGCTTCCCAAGGATGTCATTGGGGAATTTAGGAAAATGAGTCTGGTCATAACTAAAAAATAAACTTCCATTCTCCATACACATACTTTGATCTGTATTAATGCGTAACATTTAACAAAACACAGATTTTGTTTCATGCTTGTTAGAAAGCCCTACCCATTAACTTCCACAAGGAACTGAACCCACAACTCTGGCAATTTAACTGAATGCCTTTACCCTCTGACCCAGTAATGGATTCATTCCTCTAATCAGATTAGACTCTGATGTGTTTTTATGTTTTAATGGATGTTTGGATTTAACTGTAAAAAGGTTCCAAATATTGTTTCAGGAGACAACTGTTATACAACCCGACCACCTCCACCTACACACACACACACACACAGCCTGACCGCCTGCTGACATTTCAACATGATTGAAGGGATTTCAGAGGATTTTCCGCTCTGATTCATCTCAGGTTAAACTGTCTTTTTGTCTGAAAATAAGAGTTTTAAGTTTAATCCCCAAATTAGATCTCCGCCACTAAATGCCTAAATGGAGCTCATGGAATTAAAACAAAATAAAAATAAATCGCCATTAACTTTGATGGAATATCTTCATTATTATAAAACAGTTGCGAGGAAGCAGTCAGCCGCGTTTTCCACCTGTTGAGTAATTAATGTTGAGCTTCAAGTTCTTTCCAAATATAGACGTTTTGTTTTGCAATGAAATTACGGCGACACACATCAATAAGTTAATGGAGAGATGATGTAACAAGGCTTTTTGCTTTTTTATCATCTCCCTGACAAACGGTCTCACAGTGGACCCATGACACTGAAATAATTCACAACAGAGTAACGTAAAATCAAGAGTATGGCAGGAAATGAAAAAACCTGCACTTTAAACAAAGCAGGAAAGCATTAAACTACATTATCAAACCCACTGAAGCTTTTACACAGATACAGTAGTGTCGATAAGTTATATAAACTCCACTTACAGCGATCTGCAGGCATGCAATTCTCCGTTCACAGTCAGCATGTTCTGATTTATTCATCCGGTAATCTTTTTCCAGTCTGTTATTTCAGTCAATATTTAAAATTGAAATAATGTAATTTGACTGTGGGAGGAAAAAAGTAACCAATAGCATTTGAAATGAAACGTCACTCCGTCCTGCCTCCGATCATGAAAACACATTTTACTGCAGCTGATTTTGTATTTTATTTGAGTAGTTTTTCAAAATATCCTTTTTCAAAAGTGTGTTTTTATTTCACAAAGCTAACCATATATTATGTGTTTTGTCTGTGTTTCTACTCAAAACTTCATAATGATTTAACTAAACTAGCACTTGTCTCCTCTTCCAAAAAAATGTTGTTAAAGATTGATGTGAGCATTTAAGTACTCACAAATTAACAAAAATGACCCCAAAACACAAAGATTTCAGAGAAATTGTCTTTGCAAAATAAATGATGTATTTCGTGGATTTACTTGGACTTCTACAAGATTAGAAAGTGCCCTATATATGTGGGGATAAATATGTTGACTATTGACTGTAAAAGGTGGAGTTGAAACACTGCAGACCAGCCAGAGTAGTGGCCAAATTGCATAATTACAACGTCATGATATGCACTCATGTCCAGAAAGACCCAAAACTACACTGTGAAAGAAGTGTCTGTAAAACGGTGGATACATTGGTGACTTGTGTCACCATAGGAATTTGATCCAGACAGGACAGGACAGAACAGACAGGATGACAGACACTTAATCACATAGACATGCAGTGTTTTCTTTCCTCATAGAAGATGCTGAAGACACGACCTGCTACCACATTACTTGTGTTTGGTCTTGTAATGTCCCTTTGTGGGTCGAAGTGTTGGACATTTCTCTTTTATTTGACGAGTGACGGATCCGTTTAGTTGACAGTGAACACCATCAGACCGACTCACCCTGATCTGCGCTGGCGGCATTACCGTTCACCCAGATGTCTGCGGAGTTTTAATGGGAAAGTAGTTGGAGGAAGTGTTGCATTTTCATTAACAGCAAGCAGATTTTTACCAAAATCTCATCATATATATCAAATAGGGAAGTAATGTCTTGTTTCAAAATAAAAGCCTTTTCCATTTAGATCAATAAAGGCACTGCTGTTTAAGGGTTTTAACTACGGATCAGGACTTCCCACAGTTCTGTCGATAAAGTTACATAAACTCTCTGAATGATGACCTAACGGATGGCCTGAATATCAACAGGCTGCCTTCCTCAGCAGCAGACTGCTGCTATCGATCGCAGAGGGGATGACCCGATCAAACCCTGACCTGCGATCTGAAATCAATATCAGCTCATCAGTGGAAATTCACTCGCACACAGAATGCGCCCTCGGCTTTTTTAATGCCAGGCTGGATTAACATTAGCAGCAGTTTGTGAGAGGAAATGGGAAACAGAGGTTTTAATTTAGTGAAATCTGGAAAATGATTCGGAGATGGAAACATCCTCCGAGTTCTTTCATCATGTGTTGAACAAACAAACGTGTTGGTTTGATCTCAGCTGGAAATCTCCTCTGTCACTTCATTCCTTAACAAACAAGGAAACAGAGGAAATGAGATTTTAATGATTTGAAGGTTAGAAAAATAAAACCTCACACGTCTCTGCTGTAAGTGAGGGGGTTTACACGTATGTGTGTGTGTGTGTGTGTGTGTGTGTGTGTGTGTGTGTGTGTGTGTGTGTGTGTGTGTGTGTGTGTGTGTGTGTGTGTGTGTGTGTGTGTGTGTGGTTTATGAGTAACAGTATGTGTGGCTTGAACATTTATATAATGTGTTTGTTGTCTTGTGTCTCCCCAGAGGAATTATCAATCAGCATATCAGTGTCCAACTCCCAGATACAAGAGAATGTGGTAAGTCTCTCATATCATCTTCTTGTGTTACAGATGTCACAACCAACATGTTCTGTCTTGAATTTTAAAATTGGCGGGAAAGAAAACAAAGATTTGAGTTTACTGAGGAGTCTGAATTTGAGATGAAACAGATTTGACTCTTCTGGAGTCCTAATGCGAGAAATTAATTCAACCGTTATTTAAATCCTGAAAAACATGGAGGTAGAGACTTCATTTAGAATATATCCAAGTAAAAATGTAGACAGAAGCTTCCCCTTTCTTCTTGTTTACTCTTTATTATTGAATTTGTTTTGTCTAAGGGGGGAATGACAATTAAGTCTTTGTTTTTTGCAGTGAAATATGAGTATACAAAATTCAGAAGTCTATCTGCTTAATACATTATATTATAACCACGTCCTTGTCTCTTTCTTATACATACTAATAAAACTGATCACAAAATAAACCCAAATAAGAAACCATCGAAAAGATAAGTAAAATGATAAGAAAACAAATAGTAGTAGTAAAACAAATGAATCAACTAAAACAAAAACAGCCTGAGGTTTGTTTGTCAGTATGTCTCAGTAACAACACCGCACTGTAAAAATAATCCTACAAATTCAATGTCAAAGTTCTCTCTATGCAAAATGGCCCCTTTCATAGTGTTGAATTAGGGCTCTATGACGGACACTTTAAGCCCTTTATGACCACTTTCTCAAAGTCTGCATTTCTGCAGAATTATCCTCAGTATGTAGTGTTGTAATGTAAAACCTACAGGCATCATGTGTTACCAGGTTAACCTCCAAAAACACTTGAAATAAATAACGGTAATAATGTTTTATCATATCACATGTAACAAGGTAACAAGAGCATGCAAATGTGCCCACAGTTAGAATGTAACTTAAGCTCATTAGCTTGTTAATGTGTAATGTGTACAGTTAGCGTGTTAGTATGCTACGTCAGTATTAATCTCAAAGTGTAGCTGAGCTTGGTGTATCTGGGTAAAGATGGTATTTGTCCTTATTAGTAGAAATGGTTGTTTTTTTTTTTTGGCCTTTTATGGCTTTATTGATAGTACAGATGAAGGATGACAGGAAACAGGGTGAGAGAGACGGGGAATGACACGCAGCAAAGGGACCCGGGCCGGGATTCGAACCCGGGTCCGCTGCAGAGCCTCAGCACATGGGGCGCGCGCTCTACCCACCGAGCCACACAGCGCCCCAGAAATGGTTGTTTTTTTAATAGTTAAATTAGATGATTTGCTGATTAATTTGATCTCTTCGTTGTTCAGGATATCAGTTCGGTGTATCAGATCTTTGCTGACGAGGTCCTCGGCTCTGGACAGTTTGGGATCGTCTACGGAGGTGAGTCAGGAAAATTCACCTAAACTGCTTTTATTGCACTAATGAAAATGGGTTTGCTGCTGTCTGACCATGTCACCCTCCTAAATCTACCAGAGACGGCCTCAAAGTGTTTTATTTGAGACACGATCACATGACTGTGAAGGTTCATGAAAATATAGAGAACAACATTTAACATTAATCATCATGTTTTACCTTTTACCTGCTGATTCCACGTCACTCTCTGTCAGCAGAGGGTTAAAACGTTCTCCCTTCCACTCGTCTTCTGCAGGTAAACACAGAAAGACGGGCAGGGACGTGGCCATCAAAATCATCGACAAAATGAGGTTTCCCACCAAACAGGAGAGCCAGCTGAGGAACGAGGTCGCCATCCTCCAGGTGCGACACGCCGACTGTCAGCAGCGTCACACAACACTGAATCAAGCGACATTTTAAGATATGATCTAATCAAACTCGTGTCCGTCTTTTACTTCTCATTTTACATGTTGTGGCGCAGTTTTTTGTTTTCCTGATTTGTTGATTAAATAAAATATTGAAAGAAAAATGTAGTAAAACATTTAATTTAATTTAATCTGTCTTAATTGTTCTTGTCTTGTGTCTGACAGAACCTCCATCACCCAGGCATCGTAAACCTGGAGTGCATGTTCGAGACACCTGAGCAGGTGTTTGTCGTCATGGAGAAGCTCCACGGCGACATGTTGGAGATGATTTTATCCAGCGAGAGGAGCCGACTGCCCGAACGCCTCACCAAGTTCCTGGTGACGCAGGTCAGTGAAACCGGGAACAGATATGATCAGTAGTATCTCTCACCTGAAGGAGCTCAACTCATCAACAGTACATGTTGTGTCTGTAGATCCTGGTGGCCCTCAGACATCTTCACTTCAAGAACATTGTCCACTGTGATCTGAAGCCTGAGAACGTCCTCCTGGCCTCAGCAGAACCCTTCCCCCAGGTGAGAATAACTCATGGATCGCTCTCTTTTCTTTCCGCAGCTTTAAATGTTTGACGGGACTTCAGCATTCACCTCTCTCGTCCTCCAGGTGAAACTCTGCGACTTTGGCTTCGCTCGCATCATCGGCGAGAAGTCGTTCCGTCGCTCCGTCGTCGGCACGCCAGCATATCTGGCTCCGGAGGTGCTTCGCAGCAAAGGCTACAACCGATCTCTGGACATGTGGTCAGTCGGCGTCATCATCTATGTCAGTCTGAGCGGGACGTTTCCCTTCAACGAAGATGAGGACATCAACGACCAGATCCAGAACGCCGCCTTCATGTACCCACCCAACCCCTGGAAGGAGATCTCAGAGGAGGGTAAGGGACGGTTCAGGCTCTCCATATTTTTCATTAATTGGAATTAGTTTGCAGAAATCCATTTCACTTTGACATTAAGGAGTTTTTTTTGTACATACTTTGTTTTGTATTTTTTGTATATTGACCGTAATTTCATTTATAAAAGCAAGAAAACTAATTAAAGGGGCAAATACTCTTTATAGGCACTGTACATTTCTCTTTCTCTTCGGCTGCAACTATCAATTATTTTTCATTGTTGATTCATCTACTGATCAATTTCATGATTATTTATAAATTGGTTTGTTTATAAAACGAAAACAAAACCAGCAGTCCAAAACCCAAAACACTTCCATGAATAACAAAGAAAAGCGGCAAATGTTTGACTTCTTTTTTACCAGAATGATTGATATGACTTTTACATAAGGTTCCATAAGGTTCATGAAACCTAAATGAGAGACGGGTGTGCTGGCTGAGTGATTCAGAGCAGGTGTCCTGTGTGTATTTTAACGCTGAGTGTTTGTTGTTCCTCTCAGCCACAGACCTCATTAATAACCTGCTGCAGGTGAAGATGAGGAAGCGCTACAGCGTGGACAAATCACTGAGTCACCCCTGGCTGCAGGTGAGCGGACTGATTTCTACTCTGACCGACCTTCAGAAACACCGCAGCAGGAGAGGAAATGTGTAAAGTCTCCAATCAAGTCAACTTTCTCTTTTAATATAGCATAATATCACAAAGGAACGTAGGCCAGTGCTGCAGGAGTACCAGCTGATGCTTTCCTTTACTACATTTTATTTTTAAGATATTTTTGAAAAATATTCAGTGTTGTAAGGTAACTTAATTAGACAAGTAGCTTTTTAGTGTCGGTTTCAGTGTTTTAGCATCTAATTGTTACAAAACATAGTGCAGTGAAGAAGAAAGTAATGACAGCTGTAGGTATTTTAAGGACAGAACATTCGAAAGAAAGAAACCGTTTTAAACAACCTTCACAGCCATTTCTGAGTTTACAAGGTGCATTCAGGGGCACTTGAGCTGCATGTGAAACTGACAGACAGCAGAGAAGACATAAGCATGTCTGTAAATAACAGCAAAAAATGGAGGAGACTTTAAGCATAGTTTTTAATCATATGACTGTTTTGGTACATTCACCCAACAGTGTCGCTGAAGTTCTACCCACATCTGGTGTTTGGCAAGTGCTAATTTTGGACCTGCACCCATGTGGAAAGGCATATTAAATGTTTGAATTTTTTTAACCTACAGATCTGCTGGGAATGAACCAAAAACCGTTTCAACTTTGACAGAAAATGTTGTGTTCACGTTGGAGTGGATCGCAGGAAGAAGATGATTGAGAAAATGTGTTTTCAGCTGTCTTAAGCTCGAGAAGTTAAACTGACTGAGGCTCACTCTTGTCGTTCTCTTCATCTTCCAGGACTACCAGACGTGGCTGGACCTCAGGGAGTTTGAGACGCGGCGAAGAGAGCGCTACATTACCCACGAGAGCGACGACGCCCGCTGGGAGGAACACGCTGACGAAAGAGGCCTGTACTACCCCAAACACTTCATCATGTCTCCCAACCTGGACGACATGGAGGAGGACCCCTAGAGGCTGAGGAGGGTAAACGCCTCCTACGAGGAGGCAGCAGAATTGAGAAGTTCATCAGCGTTATGATCCATGGAGACTGTCACCGTGGAGACCCGGAGCGTTCCCTCAGGTGGCATGGGACTACATGTCCGCGGCGCTCAGACGGCTGTGAGGACACTGTGATGATAATTCAGGTCCAGACAGTTTCACATTTTTTAAAAACAACCTGTGAGCCAAAATCTTTAGAGACACTTTTCCCAGGATTCAACACGAAATAAACGTCTGCACTGCCAGTCAAGTCGCAGAAGGGCTAAATAAAAAAGAATGAACTAAAAAAAACTTTATGAACTTTTTCACCCAAACAGAATATTTTTATGAAGTCGTCGTTGCATTTTAGATGTTATAAAGCCGTCCAGATGTGTTTTGTTACAGTCGTCCTGTGTGAAGCTAACTGGAACCCAGAAGAAATGAACATGTCTTGATTATGTTTGATTATGTTGTCAGTTTTTTCTTTGTTAATTGTTGGGATGTTTTTGCACTATTGGGAAACTCTTAAGGAGAATTTCACTGATTTGTTCGTTCATCTGCGAAAGTAAACTTCTTCATTGCTTTATGAGATCTGAGTTGAAGAACAGAGCTGCAGGTTTATCTTCTGTACAGAGTTCAGACTGTTTGTCAGGTTTCAGAGGTATTTTAAATCTTTGACTTGTAATTTTCAGAAGGAAAAGTCAGAAAATCACATTCAGACTAAGATTATAAATTATAAAAAATGATATGTTAATCTTTCTCATATTACCACCTGTAAAGCCAGAAAAACTGTTGAAAATGATGTCTTAAAACTCAGGACTCAAACTCTTTTTATAAAGCAGACATCAGGCTGCTGCATGGGATATTTTTGCAGACAAACAAATTGAGTTATTTTAAGAGTGATTTCATCTAAAACTTTGGATGAAGACGAGCTGAGAATCGAGCTGCTATTGTCTCTCTGTCTTTCTGTGGAGGCTGCCTGAGAAAAGACTGAGCTGAGGGCTGACGCTGGTCCTGAGAATTTATTTCACGCCTTTTATATTTTTGCAAGAAATGTCGTGTCATGTCGTGTGACTTTGATGGAAAAATATTAAAGCCGAATGGTTTACCTTGGGAAAATCTCATTTTATATTCTTATTCAGAGCAACTTACAGATGCAGCTGCAGAAAGAAACTCGTTACATTACAACCAGCAGCAGCATCACTTGAGTTCACTTCTGCATATGGATCCTTGCTTTAATTCCCCATTAATCATTGAGGCGAAGGAGGAAAACAAAGAAGATAAGGTGAAGTATTTAACTTTACCAGGACTAACTTTTCAGTCTAAACTTCTTCAGGTGCTGATGAAACAACAGAGGAGTTAGTTGTTTTGATATTAAACCAATTAGTCATCAGAAATTCACATCGGTGAGGTGAGTGTGCTCACCCTGCTGCTGTCTGCCAACAGATACACAAGTATCTGCTGCTGCGTAGCACCAGACCACAGAGCCGCTTCATTCCTCAGGCGTGAAACTCCTCAGTTCATCCTCCACCTTCTGGTGTAGATGAGTACTGAAAGACCTCCAGCATTTTTGCGGGTATATTTGGAATTTAGAGGCTTCACGACAAAAGACAGCTGCTGTTTATTTAGCAAACCGCTAAACAGACATCTCCATCTGTGAGATAAAAAGGGATTTGTAGATTTTTTTAACAAATGGCAAATTGATATGAGCCCTGACTACGGAGCTCCTCGTCTCATGCTGTCAGTACAGTTAAAATGTTTGTTTTTTTAAATAACCAAGTGAGAAACTGATACCTTTTGCTGACATTGTGTCCAACCCCACGCTATAGTCAGGTTTAAAAGGAAATAAGGTTTGAATCAATCTGGTGGCAGGTTCAAGGTGAGAAACCTTCTAAACATCTTTTGGAGGAGTTCGATAAAATCCTCCTTTGTTCCAAACGTTGGCGTCAGACTCATTAAACCTGAATCAGACGGAGGGCTGATAACGATCGGCAGCAGGATGTTTGGAAACGATCATTTAATTACCAATCCTGAACACGATCGCTTCGCTGCGCCGCTCCTCTGGAGGACGGACGCTTGTTTTGGCAGCGGTGACCCCCCCCCCACACATGTGTAACTGAATCTTTTAATTGCTACCGGAGCAGCGGCCAGCCCGCTGTGAATGGCTGCTGCACAACTGTGAGCTCAGCCAACTGCTTCAAGATGTGGACGGAGGCCGACGGGGAAGAGATCGTCCTGACGGGGACAACCTCTGACATTTACTGGTGTCACAGGTTTCTCCCGCGGCTCAGCATCTCGTGACCTACAGCTTCATTATGTAGGATTTTGTTGTCATTTGGAAGATAAAAATGGCTTTTTTCACTTTTTTTCAGCACACAATTTTTCCCGATCCAAATGAATTTACAGTTGAGTTCAAGAGAAACTGACTTTTTAATGTTCGACATAAAAACCTACTACAGAATAGCACATTTCTCATCCTCTCTTGCTCATCTTCTCGTGAACATGATCTTCAGAGATATCCCATAATATTTGTCAAGCGTTCGGAGACATTTCCAGTCTTTTCCGGATTGCTAAGTGAGGTTTCGAGTTCGTTTCAGCCCATCAGGAGAACTTGAGCTGGGTGAATCCGGCCACAGGCAGCGGCGCCGGGCTCCTCTTCTCCAGCGTCAGCCCCTCCAGTCTCTTGGGTTTGGCCAGCCGGCTGTGGTGCAGCAGGCTGAAGAAGTGGAAGCGCTCGCCCATCTTGCTGGGGTTGGTCAGCATGTCGTAGCTGCTGATCAGCTGCTTCCTGGTGGACGGGTCGCCGCAGTTCCTGAGCAGAACCTGTGGGAGAACCAGGTGAGTTAAACCCTCCCTTTATTAACCCACCTCGCTCAGTTTCTACCCGCTGACTGCAGTTTATTACTATTAGAGCGACCAGCACATTTCAGAGCTGCATTCTTTCAACTGGGTTTTTTTTAGTCCACTGTTGCTGATGCTGAGCTTTCTCTGGAGAACCTGTCAGACCGTCAGTCTCACCTGCATCCTGGAGTCGATGCCCATGTTCTTCAAGAACGTCCTCTGAGTGACGGGGCCCAGACAGGCCGCGTCGCTCCCGGCCATCCTCCGCAGGTAGCTGAAGTCCACGTCGGCGGTGAGGTCGGCCGAGCCAGGGGAGGACAGGACGTCGTGGAGCTGGTGACCCTTAAAACCCTGATCAGAAAACAGTGTCCCCATCAGGTTCTGTTCGCTTCAGTTCTCTGAGCCAAAAACACAGTCACAAACGCTGTTTTGCTGTGAATCATCAGCGATGATGACCTAATTTGGGTGAACTGTTTCTTTAAATGTTACTTCCCTATTTTTCCTTGAAACGACAACAGTTCAAACCTGTCGGAATTTAATGAACCTGACTCCCCAATCATGGATCTGCTCATAATGTACAGATACCTTTAGGTGAGTCGATAATGACTGAATTTCCTTCTTTTTTTTTCGTGACCTGTTCCTTTAAATTATTTTGTCAATACTGAGGAAATGAGAGCATCAGAGGCAGATGAGGAGCCCATCGACCCTGGCTTCCTCTCCGCCTGCAGCTGACGGGCTTCACTGCTTCCTACATCTGTTTCCTTCGGCTACAACTGAAGAGAGGACGGGACGACATGTCCAGAAACGTCCTCAGCGTCCTCCTTTGAGGTCCCAAAGTCTCACATTGTTCCTCATGAAGACTTACATGTTTATAAAGAGGAAGGAAACATGTAAAACTGTAACGGTATTATAGTTCTAAACAAAAATTCTGAGTCAAACACTACGCTCTTCTATTACAACCCTCTGAAACACAGGCTGTAAGAGCAGATGTGTTGTATCTGACTGCATTAGATTCTACAGGTGTGCCCTAAGAAAAATGTCCCATCTTACTCTGAATGTGTCCGTCTTGGTTCCGTCGTGTCCGTAGTCGGCGATCAGCGCCGCGCCGCCGTCCTCTACGATCCGCCGGGCCAGCTGCTGAACGATGACTCCGCCCTCTGCACACACCTCCACGTGGCTCCGCCTCTCATCTGCCTGACGCACACAAACGCAACATTATCTTTCCACACCTGTGAGGAGCGACTCACAATAGTGAAATTCATTCAATATTCCATATTCAAATCTGCCCTGTAGCTGCAGTGCATTCTGGTCCATTTCTGCCCTCTGTGTCTCCTCTTTAATAATTTCCCCCGCCTGTGTTTGTTAAATGCTCCTGCAAAACTGCATCAAATAAGAGGACATTCAGACGGCTTCTGGAAATATCTAGGTACATACTCGTCATCTGGGAAAATGCACCTAAATAAGACCAGAAATTTTCGGTTAATCATCACCAACCGCTGCTTTACTGAACATCTCTCTTGTTTACAGTCGCCACATCACTCACTGATGCCTCTTTAAATCTAGAAAGGCAGCTGAAACGGCCAACTTTAGAACAGACGACCTCAGTAAGAGATGAACAGCGCTTTTCTTCTTCCCTTACTCTCTAAAGTTTTCGTAGTTTGATGACACGGAGGCTGAACTCTGACTTCAGAGCAGCTTCTTCATCCGAGCAGACTGATGATGATGATGAGGATGATGAGGATGATGATGATGATGATGATGATGTCAGCCTCTGGCAGGAGGTTCAAAGTGTCTGAAGTGAGCCAGTAAAAGCCAAATCAAACAGGCTGTGAACGTATAGCTGGTGGAACTGTGGGCAATAAAAACCAGATGGAGGCTGTAAAACAAACCTCAGAGTTTATCTGAGGAGTTCGTTTCCACAAAACGGTACTGAGTCTCTTCATTCTTAACCTCTAAGCTCAAACTATACAACTCTTATAAATGTCCTCAAGTGAAGTTAAAAACAACCTCTGCGATTTAAAAAAAAAAAAAAGGAGTCTCGATCTTTGTAGTTCTGGTCCTTTTCATGTGTTCAGAGCTTTAGTGCCACATAAATCATTTTAAATAATAGTTTATTACCATTATTATTATTCAATGCTGTTAGTCCACAGATGGAAAATATATCTTTGGTAATCATTTGTTGAAAAAAAAAAAAGCCAAACATTCTCAGATTCCAGCTGTTTCAGAATCTGCTGATTTATTCTGTTTAATATTGAATTTCTTGAGTTTTAAACTCAAGATTTGATTTAGCGATTTTTTTTCCCAACATTTTGTTCTACTTCCTAAATAAACGTAATGTCCTTCTGTCAATTTTGAGAAACAGCAGATGTAAAACTGTCGGAGTTTAAGGACTTTTTCTTCCATTCTTGTCTTGTGAAACAAGACGAGAAGACATAAAATCTGCTAAAAAAAAATGGAAATCTAAACATCCAATCATTCCGACCACTGAGTAACTCCATCTGCCGGAAGACTGAGGAAGACTGTGTGATGTGCTTAAAAAAACCTCTGGACCACCTCCAGGTGAGTCACGCGACCGAGCCGCTCGGGTGCTGACCTGTACGAGCGTGGACGAGGACAGGGTGGGAGACGGCGCCACCACGAATCTCAGCTGGTCCTCCTTGTCCGGGTCGATGTCCACCATCACCTCCCTCCAGCCTCTCTCTGTCCGCTACACAAACAAACAGACGCACACAGGTGGCAGTGAACAACTGGGAGAGGGTTCTGCTGGTTTCTTCTTTTCATAGCTAATCATTTATCACAGGTTTTAAAAAATCGAAATGAAGGTCATATCTGGAGAGAGAAAAAAAAAGGGTTCCTTTTCGCTGGATGGAAATAAATGATCTCAATAAAGGTACGTCTTATCTGATCTTATCTTAAATCAGACATGAAGGTGATAAATGTTGACACAATCTGAATAAAAGACCATACAAACCTGCTGTGCAGAAATTCACACTGAAAACCACAATTTACTGCAGCTAAAGCATCTGATCACTCTGCTGGTACCTTCTTCATGTTCACATTTCTAGAGAGATTGTCATTCTGTGAAGGAGTAAAACTTTTCATTTCAGTTAATGTCAGCTCCACCTGGTGGCAGCATGATATAATTACACTGTGAGTGACAGTAACGCAGGCCACGCGTCTACAGCCCAGGCTCACTGAGACGATTCGACTGAAAACAGAGCACAGTTATCATTTGAAAATCTTTTTTTTTAAAAAGCTAATAAAAACATCTGTAACCGCACCAGGATTCTACCCACAGAGGCCTGACACTTACCTGAAACTTGTGGATCGGCAGAGCGTCAAAGAATTCATGAGCGACAAAGATGCTGAACCCTGTGAGGAGGAGAAGAAGAAGAAGAGGAGAAAAAGTGATTGTAAGAGAATTCTCCTTAATTCTATTGTTATCCACATGAGTGCCTGAAATGTGTTATTTTATGCCACATCGTTGTGTAGATTTCTGGTGATGAAGCACTCTGCATTCCTGGTTCTACTCAGCTGTTCTTTGTTGTACCTTTGGGGACGTCGTCTAAGCGGCGGTACCAGGACACCGGCAGCCCCGCGGCGGTTTCCCCGCTGCGGTAAACCGGTTGGTCCTCGGTGTCGGCCTCCCGGCTGCTGTCCCCGGTCAGATTCTGGGCCTGAAGGCGACTCAGCGCCGGACTCACCTCGACCAGGTGGAGAGACACCGAGGCCCCGCCGAGCACCGACCGCAACTGACCGAACACCTGCAGGGAATAAAAACACAGAACGTCATTTTTTTTCAGATGAACATGATCATAATGTTTATAATGCACATGTTCATGTTGCATGAGTAGGGATACAGCAGAGAGGAATGCATTTAGATCTGAAAGGTTTGCAGGTTTGCACGCCTAATTTTGAACCGTCCTGAGCATTTTGACAAATAATACATTTGTCTGAATGACAGAGGTATGTTCAAATTCCTTGAACAGAAGTGATTCAAGAACCAGAGCTAACTTGGTTAAAAAAAGAGGAATTTGTGGGCAGAACACCAGGAAGTAATAAACCTCAAACTTCTAATGTGTTTGTAAAATTCCCTCCGACTTCTCAGCTCTTAAACAGACTGTTGATCTGACGATTTTCAGTCTTACTCTGAGGACGTCGCTGGCCAGCGATCCTTTTCCCGGGCCGAGCTCGACCAGCTGCAGCTGTTTGGGTTGACCTGCTCCCATCCACTCACTGAGGACCCACACACCGACCAGCTGAAACAAACCGGAAACATGTTCACAACATAAATGATGAACTGTTTAGTCAGTCAGCAGGAAAACAAACCGTTGAGAGTTTGATGTTTGATTTATCATTTCAATTAATTCAGTCAGTTCTCAATCAAAGAATATTAGTTTCTTATATTAGTTAAGTAAGTAAGTTTTGAGTATTAATTGTTTGGAGAGTTTTTATTCTTGATGAAGCAAATAAATTAATCTGGTACTGTGATTGGACGGTTTAAATGAGCCGTTTTTCTTTTCAAAACTTTAAAAGAAGTTTTTCCTAAACAGAAAACTAGATTTTAAGTTGATGTTTTCCAGGCTTTCCGTGTATTTATGGAATATTTTTATTGATGGTGATTTATCATATACAGTAACACTTCATATAGTCAACAGTAAATGTATGTAAAAAAAAAAAGAGACACATCATGTCCAACTGAATCTGCGTGTCAGTGATTTTTTTCCTTTAAAATGTGGCATTTTCAGCCTCACCTCTCCGAAAATCTGACTGATTTCTGGTGACGTGATGAAATCCCCCTCAGGTCCCAGCATGTTGTTCTTCACATAATAACCCTGAGAGACAAAACAAATGGCTATGATTGAAGGACGACGAGCAGCAGCGAACAGTGTGAAACGTTTTCAGGTTACAACAAATAAAGGAACAGTTAAAAACAGTAATTCATCTTTTAGAATTGGAATCAGGGACCCTGAATTTGGAAGCACCATGGACAGAGACCAGTCCTCTGTCCATACATATGTCTCCCCCCAGTGTCCAAAGCAATAATGACAGTGGGGGAAAAAAAGATTCACATTTTAATCTGTGTTTCTGTATTACTACAAAATAAAACCGATGATTACTGACCGTGACAGGGTTGGTGAGCACCTCTCTCATGTACTCGGCCACTGTAATGGGACCTGTGGATTTTATTTTGGAGGTCAGGTGTCTCAGCATGGAGGGCTGAGGCTTCTCATCTGCTGACGGGCAGCAGAAGAGTCTGCTCTGAGCTCCTCGCCACCGCACTGCCACACACAAACATCAAAACAGACAGTTTGTATGATAAAAACAACATCTGAATGAGATGTAAACTCATTTACACTCTAAAGACATTTGACTTGTGCTCTGATTTAATTTTTGATTTATTTATCGCAGGAATTTACAATTCGGAATCTAAAGTTAAAACGTGGTAAACATCATGTACATCTTTAGCAAAAACATGGATTCAATATCACATAAATAGAAAGATGTGGTACGGGCATAACTGGGTGGGACGTTTATCTGTTAATCTCAATTCAATCGTGTTTACGATGATCAGATGTCTGCACTCACCTGCTGCCGATGGACCGACGGGATGTATGAAGACTCTGCTGATATGCTGCAGTGTTTTAGCACCAAGACAAGCCCTCATTCTGCCGTACGTAACTACGAGTACAACTATAGTACTTTTAATATTAAGTCTGATAGCATTGTATGAGAAAAAAAAACGTAGTTGTTATTCAAACCTAACTTGAACCACATGGACAAACTCTGCTCAGTTCTCTGACAGGATAGCGGCTAGCCGCTTAACATTAGCCACGTAAGGTACAAGTACGTCGGCGGCCAATGACGAACGGAACCGAAGCAAGAAATAACGTTTCAGTTTCGGGTATACACGATTAAAATGTAAAAGTGTTTATTTGTGCATGTCGGCCCTGTAAAGCGGCTGAAAGCTACAAAGTCCTTGTGCAGGAACGTAATGCTAACGCTGACAATGTGATAATTTTAGTCACGCTGCATTTAAAGATGCACGTTCCGGCTAACCTTTCAAAATAAAAAAAAGATTTGCTGGATATGTTTGTACAGCCAAATGAAAACAAAACATATCGTTTTTCAAGTTTATGTAACACAAATCTGGGTCCGTCTGAATATTTGCGAGTATTTCCTTTATTTGATGGTGAATTCATCAATGAAGAAAAAGTGTGTCCACCCCCCAACTACAAAAGACGCTTGCTCCCCTTTAGTGGCATATACTATTTTATTTTGAAAGAGACACGAGCATTTCCTGTGTCATAGTGAACTTGACACGTCGAAAGGACGACAAACGCTCTGATTGGACGAAAGTTGGTTACGTATGACTCTGGTTAGACAGCTTAGCTGCGCACTTTGTATACAAAATTATATTTAAAGAATCTGAAAGAAATGTTTAATGTTGTCTCTCTATTTAAGCTTACGTTTGAATTGAAAAAATATATTATTAGTTTGTTTTTTTGAAGTCCGGAAGCTCCGTCGTGACGTCGCCTTTCACATCCGGGTCACGTCTTCCTCATGCTGCAGCAAGCATGGCAGCGAAAAACAAGCACCGTAAAAAATCCAAAGCGACCAGAAAAGTGACATTTCAGCCCGAAGAAAACGACATGGAGGCTGAAAACAGCGGCGGGGACGAAGATGGCGACGGGGCTGCTGTTGGAGCTGAAGACAAAGTGGAGAAAGATGAAGAATTCAACCTGGAGGAGGTTTTACGGCTGGGAGGAACACAGGTGAGTTTACCAGATACAGCCTCACTACAGGCACAGCTTCGGTTAATAAACCTGGAGGTGTTCGAGGTTTAACGAACGTAAACCCACGTAGACATTTTTTTATGTGAAATTCAGTTACATTTCTATCAAACATGAGGTGACGTCAGTGTAAACCACCAATGTTACTGTAACATCTTTCTAAAAGTTACTCTGGGTTGACTAACCCATATACACATACATAACCAGGGCTGCAAAGAAGGACTGTGTCCATTGACTAATCTTCCTGTAATCTAATATATTATATTAATATTTTAGTTTGTTAAATGCTAGAGAATGGTTAAAAAATTGCCTAACTTGCCTAAGTTTCCAGAGCTCAAGGCAAATTTGTATTAATATAAAACAGAGAACATCGTTAATGAAACATGCTAGAGGTTGGACCAAGGGGAGAGCTCATCATTTCATCATTTCAGCTTTGACTGTAACAATAATTGAACAACAAGTGAAAAGACAAAAATTTGGAAATGCTGTGGGATTTGATAATATGTGAGAATGTATTTCAAGGAAAATTTTCTAAAAGTACATTTTTAGTCCATAAAATGTCACAAGTTCACAATGTCCAAGGTGACATCTTGAAATCACCCGTTTTGTCCGACCAACAGCCCTAAACCTAAAATTACAACTGATCAGTTATCAAAAAAGTCTGCCAAATAATATTCTATTTGGAACAGAATCATTCGATTGAAAGAAAAACAAATCAGCAGCTATTTTAATGATTGATTTATTATATTGTCCCACTTTAAAGCGCCTTAAGTGTAATGTTATTTGATTTTGTTTAAGCTTATTAATCAGGAATATTTCCATTGAGATTCAGAATCCTTTACAAAGATGGCCTGGCCAAGACAGCATAAAACCTTTTCATGTAGAAACAAACATGAAGAAACAATGACTTAAAACAACCAGCATGCATTTTCACATGAAAGGAACAAACAACAGCCTTAAAACAGGCATTAAACTTGTATTAGACATGTATTGTACTCTATAGTGACAGTTTTCTTATGATATTTTCTTCTCTTCTCTCTGTAGGCTGACTATGTCATGCTAGCCGCACTGGACGACTCCAATGAGATCGTGGATGGAGGGAAAAAAGGAGCGATAGACGACCTAGAGGAGGGCGAGCTGGAGAAATTCATCACCAAACTGGGCATCCGGTCGTTCAGTGGAGTGCAGATCATCGCAGACGAGCCTGAGGCCGACGCTGCCGGAAAGGAGAGTAAAAAAGCCAAAGCCAAGACGGCTTCAACTGAGGAACAAGCTTCCAACTCTCAGCAGAAAGTTGTCAACAACAAACAGGAAGTGGGGGACAAACAGAAAGCGAAGAAGATAAAAGACGCTCAGGCCAACGCTGTGAAAAAGGCAAAACAGAATGTGAATGTCTTTGAGTTCCAGCAGCGACAGGTGCTGTTGATCAAACCTGGAGGGAAGTGGTACGAACTGGAATACTCTGCCGAGGGCTCGACGTCCCCGCAGGATCCCTCACTGGTGTCCCAGTACAAGACGCTGGCCCATCGACTGTTTGAGGCCGATGTGACGCTCTACAAGAGCAAGAAGAACCTGCAGAAAGGAGCCAACTCCAACTGGATGAAGACCGTCGTTTCCTCTGGCGTGCTGGCTGACAGGATGGCGGCTATGACGGTTCTGATCCAGGACGCTCCTGTGCACACGCTGGAGCACATGGAGAACCTGGTGTCCATGGTGAAGAAGAAGGGCAGCCGGCGGATGGGCCTGATGGCTCTGGACACCCTGCGAGAGCTGCTGCTGTCTGACCTGCTGCCGGAGAACAGGAAGCTCCGCCCCTTCGCCCAGCACCCGTTCGACGTGCTGGAGGAGAAGGCCAGCGGCAACCGAGACGCCCGCGACCGCCGCCTCATCCTCTGGTACTTTGAGCACCAGCTGAAGCACCACATGGCCGAGTTCGTGGAGGCTCTGGACACGATGGCTCATGACACGGTGGCGGCCACCAAGGCGAAGGCACTGGCCACCGCCCACGAGATGCTGTGCAACCGGCCGGAGCAGGAGAGGGCGCTGCTCATCCAGGTGGTCAACAAGCTGGGAGACCCCGAGTACAAGACGGCGGCCAAGGCGTCGTACCTGCTGCAGACGCTGCTGCACAAACACCCCAACATGAAGGTGGTGGTGTGCTGCGAGGTGGAGCGGCTCATGTTCCGCCCCAACGTCAGCCCGAAGGCGCAATATTACTCCGTCTGCTTCCTCAGCCAGGTGAAGCTGAGCCACGACGAGGCCGAGCTCGCCTCCAAACTCCTCACCATCTACTTCACGTTCTTTCGCGCCTGCGTCAAGAAGAAGGACATCGAGTCGAAGATGCTGAGCGTGCTGCTGTCGGGCGTGAACCGGGCGTATCCCTACGCCGGCACCGGAGACGAGAAGGTGAAGGAGGAGCTGGACACGCTGTTCAAAGTCGTTCACCTGGTGAAGTTCAACACAGCTGTGCAGGCGCTCATGCTGCTGTTCCAGGTGATGGACTCTCAGCAGACAGTCTCCGACCGATACTACGTGACGCTGTACAGGTGAGACCACCCTCTGCACTGCACCAGACAGTCCCTCCAGATCTTACAATCACACAATTTTATTGAGAAAAAAATGGTAGCATGCTTTACCAATCACTGCAGTTTTCCAGGTATTGATAATCCATTTCAGAACCACCTCTTTGAGCCACACTGAAACAAAAGTTCATCCTGATAGAGCTGCAGTGGATTAATCAATTAACAAGTGTTAAATGAATTGCCTACTATTTCAGTATTCAATTAATCACCTCAGGACTGAGGTGAAGAAGTCATAAAAATGAAAAGAATGTAAAAGCAAAGAAAGAGTTTGGATCTATATTTAGAATTGACTAATGGATGAATATGTTATCTTTTCTTCTTCGTCTGCACAGGAAGTTGCTGGACCCCGGGCTGTCGTCGTCCTGCAGACAGAGCATGTTCCTCAACCTGCTGTACAAATCTCTGAAGGCCGACATCGTGCTGCGGCGGGTCAAAGCCTTCGTGAAGCGGCTGCTGCACGTCAGCGCCGAGCAGAACGCCAGCTTCGCCTGCGGAGCGCTATTCCTCGTGTCGGAGGTGATGAAGGCCAAACCCGGCCTCAAGATGCTGCTGCAGGAGGGCGGGGTAAGAAAGCTGCAGCAAGTCAGCATCATTAACTCATCAGAACAGCGAACAGACGATCCTTCTCTTTCTCCCTATGTGCCCCAATGAATAGTTCTGTACAATGGAATTCTCAATCTCTGAAAATCTTTAAAATATTTTCTTAAATACTAGTTGTCTTCAGATTGTAAATTTGTAATCTTCTTGTCGGTACTCAGGACGGGGAAGAGGAAGACTTCAAAGACCTGGCTGAGGAGGATGAGGATGATGATGAAGAGGAGCGCTTTGTGGACGCAGACAAACTGGAGGAAGGAGCCGAGTCACAGAGTGCAGAGACAGAGGAGGCAAAGCCCACTGCATCATGGGTACATCACAAGAACCTGGAAGGTCTGTGAGCTGCTCTGAGATTTATCAACAGTGTTGTGTGTTCCGTTGTAGTTATGGGAGTCAACAGATGTGGTGGGACAAACTGATTTTAGTATGGTAACAGCTGTGTGTTTGTCTGGTTTTATATACACATTTAATTGATTTAAATCTTTAAAAGAACCCCAAAATATTCTCAAGATTCTATCTCTGCTGTGTTTTTTATTTTTCATGTTTTTATAACAGTTTTAGCTAATCTTGAAAATGTGAGCGAACTATCAGATTTTGTCTAATAACTGATGAGCACTTTCGTATTTCATTTAAAGATTTGGGAACTTTGGATTCAGTAGTAGAACAACAACAGTAAAAATGTGTCCTTTTTTTTCAAGTATGCTCTCATTTTAAGGTAAAAGTTTCAGCGTAATTACTGTGACTGACAGTCTTCTACATTTTAAACTGTAGATACAGCCATGTTCCATGTTGTTGTTGTTGTTGTTTTTGAATATTAAATGTTGTTTTTACTTCCTGTTTACTTCCAGGGGGGAAGAGCATGCAGAGCTACGACCCGCTGCACAGAAACCCGTTATTCTGCGGCGCCGACCACACGACTTTATGGGAGCTACAGATGGTGAGAACAGACAGATGTTACAAAGTTGTTTTTAAAACTGTAAAAATAACAAAATGTTTAAAATGTAAGATATTGGATATCATACAAGTTAAAACCTTTATATGAAAGAGACCGTACTTTTCTACTCATTATATCAGGGGCATTAAATGAATATAGTGTTTTTCACAATTATTTGTGGGACGATACATTGTTCAACAACAAGTTTTTTTGGTTAACCCTCAGCAGGGATCTGACTTCTTTATAAAAGTTTCTGAACACATCTAAACAGCTTTTTGAAAATCTTGAATGTTTCTTGTGTTTCTGTGTCTGCAGCTCGCCGTGCACTTCCATCCGTCAGTGTCGCTGTTTGCAAAAACCATCCTGCAGGTAAAACCTGTTTTAATATTGTGGAGTTAGTTTGAAACGTTTCTGCTCTTACAGAAACTCCTTTTCTTCTGTGGTGGTTTCAACATGTTTTATTTTCTCTGTTAAAGTGATTGTTTGTTCATAAGAAGTTTTACTTGTTGTTTCCACAGGGAGGGTCGATCCAGTACTCTGGTGACCCTCTGCAGGACTTCACCCTCATCAGATTTTTGGACCGATTCGTCTTCAGAAACCCCAAACAGCTGACAGGAAAACGTAAGAACTACTGCCTTTTATTTTATTCCATGATTCTTGCTGTATCTGTAGTAACATACAACATATTCTAAACCATATCAAAAGAGAAGAAAACTGTGATTTCATATATTCGGAAATCTACAACTTTGTGCTTTGATGTTTTGTATCTCTTAGAAAACACAGTTGCTGCAGCAATGAAGAAGTTACCTGTCAACGTTTTACCAGGTGAGTCCCAACAAAAAACATGCTTTTTTCTTGTTTTAAAGGATTTATGAATCAAATACTTCATCAAGTGAAAAATCTCCAACATCTCTAGTTTTTGTTTTTAAAATGTGAGTTTGTCATCAGTGATGTGAATTTGTTCTGTCTCTGTCAGTGAACGGTGAGGAGTTTCTGTCTAAAGAAGAAAGTCAGGTCCCCGTGGATGAAATCTTCTTCTATCGGTGAGTCTGAAACTTTTCCGTAGAGACATTATAATTATTGTTATTAACCAAATTAAGTGTTTATTTCTAAATGTATTTCTTTGTCTTCACACACACTGAACACAACTAGTTTTTGTATTTGGTGAAAGTTTTGAGACAAGAGAGGTCTCTGTGACCACCTGCACTGTGTGTGTTAATGCTATTAATAATTGTAATGACGATTTAATTATATGTATGTATAAGTTACAAAGCATGTTATATACAATACAAAAAAGACAATGAGCAGCACTTTATATACGTTTATTGTAAAGTAAATAAATAAATTAAGAATGACAAAACAAACAGTAAAATCAGGCAAACAAACAATAAATCAAGTCTATCCTTTGTGTTCTGTCACAGTCGACAGATTCACAGTTTTGATGCTGTTTGTGATTTTCATCTCCTTGACAGTTTCTTCAAGAAACGGCAGCAGGAGAAGCAGCTCAAGCGGCCGCGACCAGACGGTGACAACGAGAGCGTTGAGGACGTGGACGACGACGAGTTTGAGAAATTACTGGGTGAGTTGAGACACCCGGTGCAGTCAGAGCAGGTTCATTTAAAGGCCTGCAGAGGGCGCCAGAAATGTGCTTCATGTCAGCTGACTATAATTAATACACTTTGGTTTGCTTCTTCAATTAATCAGTCAGTATCATGTTTGATGGAATTATTACAGTTGAAGCGATATTTTTTAAAGTTTTATATCCTGAAAATAATTTAATTACCTAAAAAAAAAATTTGTTTCAAGATGGAAATTATGTTCAATTTCTGAATGAATGATGTGTTTTTCTTCTTGTGGTTTCTGTTTTAATCTCTTAAAGTTAATTATTTTAATAATGTACGTACAAATCTTTTGTGACCACTTGTTCTTTTGTTCTTGTTTTGAACAGATACCTGTGAAGGAGACTCCTACTTCACTGATGTGGCAGACGATAATCTGGACTTTGCAGGGTGAGCAGATCAGCTCTCATCTTGATTTGTATTTTGTTAACTGATTAATTACAGCAGCACTGTGACTCAATCGCTGCCGTTTTCCCTCCACGTCTCTTCAGTTCTGTAAAAGAGAAAAAAGGAAAGAAAGCTGCAGAGGACTCGGAGTCAGACATGGACGACTCGGACATGGACGACCTGGACGACGAGGAGGTGTCTCTGGGCAGTATGGACGAGGAAGACTTTGGAGACGAGCTGGAAGATGATGGAGGGATGTTCATGGATCCTGATGGAGGCGATGATGATGAGGATGATGATGAAGGTAAGGAACATCAATGTTTCACTTTGGTTCCTGTATTTCTGTTGATTTGAGATCGGATGTTGATATTCTCGTGTTAAGATCAGTATCTTGTACATGCTCAGTGTAACGTGATCTTGGCTGTTTAACTGTTTGAACCTGTGATCTTACTGTTAAAAGATGCTTGTTTGACCTGAACCCTAAATTAAATATATTCCTTTTTTATTATTTAATTGATACACTACCTGGTCTTCTTTCAGTCCCAGAGCTGGAGGACGATGACGATGACGAAGATGGTGAGTAAAAGTTCACATACAAGTTATAGTCACAAAGGGGCCTTTTAATAAATTAAAAGAAACAATCTTTTCATTTAGTTCTTTAACTATGCTGCTGCTGATTTATTTTATTTCAAAATTAACGTAAGAATGACAGTATAAAAAGGAGCTATTCTTTACTGAACTTTACTGACTTTATCAGCTCATGTGTACCTTCTAAGAAACTTCTATGAATGATACTTTCCTGCTTCAAATAATGAAATAAACATGATTCTCTGTGCAGGTTCAGATGATGAGATGGACGCTCCAGACATAACTCCTCATACCAAGAAGGGAAAGAAACGGAAATCCTCAGAGGAGCTCGACTTCTCTGGATTTATAGGTCAGTCTTACAAGTTATTAATATTTTATCTGACCCTCACAGAATTAAATGATCTCTAGTCTGACTGCTCCCAGGCTCTGTGAGTAAAGTGAAATGATGAAGTTCCAGCTGCTGCTTTAGTTTTAACGTTGATGTATTGATCACTGCCCCATCTCACAGGATCCAAACAGGGGAAGAAGAAAGGAAAGAAAGATGTGGCCATGTTTGCTTCAGCTGAAGAGGTGAGACGATAAGACAACTTTTTCTGCTCTTACTGAAATAGTTCAGTGGTTCAGCTGTGAATCTACCCTGAGTCTCTGCACCGGTCTTGTGGAAAAATGAACTTTTATTTTCCATTTCTGCCATTAACTGTTAACTGAGCACTGATTAATCCTGAGAAATGTCACTCACAGCTTCCACTGTCCATTCATTACTACAACTCAATCTAAAAGATAATGAGTTTATTTGTATTGCACTTTTCTGAAACAGCTGAAAATAGTTTAAGTTCATCAGCTAATTGTTTCATATTTACTTGTTGATGCAGATTTTCAAGTTGATGTTTGACTGATATTTTGCTGTTTTCAGTTTGGCTCCCTGCTGGATGAAAACGCCGGCTCCAAGTTTGACAACCTGGGACTGAACGCCATGGCCAACAAGGACAAAGCAGGTAGGAAACACCTGGGTGAACCTTTCACGTACAGAGAAATAGGAAAAGATACGCAGCAATACGCAGAGAGACACAATTGTTTAAAACAGCACCTTTCATAGCAATTTTTGTATTAAAAGTTCTACATAAATTAAATCTATTCATTTTGTAAAAGTTTTGAAAAGAAAATGTCAAATCTAAAGATGTGTCTACAACAACGCTGGGTTGTGTTAGTAGAAATGTCTCCAGTAGAAGTCTGGGTGTCATGTTAGAAGTAAAAGACCAGATGAATCCAGAAGTCAACAGGAACTGTTTTTATTCAGTTTGCTGGATACCAGCCAGGTTAAAAACTTCTCCATGGAGAGAAAATCTGTCACATCAACAAGTCAGATTTACAGAAACTCTACTTCTCCCTGCTCCCGTTATGTCCATGTCAACTCACCAAAAATCCAAAACTTTTCCCAATTCACATCATGGATTTTGTAAAAAAAAAAAAATAAATCATGCAAGAACTCACAACTTGAAGTTGCTAAATACTTTTTAAAATTTGACCCTTTGAGCTCATTTCTAACAATTCATATCTCCATTGGTTTTTCACTTTTTTGCAACTAAACTTTAGAACTTATGTGATCCTGAATTTAAAAAAAACGTGTGCCACAGATTCAGTTAATTATAGCGTCAGATCTAAAAAAATTAACTTTTTGGATTATTTTTACTACAGATTTCACCAAAAAGGATTATTGTATGCGAAAGTGTTAAGTCATTGTGTGTGTGTATATTGCTCCATCGTTGGGGTGGCTGTAGCTCAGTGGGTAGAGCTGGTGGACTAGTGATCGGAAGGTCGCTGGTTCTCCGGCTCCCCTGGGGTGGGACTGAGCTACATGCTGAAGTATCCTTGATACTTCTTGAAGGTCAAGAAGTCCCATAAAAAGACCAAAACCAAGTGTGAAATCTTCTTCTGCCCCTCAGAGCTCCACTGTTAAATAGTCCTTAAACTATTAAATTAGTCTTTTCATAGGATTTGCTGACAATAAGTGATTGTTTGTCCGTGCAGGTCTGAAGCAGCTGAAGTGGGAAGCCCAGCGTGACGACTGGATGCAAGACCGCGATGTCAAGACGCTGCGCAAGAAGAAGACAATGTTCAAGAAGAAGACCTTCGGGAACAAGAAGAGGAAGAAGTAGACCATCTGTGAACTTCAACTGACTGACAGCTTCAGTCCTGTTTGGCAGACCAGGCTTGGTGGTCCCCCTCTCGGATGCCGTGGACCCCCGCCCACTCGTTGGACTGGTAGTAAACTGGGAGGAAACACAGCAGGAACTGGTTTACAGAACAAGTCAGCTGATGGAAGAGACACAAACTGTTTCTGTGGTTAATGGGACAAAATACGATCTGAAGAGGAGCCGGGTTTAGTTTTTTTGTAAAAGTAAAGACATTTCATGGTTTCATGTTTCTGTCAGTACAATTTAATAACATAACAGATTTTTCTTTTTCTATTTTAACTCTGTACAGAGTTCATATCATATTACTGTGTTATGTGGAAACAAACAGAAATTAAAGTTATTGATATTTTCTGATGCAGTTTGTTTAATTATGTAGACAAACAGTTCTGATTAATTAAACACGTTCAACGTTTTTTGTCTTGTCTCACTATGATAAATGTGTATAACAAACACCTTTGTGCTTTAACTACATACACAAAGACATTCAGTTTACCATCATAGAAGAGGAAATAAATCTGCAAATATTATATAGCAAATAGCTACTTTTTTTCTGTGAAAAAATGTAAATTAAACTCAATAGTTGACATCTAACCAATTAATCATTGCAGCTGAGAAGTTTACTTAGAAGAACTCTTCTTTGACTTCTGTATTCAGTCACAGTAGAGCTGCTATATTAAATAAATATGGCTCTTTTCTAAGCAGGTTTAGTGACTAAATCTGGATTATTGACTTCTATGAAATTAATTATTTACTAGTTTTAAGCCTCGTGAACATTTAAGTGGTAACAGTAAATTGTACGAAATCAAATGTCAAACATCGCCAACACCCTGCAACCCTTCATTTAGTCAAAAACAAATCCACAGGGGATGATAAATATCTTAATCTGCTCACCTTCTAACACTGACGGGAACCTTCTGTTCATGGTGTTCCTGAAGTCTGCAGGTGGAGGAAATGAAACAAGTTTTTAGAGGATATGAAGTCACTCAACACAGGTTTAAGTGTTCTTCAGTTTGGGTCTGACAATAGTTACCGTCAGTGTTTTACCTCGACTGTTGTTCATCATGTGAAAAAGACCGTACACCCCGAAGACGCCCACCAGCTCCAGAGCGATCACTCCCTTCATCAGCTTCCTGGCCAGAGGCGCCAGAGGTTTGGGAGGCATCTGAGGACAGATTGAAACACCCAAACAAAACTTTATTTCCGCCAACAGAAACAGTCCTCCTATTCATTTCAGTAAGCTATGAAAACCAACTTAGAAAGACATAAACGTGGCTGTGAGAGATAATCACAGTTAAAATCTTGTTAACTATTGGTTTTACCACCTTTTTGGTCCACACTGAAATATATCAAAGACCATGAGGCATTGCTATTTAAGTAAAACCGAGCCCTGCGGATTATTTGAAACATCTGATGTCTTTATCCACTTGCAAAGAGTCAGTGAATCGGTGTACAGTTTTAAAAAGCATCCAAAAAATCCCATATATCATTCATTTATTTATTGATTTATAAATGTATTTATTTAAATGGGTCTCAAATGATAAGTGGATTGATTGACATCTCAATTAACATAAGGTTAAAGGAACACTTTTTGTTTATTACTTTTGAAGATTGAATGAATTGTTCTTAACAGTGACTTTCTTTCGTTTGGTTTTATATTACTGGATATATTTTAGTTTTTCACCCGTTGGTCAGCCATGTCAAGATATCATCTTGACTTAAAAGAAGCTGTGTTTTCTCAGTCTTCTTACATGTGATAACAATGAACTAATGAGAATAACTTTTTATTCCCTAATTTAACTGTGGAGATCTCCATTTCCATTACGTTCTATTGACTTCCAGTTTCAATAGAATTGAGTAGAAATTAAGCTCTACTGCAGTAATTCATATTGTGCAAGCCTTCAATATTACTTTATGTATTTTGCTGATTTGATTTTTGCTTTAAGATTATTTCATTGACTCTCTGCATGTCACAACCTCACACGTAGACATAGTCTGTCTGATACAATGTGTGGTCCTTGAATGTTTATGTAATGTAAAACAACTTGAAACTTAAAGTAAAATTAAGTAAACTTAAGTACTTTATTAGTACTAAAACTATAACAACTGTCTTTAAAAGTACTTAAGCTCCCAACAAATTACTAAAATTAAACAGTATTTTACACTTTTACTCAAGGGTCGTCCAAATCAATTATGTATCAAATTCATTTCCATGCATTCAGAGCAACATAGATTTCTAATAACAGTCAATTCAACCACGAGGTAACTCCAAAAACAATGAATTCACACAACGTTTATCTATTTCCTATCATAAAGACATGGTGAACATGAGCTACAGGCTCGTGGCTAATTTGTTAGCAAACATTTTAAACCTTCCTGAGTCAACAGTAAACCTGACGAGCCTCTTCAGTCTCTAAAATAACCTTACCTTCAGATTCGTGGTAAAGAAAATAACTCAAACAGTCTAATGAATAAATGTAAACGCTGAAAGTTGTTAAATAACGCCAAATATTCCCCTCTGCCCTTGTGTTGTACCATCTGTGATACAAGCACAGCTATCAGATGACTTCCGGGGTACGGAAGCTCGGTTGGTACAAAAAAGAAATCGTCAACAGTAGCGTGTTCTGCGCTTTCTCATGAAGTCAGTCATACAGGTGATCTATGCCGTTGTTTTAAAAAAAAAAACGCGTAATAGCCTCTGCACACTATTGCTTGAACTGCTACTGTTAATAATGATAATAATAATGATAATAATAATAATAATAATAATAATAATAATTATTATTATTATTATTATTATTCATTTATTTACTTTTTTTTATCAATCGTACAATCTAATAAAGTCGTATTTTAATGACCAATAAACCACTCCTGGCTCCTTACTATTAGAACTGAAAAATGTTTTACTTTTACTTTTACTTGACAGAAAAAGAACATTTTCTTATCGGAGCTGAAATAGAGTGGACAGGAAAGACAACACAAACAAAACGATATAAAACGAAAATGTTAAAGATAGAGTATTTATATTCGTAGCTAACATCAATGATAGCAACATAAACAACACAAATGAATAGACACAGAAAAAAGAATAAAAGGCATATAGCCTTGTCCCAGTGCTTTGCTTTCGACATTGTGATTTGGGACCTTTTTTTTTTTTTTTTTAAACATCCTAAAGAAATGACAGACGTCCCTCAATGTCATTTTCAAACAGGTGATTAACTCACACCTGCAAAAAGATCCACATCCGCCCTTGTCTCGTGCCCACACTACATTGGGATTCCATATTCCTGTAGTTTCAGCAGCTCACCAGCAGGTGTCAGTGTGGTCACAATGAGCCGCAGCATTTCATTTAAACCTGAGATCTGCAATAACTGGAAGAAAAGATGCAGATTCACCTGAGCAAAGTCTGCAGGTACGAGACACAGTGAGGGCAGTTATTGTTCAGTGCAAATCACGCACAGGAAGCCAAATCAAGTCATTAAAATAACTCATACTAAATACTAATTAACAAGCAGACCCCTCTTTTTGGGGGGGTATTTTTCTGGGGGAAAACAAAAAATTGTGTGGTTTTGTAAAATAATTTCCTTCATGTAGAGTCAGAATTCCCTCAGGTGAGTGATCACCTGCTGCAGGTTAGATTATGCAGCATGTGCAGCGCCTCACAGGTGCTGCTCTCTCAGGACTCTCAGCAGCTGCAAATGCTAAACTATGATAATATTTGGTCGCCTGAGTCACAAACACATCAGTTTACTGCAGCAGGTTCAAGTTTGGTGGAGCGGGGGAAGAAAGTGAAATCTGACGGATAGCTTTAATGTGTCAGAACACACGTCATTCATGCAGAATATAACAAAACTGTTGGATTATTGTCTGTTAGTTTTGAACGTTAGACACTACATTACCCATGAGCCTCGGCAGCCAAGAAAAAAGGCAAGGTAAGCAAACAGAAGTAGCTATCACCATTTTAAGTTTTACTCCATGTTGTTCAAAGTACCCAAAAGTACCCCAAACTTTGGGTGGACTGATTATCAGATCCGATATGAGCATTTTTCTGATGTCAGATTCAGTGTCTAAAAATGTGCTGCTCGGATAAACTTAAAAATGTGGCTCTAATGTGGCATGTAATCTGCAAAGTAACAAGTAACTAAAGTTACTGAGCAAATATAGTTGAGTAAAAGTAAATCTTTGCCTATCTGCAGATCATTTATCCCCACAGCCATCAGACTGTCTAACTCAAGCACTGAACAATCACTTTCCACTGCACTTTTTCTGTAAAATCGTTTATTTTCTATTTAACTTCATGTGTATATGTCCGATTCTTTTCCTGTGCTTGTTGCATCTTGAGCTGTTGTGACAAGTGAATTTCCCCATTGTGGGATAAATAAAGTCCATCTAATCTAATCTAATTGTAGTGAATTAGAAAAATAAAATGGCAGAAAATGGAAATACTTAGGTTTTTTATTTTAGTGCAACAATAATCAAGTCGATTCATTGATTATGTAACCTTTTTTTTTTTTAGCAAAAATGCCAACAAAATTGATGAGTTCAGGTTCTGAGTCTGTAGATTACGATGAGGATTGGTCAGTGTTTTCTGGAGTTTTAACACCTAATCAAGAAAATCATCACCATTAATCAAATGTCTCTATAACACTCGTGTTGCCTTCAACTGCAGCAGATTCGTCAACATCACCTCATGTAAACATCAGGCGTCAACAGCCATCAGTTTGTGTGTTTGTCAGCTGATAACATTTTCAGGTATGATCGACATCACTGAGAGAAAGTAACTGAATACATTTGCTCAAGTACTTCAAGACAACTATACCACTTATGTATTTCCATTTTATGCAACTTTGTAATTCTGCTCCACTACAGAGGCAGAATTGTGATGACTGCCTCTGAGATGTAACCATAAACAACAATTTACACTCAAGTAGAGTACTCGAGTAAATGTACTAAGTTACATCCACCACTGCTCAGAACCAGCACAGTTGCTTGTGATTCAGTTACAGATAACTAGAGGATCCAGGTTTCCTCTCCTGCATCAGGACTCCAGGAAACGTTCAGATTTTGTGTATTTTTCAGAAAATTATGTAACTTTTATTGTGTTTATTGCTTACTTGAAAAGACAGAGTCCTAACTTTTGTCGCCTCAGCAGATTTTCGCACCAGCAGATGACCTCAAACCGAAGAATTTCAGCCCCCTCTCTCCTGCCCGACAGTCTCAGTCTCTCACTGGACACAAAAGGTGAAAATATTTGGGTTGTTTGACGTCCACACAGGGAGGACAGGTCTGTGTGTGCAGAGAGCATGGTGGTCCAACGTCTCTTGTGTCTTCACCCTCGGCTGTGTGTACCGTCTGCCCGCTCGTCTTTTCAGATTCATCACCAGGTAAATACACTTGGTCCGACCGCAAACAGTAAAACCTGCAGAAGAAGAGGAGGAGGAGGAGGAGGAGGAGGAGGAAGATCCCAGACAGTCTCAGTCTAGAGCGTTGTACAAAATGAGACCCAAACTGGGGGACGTTTTCATGAGTTTAAGTTTATTTAAAACAACACGAAGATCAATTTCTACACCTACTTGAGTATGAAACAGACGTGAAGGCCTTGCAGCAGGAGGAGTCATGGGAGGGTTGGAGAGTCATTTCTGGGAAAAGCAGTGAAGACAACAGTGGAGAGTTAAAGGAAAGTAGATTCACCAAAAAAGTCAATTTCATCCACAAAATAAAGGACAATAATCTCATTCATGCAATATGGTCAAAAAACAGCTTCTAAATGGACCCCTGGGTGAGATTGTTTTGAACTTTGAAGTTATAATAGATAAGATTTTTATGAAATCAAAGCCTGTTCAACGTATTTACAGTCTGTGGTCAGCTCTCGTTTGAATCGTTAGTGATAGAAGAAGCACTCAGAGCTCTCACTTTGAGAAAGTAAGTGCTTCTACAGCGTGGAAATACTTTAGATTGAGTCATAATCATAAATATAGGCCATTTACTAAATGTATTATAATCATTCAATTATGTAATGTAACTAAGTACATTTACTCAAGTAGTGCACTGACGTACAGTTTTGAAGTGATTGTCCTTTTCTTCACTATTACCTTTTTCCAGAGTAGTAAAAAGTACCCTCAGGTCAAACTTGAGCCAAAGTAAAGATATCCTGTTGAAGTACTTTGGTAAAAGTGCTTGAATGAAAGTATCTGATCAATCATACTTAAGTATTAAAAGTTCATGTAAATTGCACAGATATGTGGGTCAACCGATTATCAGCCTGGCTGATGATCAATATCATCATTCAGTTCCTTTTTCAAATTCATTTCAATATGTGTTGCTTTGGCTCTGATGCAGCATGTTATCTGCAAAGTAACTAGTAACTAAGGTTAGTAGGTTAGTAACTATGGTTAGCAAATTAATGCTGTGGAGTGAAAAGTACATTATTTGCCACCAAAATGTAGCTGAATGGAGGCGTAAAGTACCAGAAGATGGAACTACTCAAACTCTACTTACAGTACTTGAGTAAACATACATTTCCAAATCACACTTAACTTAATGTGCTCAAGGTGTTAAAGGTAAAAGTACTCATATCACAATGTAAAGGTACTCTGTTTTGTCTTGATCATACTTAACCTGTCACAGAGTACTTTTACAGTTTGATATGAGTACTTTTACTTTCAATAGTAATTTTCCCTGATCGTACTTAACTTGCAGGACAATTTATACAGTATGAGTACTTTTCATTTAACGCTTTAAGTACATTTTCCTGATCATACCTAATGTGTAACAGAGTATTTTTAGTGTGATACGAGTAGCCTACTTCTACTGAAGTAACCGATACTTCCCTCCTGCTCGTGCCGAGGTGTTGACTGAATATTTAAGTCGCGAGCTCGAGGAGGGCTGAGGGAGCCATCTGATTGGACGCTGGCTCCGACAGCAGCTCGAGCGCAGGTGCCAGCGGCTCAGTGAGCAGAGTCGGTCCCGGTCAGTCGGTCACAGCCGCCGCTCAGGTGTGAGTCAGTCCCGGGTCTAAGCAGCCAGGATCCAGCGGCCGGTACCTGCCGCCAGAGGAGGACAGGTGCGCTTCATGCGTGTTTTCCCGCCTCGCGTGAAGCTGTTTGGATGAGTGCGCGTTGGAGCGTGCACGATGCTGAGCGCCGTTAAAATGGAGGGACACGAACATCCGGACTGGAGCGGGAGCGGCTACTACGGAGAGCCCGAGGTCCGTGCACCCTACACCCGCAGAGATCTGACCCGATCACCGCCTCATTAGTCCTGTGGAAATGTTAACTTACTGACCGCAGGCTGAGAATGAATCTATCAGAAGAGGCAGATAAACATCTGAACTTATTATTACGTTATTATATAGCCTACAACGCAGAGTAACACAGGCCTGGTTTATTTAACAAGCCTCCGCGTTTTAATCTGAAGTCACAGATAGACTTCACAGAACATTTCTAATATGTGTTTTGCAGTAGAATATACTTTTCGCACTCTCTGTTATTGGTTTAGCTAATGTTTAAATATTTTAAAATTATTTTATTATCATTAACCTGCGCAACTTGAATTCCTGCAGTGCATTGAAATCAGAGATAAGAGGAAAACTGAATTCTGGAGCAAAAAGAGTAAATGTTTTAAAACCGTCTTGAATCAACTCCACCCTGTTAATTTGATAATGAATGTTTTTATTTATTTGTTTAAACCCGGCCTTGTGCGTTCTTTAACTCAATTGCAAGGAGTTTCAAAGAGTCTTTAATTGTTCTTGAGATAATTCTTCCAATTTCCAGTGCAGGCGGACATTAAATCATGTCACTGAGAGGTTGTTTGCTCCTGAAACAAGTGACTTCACCTTCTCTTTACTTTTTATGTTTTAAAAAAAAGGGATTATTTGACTTTTGGTTACAGTAATGTAGTTATTGCCACACAATGACTCCTGCCAAAAAACGTAGTGTATCATTATTATGACGAGCGAAGCCTGCAAACATTGAGAAAAGAGCGTCACAGCATCATGATCAATGTTGAGGAAGATGTTAGATCAGCACTTATTTAGGCATGTTTTGTTATTATTAATATTAATTAGAATAAAAGACAAAAATAATTAACCAAAAAACGGTGTAATAACTCTTTCTATCAACACATTTTTGGGCAGATTACAGTATTTTAAATGCAATATTTTTCTTTTCTGTTTTACCCCTCTGTTTTACCCCTGAGGAATTACACAGTATTTACTTTCATATTTAAGGAGAAAGGTCGGTAATATCCTAATTATTCAAAGAAAGAGTTCTGGAAAGAAGACATAATAAAAACGGTAATTTTACAGGGAAACGTTCTGAGTTTGCTAGAAATGCTCAATCTAAATGAAAACTGCAGACAATATGGTGGGGGCAATACAGTGTGTAGTTTTTGGTAGGCTGTGTTACGATTAGGCCTTTAGTAGAAAAAACAAAACCATCTGTCAAACTGTTTTGATAACGATTTAAGTAATTTCTAACTAATATATCAAACGTTTCCTCCTCAGCGTCTCAGAGGGGAGGACTTGCTGCGTTTTATTGTCTTATGAGATGGCCTATCTTTGTTGTTTTGGACGAAACAATTGATCGAATAATCCGAAAAATAACCAGCAGATCCATAATAAAAGTAATCAATAGGCTAAGCAACTTGCATCTATGATGTAAAATCATATTTGTAAGTCGATTAAAAAGGAATTTTCGTTTAATTTTCGGGTGTTTGTTCTTGTGTGTAGCCTACTGTTGGTTTGTTTGATCAAAGCGGTTTATTTAGGCTATAGTATAACTGTGATTTTAATTTAATTAGCCTATCTAATTAATTTCTTATAAATCATCCCTGTAAAAAGTAGTATATATAGGCTACATATATGTATAAACAATGGGCATTAACAGTTGTGTGAACTTGTGTTGTTTCTGTGTTTCAGTGTTATTCTGCAGCAGGAAACATGACTTCCGGTCTCTCCATGAACTCTATGAACAGCTACATGAGCGCGCCTGGCATGACCGGCACCGGACACATGAACGCGCACTACGTGAACCCTGTGGGGGTCAACCACTCGTCGATGCCCGCGGGGGTGTCTCAGAGCCCGGGGGCCGGGATAACGGGCCTGGGCGCCGCTCTGCCCCCGAGCATGAGCTCCATCAGCCCGCCGCCGTACGGCAGCATGCCGGTGATGAGCCCGGTGTACGGCCCGGCCTGCGGCGGCCTCCGGGCCAGGGAGCCCAAACCGTACCGGAGGAGCTACACGCACGCCAAGCCGCCGTACTCGTACATCTCCCTGATCACCATGGCCATCCAGCAGTCCGGCAGCAAGATGCTGACCCTGAACGAGATCTACCAGTGGATCATGGACCTGTTCCCGTTCTACCGGCAGAACCAGCAGCGCTGGCAGAACTCCATCCGACACTCGCTCTCCTTCAACGACTGCTTCATCAAGGTGCCCCGCTTACCGGACAAACCGGGGAAGGGCTCCTTCTGGGCCCTGCACCCGGACTCTGGGAACATGTTCGAGAACGGCTGCTACCTCCGGCGGCAGAAGCGCTTCAAGTGCGGGAAGCATCCCGGGGCAGGTGAGAAGGAGGCGGCGGGGAAGCCGAGCTCCGAGGGGGGCTCGGTGAGCACCAGCAGCGGCAGCGGGCCTGACTCCCCGCCCTCCTCCTCTCCCCCACCGGCCTTAGAGGTGAAGACGGCCGGGCTCGACCTCAAGCCCTCCAGCCCTGTGCGCGTGCCCTCTCCCCTCGCGCACGCGCACACGCAGCACCTGTTCACCCATCACCACCACCACCAGCACCACCCGCTGCTGCTGCACGAGGCCGCGCACCTGAAGCCGGACCACTACCCCGCACACCCCCACCCCCACCACTACTCCTTCAACCACCCGTTCTCCA
>CAEMYA010000239.1:1907055-1946098 GCA_903131615.1 Diplodus sargus | reverse complement strand
TACTGACATTAGCATTCAGCTCAAGTACAGCCTCACAGAGCAGACACTCTTTTATTTACTATTCAAACAAATAAATAGATAAATAAATAAATGCTCTTGACACAAGAACTGAGCCAAAAAAAAAAAGAAAAAAAAAAAACAGGACAGGGGAAGTAACAAAAAATCACAAAAACCCAAAATATGTTCATGATTTTAAATCTTTTTACATTTGAAACATTTTGAAAACTTTAAGGACTGATTCTATTGAATGAAATATTATGGTTAACGACTGTTAAAAAAAGTGAAAATATAAGACATGTTTCCACCAAATCTCTTAAAATGTTTCGATTACAAATTTAAAGCTAAACAGTAACTTCCTCAGATGCTAAGAGACATTTTCTCTTTTATATATTTCCTATTTTTCAGACTATTTAGACTGATCCAATAGTTGGTCATTTTGGTGAAATCACTTTAAATCAGATTAAAAAAAAAAAAAAAAAGACTGTATCAAATATAAACTGCATGCTTCAGTGATGATGAATCCATCCATAACCACAGAGCCAATCCACGTGAACTGACTGATGTTTATCTCTCACACACAGACAAACAGACTGTTATTGTATTAGAGATTTAGACACTGGTCTGGCCTAACTGAAGTCAAATTATTATCACCTATTAAAAGGAAATAGGCCTGTGATAAATAAATAACATGTCCACTTATGACAGCTTTGTTTCTGCTGCTTATTATTGTGATTTGTGATTATTTAAATGTACTTGTTGGGAGTCCATTCAGACAAATGAATGTACCAAATTAATTTTATGCAATATTATAGCTCACAACCATTTTCCCCCACAGACAGTTGCTGCAACAATTGAGTAATAAAACCCCAAACAATCTGAAATATTCATATTATCTTTGTTGAACTTTAAAATGCTGCTTACATATAAATATATTGTGAATAATCTATAGAAAAGAAAATATGATATATGGTTGTACGATATTCAAATGCCGAAGCTATTCTGTGGCCTATACAGTTTTTTTTTTGTTTTTTTTGCTAAGAGCTCTCAGTCAAACTTTAAATACAGCATATATATATATATATATATATATATATATATATATATATATATTACAGTGTTGTATTGATGCTTTTGCTTCCTAGTGTGTCCTCTGGACACTAGTGGTTTAGCCTCTATGATATTGTTTTGTGTTTATAATATGTGTTTCCTTTACAGTTTTAATGCTACATGCAATTTAAAAAAAAATTGCATGCTTTTGGTTAAACTTGAGCATACTGGAACAGAATACATCTGTAACAAACACATTTTAGTAAAATATAATCAAAAGTAAATAACCCAACAACACTAACACTGGGTCAGTACAATGCAGTGGTATAGAGCAAATGTAGGTAATGGAGCACTGTGAGGAAATGTAGGGAGCCTGTAATATTCTTGGGAATAACACTAGTACTAGACCAATCAGTAACTATTATAATTTTCGTTAATAATCAACTTTTTAACTTAGTTTTCTTAATAATATCCTGTCATGGTCTGGTTTCCCTAAATCCTGCAGTCTCACACTCTACAGAAGGTCATGTGGAAAACATCATCGTCAGGAACAAAAGCAGCTTAAAACCAACTTATTTACAGAATTAACTTGGTTTCCTTTCTTGTGCATAAGAAATTGCATTGTGACACCCTTATCTATAAATTTAAATGTGCCTCAAGGTGAGCGGTGGTGCTCAAAAATCTTGCAATAAGGCCCGTCATCACCACACAATAGTTTAAAGAAGAGTTAGACCGCTGCAGGACTTGAAGTTGACCTGAGCGGGTCGGGTATGTTCCTAAAAACACCACTCCTCCCCGCTGCTCAGTCTGACTCTCATAAAACATCAAGTCTTTACTGCTGGGAGACACTCTGTGCGTTGGCGGTGAAGCAGGTTTTCATGAGACTGAAGAGAAATAACGTCTACAGACACGTCAGGTTGTTCATTAACTTTACACACAAGAGATCAATGCAGGACGGTCAAACAAGCCTCTACACCAGCTCATGTTGAATATTAAACACTTCAAACTGAGGGTGGAGCGTTCGCAGGAAAACCTTGTTCACATCCTGTCAGATGCCGTCCGTTACAACCAACGTATTTAGCGGAACGTGCTGATGTAAAGACGCAGGATCAAAAACAGAACAGTTATTTTGTAGTGTTTTCTCACTGTGCTGTTTTTGCATACATACATACCTCCAACATCTCTGAGCGTGTTGTTGTTGCCTCCAACTGTTACACGTGAGTCTGTGTTTCTGACATTAGTTTTTGTGTTTAAAGTGGTTTAAAGCCACAATGGGCCTGTTGTAAGTCAACAAAGCTTAAAGCTTGTTTATTCCCCTTTCAAACAAGACTAAGAGTCTAAAGCTATGCTCACAGCTCGGTGAGGCTGAGCTAAATGCTAATGCTAGCCTGACAACATGCTCACACTGACAAATGCTAACGTGCCTATGATTAGCCGGTACAATGTAAATTTTGGATTTTTAAATGTGTAAATTTTTGGACTAATGGATTTAGGATCCATTAGTGTATCATCACCTGAAGCCAAGAATCATCATGTTTCTTCTTTTTGTTGTTATTTGTTGTTGTACTGTTGTACTTGTTCTTATTCTTCTTTTTTTTTGTTTCTTTTTTTTTGTTCCTGTCGTTCCTTTTCTTGTTGATCATGTTGTTCTTGTTGGTCTTGTTCTTCCTCTTGTTCTTCTCATGCTCATTGTTGTTGTTCTAATTGTTTTTCTTCTTTGTTGTTCTCGTTGTTCCAGTTGTTGTTGTTCTCCCTGTTGTTGTTGTTGTTGTTCCCGTTGTTGTTGTTTTTGTTCTCGTTGTTGTTCTTCTCGGTGTTCTTCTCCTCATTGATGTTGTTCTTGTTGTTCTTGTTTTCGTTCTCGTTGTTGTTCTTCTCAGTGTTCTTCTTGTTCTTCTTGTTGTTGTTGCTAATTGTTATTTTTCTTCTCGTGGTTCTCGCCTTCCACTACAGGCGAGGGCGAGGTGAGGGGTTTTCAGTCGGTTCTAATCTGCAACCTCACCACTAGATGAGTTAATAAGATTAAACACAAATGGACCAAACAAAACTGGACCTTCAACCATGCTCAGCATCTTAGTTAAGCAAGTTGGCATGCTAAGTATAGCCTGACTGATACTGGATTTTTGAGACTGATATTTAGGAGTTCAAAAAGTCTGATACCAACCGCAGTCGGAGTCACACCAGTGGATATTTTAAGGACACCTGGGGATATTTTCAGCTGTATCATTTTAATAAAACTGAATGTTTTTTAAGGAAACCAGCAGAATCCAGCCCTTGTCTTGGCATCCAAACCAACAATTTTTCACTGGAAGTCAGACCTGCTTTATCTCTGATTGTTTTCCTAACCCTGACCAAGTGGTTTTTGTACCTAAACCTAGCCAGACTATAAAGCGCTGTGACTATAAAAAAAATTTAAAAAAGAAAATTCAACCTAAACGAACCTAAAGTGCAACATAAAGAAATGCTCAGTTTTATCTGTGGTTTTGCAGGATGATTTATTGGATTGTTAGGTGTGGACCAAAGGGACCATGAAGCCACCCATTAGATATCTGCCAACAATTTGAATATTTCACTTGGTGTAAACATCATGTAGCGTTAATTAAGACATGATGATTAAATATACACAGTATATATGTGTTGTCTGAGAGACAAATGTAAGTCACGAGGACATCTGAAGGGAAAATGAAGGGCAAAAACAAAGGCACAGATCTGCGTCGAGGTGTGAGGAGGTTCTCTGGACTCGCTGAGCGTCTCTGTTTGCTCAAGAAAGCAATCAGCCTGTTATGAATAATAATGACCTCTCTCTGACCAAGAATAATGGGAAGGCTGCATGCCGAGCAGCTCGAGGTCAGAGCTTAGCCAGCGGTGCTGTGTTTGGACAAGGAGCTTTTACCACACATACACACACATGCATACATATGAGGGATGTCCTAACTCGAGCTTTGCATACACCCTCCAAGAAATAAAGGAGCCTTTTAACATTTAACTCAAACAGTAGTCTGACAAATATGTGTTTAAATGCGTGCCAATATTGCCAAACACGAGACTGATTACCAAAAATTGGCTTGAGTTGTATGAATTTTCCTCACCGGTGCTCTTAAATCACGTATTACCACAACCATCATTTTCATGTTAAATGTCTCTAATCTCTACTCTTGACACCATGTTGTGATTTTATTATCCAGAACCTTCCTTGATTTTGCAGAAGGCTCAGTAAAATCACATCTTTTGTCTCTGAAAACACTCAGCCTTTCCACCTCCGCCATGTTTGGACAGTGAGGCTGTAATGTCTGCTCACCACTTTGGCGACTGAAATATCTCAGCGAATGACCAAGAAATTGTCCTCGTGGATGAATCAGTTTGACTTTGGTGAGTTCAGGTTGTATCAAAGTACTGTACCTTTAAATGTAGACTCAGCCTGACTTAAGAATGTTACACACGATGCTTAATGTTTTCCTTAACCGTACTAGATTTATTCCTATTAACGCTATTAATGCTCATAATAAGGAGACCAAATTAAATCACTGGAGCTCGCTGTGTGGTCAACATCCTTTCATCAGATGTCAGCACCAGGATAATTTTCGGTGTGAATTCACCAGATTACTCATGCTGAACACGCCGTCATTAGCATGCTAACAAGCTTACCTGCATAATGCTGCATTACATACTGATGTCACCATGCTAACAGGATAAAATGTTGACATGCTAACAGGCACAATTTCAGCTCAAAACGGCAGCTGAGTGTGACAAATGACATTTTTTGATTGTAATGAGGATATAGACAATTCAAGCTGTGCTGGCTTCACAAAACAAAGCACACAAATACGTCCATATTTTGCTTTGTGTAGATCAACTGCACTGCTTATCTCTTTGATAAATGCACTACATCTCCCTTAGTCTACACTGAAATGCATGCAATCACTTCAGGGCTCGCTATGCTACGCCAAAGAAGCAGCAGCTAACGTGGGCTACACTGGGCTAGCATCAAAATGCTTTAACGCACAAAAGATAACAAAGACATAAGTAGGATGCAATCATGAAAGTTGTTGTCTTCATTGTTAAACATCCAACATTGCTGATGTAAATCTATCCATTGACTCAGGCAGAAACGTTCACAGATGATGTAATTTTTCAGTTCATTCATGTCACTTCATTTGCTGTTGACTCTCTCCTGAAAGTCATAGCGACATGAGATCAAAATGCAACCCACAGTTTCCTTGGATAACATTACAGATCTCTCTAGTTCCCAGAAACATTTGGGATAAAGTAAGTACACTACTCAACAAAATATACAACAAAGGTCTAGTTGTTTTTGCCATTTTAATGCAGAAATGGTACATATTATATTGTATCTTTAACTCCAACACTGATAAAAAATTGAGCCCAGTCTTACAGTGTGAGCCTAGAATTGCCACAGAAAAAAAAGAATAGATCTTTCTGAAACTTTGAACAAGTCAAAGTCAAACAATTCAGGTTTCAAAACTATGCTACTAACCCTTTGCAGCTGTTTAATGAGATAAGAAACTCCTTTATCATGTTTGTTAGGCATAAAGTTGAATTAAAA
The DNA here is from genome assembly GCA_903131615.1 of Diplodus sargus. Lineage (NCBI taxonomy): Eukaryota > Metazoa > Chordata > Actinopteri > Spariformes > Sparidae > Diplodus > Diplodus sargus. The sequence goes on along the minus strand of CAEMYA010000239.1, from coordinate 1,940,487 downwards.
GCATTCTGGTGGGAAAAAAATGTAAATAAAATTAGAATCCTCTGGAGGTAATACTATCAATATCTGTGACAACTTCGTTTCTTTTAACCTTTTGAGTGTTATTATTGCGGTGAAAATTTGTCTGCAATAAAAAACTATCCTCATATTCAGTTTTCAAACATCACCAGTGTGCTTGGTTTGGGCCTCTGGTGGTTGCCATAACTAATAAAGGTGTGTAACTTTATGTTTCTTTTATCATTTTTCCACCCTCAGTCTACAACACTTTTCTGAGTCTGTGCTGCTGTTATTCTCTCTGCCTCCCTGTCCTCCTCAGACCTCTGGTTGCTCTGCAGAGCTCGGCCGAGCCTCTCCTGCTGCCATCAGAGTATGTGTACGCTGAGTAAACCTCCACATGCTGATGAACGTCTTCCTCATATTTGCGCTTGGCTTTATCAGGCCCTCGATTGGTTTCCGGAGCAAACTCGCCAGAAAGAGAAAAACCCTGCTGACGGGGTGAAACCCAGCAGACGCTTCTCACCTAAAGGGAGTGTTTTTATTTGGTTTATTTAAGGATGTCAGAGAGACGTGACGGGATGGTGCTGGAGGTCAAGGTGAGGTCATGTGAGCTGGACAGCAATCAGATACAGCAAGATCCAGGAAAACTGAGTCAGGGGCACTGTCACCATCTTAAGTGAATCCCAATTTTATGTGTTTTTAGCTGCAGGAAAGTTACTCAACAGTGCCAAAAACAAACACCTCCTGAGAATTACTGGGATGGGAATGAGTAGTATTAATTGGCATCATTAGGATTATTTACGTAACATTTGAATTAACAGTCCTCTGTCTGTCATCAGTACTGACGTCACAGACAGTATCATGTAAATCTACAGGAAGAACAACGGACAGGATAAAGACAAAGAACTAACCAGAATTAATCATGTATTCCGATTATTCCAAAAATCTGACCAAGAACAATAACAATCATGGATACCATAGAAATCATCCTCAACTGTGGATATTAGCAAACATTATCATTCTAAAATGTTAAATTATAACAATGAAATATAGTCAACATACCTGCTATACATCAGCATGTTAGCAGCAACGTATCGATTTTCCCAAGGTCCTATGTTCCTACAGTTTTGTGTTCCTAGGGTCCTAAGTTCCAAAGATCCTATGTTACCTGGGTCCTAAGTTTGTAGTGTTGTTAGTTCCTAAGGTCATATGTTCCGAGGGTCCTAGGCTTAAAAGGTTAAAGATCCCAAACTCCTATGTTTCAAAGGTCTTATTGTCTAAGGTCCTATGTTCCTGGGATCCTATGTTCCCAAGGTCCTAAGTTCCCAAACTTCAAAGTTCCCAAGGTCTTATGTTCTTAGGGTTCTATGATCCTATTTTCCCAAGGTACTAGGGTCCCAAGGTCATAAGTTCCCTGGGTCGTATATTCCTAGGGTCCTGATCCTATACCCCCAAATTCTATCTTCCTCCAAGTATTATGTTCCCCCAGTCCAATATTCTGTTAAAACACATTAACTCTCCTATTGTGTTCAACTCAAAACCCTAACTTAACCCTGGGGACAAAGAACCTAGGGAACATAGAACACTAGGAACATGAGACCATTCTTGTCTTACATTTGTGAAATGCAGAACCCCGGGAACAAAGGAATGACTCCTGCTGACTTTAGCCTTCAGCTGAAAGCACTGCACAAAGAGCTGCTAGTGCGGCTGCAGTTTTGACGTTTGTTTATTTATAGTATCTCATCACTTCCTGATGTGTCCCCAATTAATCATACTTTCATATTATACAATTGGAAGAAAACGTGTTGGCAGTATTCCCTGTATTGATTCATTAATCAAGATAATTTGATCCCACTGAATCAGGGACACTGTCACCATCTTAAGTAAATCCTAATTTTATGTGTTTTTAGCTGTAGTTCTGGTAAAGTTACTCAACAGTGCCAAAAACAAACACCTTCTGAGAATTACCGGGGTGGGAGTGAGTAGTATTGATTATGTTCAACTGGCAGCATTGCATGTATAAATTGCCACATTGAATTAATATTGTAAATCAACATATCTAGTGAGTTTTCAGATGTTGATAATGTATGTATCTACACTACAGCATGATTAAACCTTTTTACGATTATGTTACAGCATTCAGTGTGGGAAAGCTTTTTGTGTTGATGTCATACAGGCGTGTGTCGACGTTTAACTGAAACCATAATCTTTCCTTAACGTAAACCTTTGGAATCTGATAAAAGCTATCCACCCCAAACTCCCCCAACCTGAAGCGCTTCCCTCACTTCACAAACAAAAAGCTATCCTGTGAAAATGATCCAGGAAGAAATTTCCCAACAAATTGTCTCAATTGAAATGTGATATCAGCCTTCAAAGCCCACCATCGGTTAAACCCTACAGTCTCCAGGAAATGTCCTTGTTGTTGTGGGTTGGTGTGTGTCAGAGTGTGTCCTCCCTGTCTTGCAGCCACCTGTGTTTGCTCAGCAGCTTTCCCTCGGCCAGGCAGAGTGAGTGGCAGCAGCCAGATAACCCAAGGCTGCGTCCGTCTGCAGAGGCAGCAGCAGGTTTTTTAATACAGTTAATCATCATCTCTGCTCCGCTTTGTTCAGCGGCTCAGCGTGGACGCCGAGGATCTGCGATGTTTTGTGTTGGCTTCAGGAGAGACACGAGGCCATGAGTCAAACACCAGAAGCTTTCATGTTGACTGTGATTTGATGCATTGTAGGATTTGAATACAACTCTAGTAAACCCTTGAAAAACTGCTGAGCAACTTAAAATAACGACATAATCATTAAAAATGTAATATCAACTTCATTTGTTTGAAATAGCAGTTGGGCAGAGTTTATATGCTGAAATTTATTCACCATTTCATACACAAGTACTTCCCTAGTCGATCCCAAAATGTCGGCATTGTACTTTTTATACATTGTAATTCTACGTTTCATATGTCTCATATAGAGCTTTGTAAAATATGTCATTACTTTAAGATAATGTATATATGAGCTGAATTTCATGTCAGTAGGAGGATGGAATGGTGACGTCACAGCAACAAAAGATCGCTGTTTGAGACAGTGTTTCAAAACTTGTAAGTGTGAAACCACTGGATATTTTTGACAAGACATAAGAACATTAACCCTAACCCTAACCCTAACCAAACACGATCTTTTCCTGACCCTAACCATTTTCTTTTTGCCTAAACCTAACCAGACCATAAGCACATCTCTGTACCAACATTAATTGGGTTGACGTTCTATGATATATGCAAATATATGAAAGAGAATAAAATATTAAAACCAAAATTAAAGTGCAATGTGGATAGTGATAGCTCAAAGTTCATTAACCTGTACTTAAAACAACAGTAACAATTTTTTGAAGTCCTATTTGTAAGAATTCAGAACTCATCTAATACTGATGTTTTGTGATGGTGACCGACCCACAATCTACAATTCCAAAGCATCTGTAACTGGTGAATCGTAAATGAGATTACCAAAACGACTTTCTTACTAATTGGACCTTTAAATAAAAGAGTAAGTAAACGTTGATTCAATGTTGCACCTTTTCCAAAGCTTCATGAAATGCTTGACAAATAAAATGAATTAAAGCAAACAAGACAACTTTCAAGAGTTAAGCGTAGATGACATCACGTTGCTTACACAACATTAAGCAAGTTTTAGACAGAAGTTAATGTAAGGCAACATTGTCTTTTAGTTTCACAAGGGACACAAAGGGTTATCTCCTCAGTTAAAGTCTTATGTTTTATCCATCCATCTTCCCTGGATTCTCCCTACATGGACATGATGTACACATCATGTTACCTTTTCTGAGTGTGCAATGTTGAGATGCTGAGGAGACTGAGAATGTTAGCAGACCATCATCAGTTGATCGGAGATCTGAAGATTCATTTTGATCTTACAAGATTTGAAATGTATAGATAAAAGTTAAATGAAAACTTAAGGATATCAATATATTGATTCCTTAGTAAAAATGAATAAAACCTCCATACTTCAAGATCACAGGACTTTGGTATTAAAACCCTGCCAAGTGCAATAGTTCCGCGCTCATACGTCAGAGTGATGAGAACAAACGGTGAATTCGTGGACTCACAGCAGCTAGAAGTCTTTGAACCGCAGATACTTAAAAAAAAAAATCGGGTCCATCTTAGGTAAACAGCAGTTTGCCATTCATGGAGATGTACAATGACGCTTTCTTAAGGTGAAAAGAGCTTAAGCGTCAATCTGGATGCCTTTCAGACCTCCAGGCCGGCCACCCAGAGAGCTCTGAGTCTGGGGGTTTGGGGATAAAAATTGGCGGGGCAACGGTCAACTACGGCTAAACGTCAGAGTTATTGGCCTAAATGTCGTCTTCATTCTCCCACGTTTGAAGTGTGGAGACACTCGATGAGCACTGGATATCAGGCTGAATATTTAGCCGTTTTAAAGTTGAACTGCAGCGCCACGCGCAGCGCCAAACTCAGCCAACCGCCTCAACGTCAACCAGCCAAATAAAACAAGGGAGAGCAGGTCACCTGACTGTACAGTTTTACAGAGAAAAGCCTCTAAATGGCATGAAACCAGTTATATGTAGTGTTGTTTAATAACTGGCGACGCAGACCCGCCACAACAAAAAGGCGCCTGAGACGGCGCCTTGATTCATGGGAACGCCTCGGCTCTGCCTTTGTGGCGGCTCCTCCACTGAGCAAATACTCCAAACTGTTCATTCCCCGCCGGCCCTTTCTCTCCTCCGGCACATTGTTTGTGCCCTCGCATTTCATTCAGGCTGGGGGGAAGATTGCTCTCAGAGCCACTGAGCAAACAGTGGAGAAAGGAGCCTGCCATCTTTACTCTGTTCCCAGGAGAACTTGCCTTTTTTATTTTTTTATTTCAGCTCCAAGCTGTCGAGCTGAGAGTTTGATGTCAGAAAGCTGAATTAATTGCTTTAAGCCAGAGGGGCGGGCCACCCATCACCAAACGCTCACCGAAATGTTTTACTGGAGATTATTAAAGCTTTCCCACTACACAAGGTGGACAAATATTGGGCAGCAGAAAGCGCCCAACTCTGTTTTCAGCCTTTTATTTATGGTTTCAAATCATTTCAGGGAAAAATTGTGGATGTTTTGCTCGCTCTTAGTCAACAGTGTTTCAGGATTACGTCTAAAGATTATTTTAGTTGTGTCTTTCTTTCAGAGAAAATCAGGTACACAAGAAACTAAACATAGTGGCAGAGGACAACACCGAGGACTTGTAGGAGCCCATGTCCTACAAATAATACACTTTAACCTCAAGAAGCCACTAGATTCCTTTTATTCCAGTATGAAAATAAGCTCAAGAGATTTGTAGATCCAGCTTTCACCTTCAATCACTTTCTTTTCATGTTGCAAAACTGGAGAATTTGATATGTTGTAGTATATAGTTACCATGGACTACCATCAAGTGAAACATTTCACCAAAGCATAAATTGAAAACATCGCGTGGCTCTTAATTTTCCATTTAGACACTCATCAACAATGACGATCACCCCTTAATGAATCCGGATTTAGAATCCTGTAGTTTTTATCTTCTCCTCCTGTCTTACTTTATTAGCAACCTCAAAGGGCAACTCAGTATTGCACTTACATAAAGTTGGTGCAGTCAAGACAGAGTGGTTGCAGCCGAATCCGGCGAGGCAGAGATGTCATGCATAGTAGTCCCTAATGCAGGTGGAAAAATTATCATACTGGTCGACTGAAAGCAGCAATTTATGACATGTATTTAAGTTAATTGTTAGATTACAAACTCTGGCGTCTGTAGTAATTATTACTGCAGCAGCGGAGGAAGTCAGCTGTAGTAGGTGAAGTCCACAAAGGGAGGACTCTCAGTCAGGATACCGTTTTTAGTATCCCGGTGAAAGCGAAAATCAATTACGATTTATTTCAAATTACTAATGTAGTAAAATGATGTCACGTAGGTTAAGTAACAGAAGTAACATTTGAAACGGAGGTATGGCGGTGACACATTACTAACATATTTATTTTAAGCCAAACCACAATGTGAAACCATACTGTGAGTGTACCAAAACCTCCTGCAGAGCTCATGTTGTTTCAGAACATCGGTGATGGACGTTGTTTTGATAGTCACTGGCAATCGACCTCTTCAGTCATTCAGGTATGAGGATGTGTTGCCTTAGTATGGGTCAAGCTCCAAAAAGACTATGTCCTACACTTCCTATAATGCAGAGGTATACTGAAGGGGTATCAAGATTCTCCAAATTCACTATTTGATTAAAACAATTAAATAAATCTGCACTGACAGCTATGCTTTTGTTAAATTTAGGCTTTCATAACCCTGATAACTGTTATTTATATTTTCACTTTCTTTATTTGAAAAAAAAAAAAACACGTGGTATCTTACACGAGCAGTCTGAGTTTTATCCCACTGCTATTTGCAGGTTAGTGTTGGATAACTTCAAATAATACTCCCAAAAAGTAAAGACTTCGGTGATTCAACAATTAACAATTGAGGTAAGATTACTCAAGGATCTTTCGCAATGCTAGCAGTCTAGTTTAATCCAGTTATCTTTGATACTGCATTTGAATTCGATTGTCGGAATTGAACGCTCATTTTGATACATTTTCGATTTATAATCAAAAGGTGACAAACCCATTGAACAGACCATCCTTCTTAGAAACACTACAGCATTAGTCACGTCAGTAAATGCCCCAAAACAGTATTAGTTTTTTATGTTCAAGTGATAAAGCTCTGTAGCAGGTGTAGGAATAGTGACTCTGTAATTTTGTATTGCAACTATGGTGACAAAGGTCCCCTAAACCTAACAAAGGAGTAACTTTTTTCTAAAGCCATAATGATATCCTAACCCTAACCAGGATGTTTTTATACCTAAACCTAAAAAAATCTTACAGAAAGCAATAAGTATATCAACTGACTTCATGGTGGCACTATAATAACAGCTTTCATTCTTTTCTAATAATTTCAACATGTTAAAGAACTCCTTCTGCATTCAGAGACCTTAAAACATATCGCTCATGCTAAAATCCCTGCTGCCACGTCTCTGACCTCCACTTAACATCCATTCAATGTAAAGCACACAGTGGACTGATAAACACATCTGTGCCGTGTGTTATCAGCAGATTAGTGGCTCTTTGTTAACGAGGCGGCAAACACTGAGCGAGCTATCAAAAATCCTGAACAAAGAAAACGAGAGCACAGAAGATAAACGTGCATCCTCTGGGGTTAAATATGAAAGAAATCCAGCAGTTTGTGTCGTTAAAGAGAGGGAAACAAAATTTTTATTCCTTCCAAATCCCCCAAATTTACAACAGACTATAGGACTCTGAATGTTTCCCTGTGACTTATAAATGAGTTCTCGCTGAGAGCAACAAAAAATTGCCAATTTTTAAATGGAGTCTGGTGGAAACTTTGGATCCTCTTTCATGCAATAAAACAAGATTATTCAAGACCAAATCTAGCCATTTGAGCTAAATCTGGTGACTTTACAAAGAAAACAAATAATGGCAGAGATCCCACACTGGTCATAACCAGTTGGTAAATGCTGACAGAATCTGTTTGGAGAAAATAAACTGATCTATAAAAGGTTAGTTGTTGGACAAAAGTTGTGTCCACTGTGCTGAATATATCTTATAATTCATTTCCATAACTTTGAAGCTAAAAAGGGTCTAAAGAAATAACAGCAGACTAAAATCCCCATTTGAAAGATAAAAATGAGCAGAAATCAAATGGAGTCCTGGGGTAATTTTTTCCATCCTGCTCAAAACTGAGAGAGGAAAAACTGACGTAATTCAAGCTCATGTCAATAGGTGAAGCTCAAACTGGCGGCTCTAGTAAGTTTCCGGAGAAAATGTATGCCAGCGACTCGATAAGCGAGCATCTTCTCAGGTTTAACCCTCAAAATCTCAAAATCTTCAAAGGATCAAAGAGAGAAAAATCTATGCAGCTGTCATCTCAAATGACAGGAAACCAGCTGCTTTCTGCACGACGTCCCTGAAGAGTTTTTATAAATCTGACGTGTTAGTAAGACTCCAGATGATGCCGCTGGAGGAGGCGCTCAGGTGCTTAGCTTTGAGATTAACACCAACCTTAGCATGCTCAGGTCAGGATTTAGTCGTACCAGTTTAGAAAATAAACACGTCGAGCACACAAATTAGTTATCAATACCTGCATTGACAGATTTTCTCTTTTAAAGACGAAACTTCCCTCCATCTGCGAAGAAGCACGCTAGTTAGCGTTAGCGTGCTAGCATCAGCAGTGTGGACCGTAGCGCCTTGCTGTTTGCTGAAGAAGAAGGAAAGTGGATTTCCAGATGAGCCGCAACTCACTGAGCCACAACAAACAGTCTGTTTATCTGCTGCTGCTGCTGCTGGAAATCAGTCAGCACACACACGCACACACACACACACACACACACACACACTGAACTTTAACGTCCCAGTCAACAGTACTCTGACCCTGTGGTGTGTTCACAGATTGAGGAGTTTGACATATTGACTAAAAGTAAATGTGATCATTTTTGTGTTTATCTTTGGATAACAGCTGAAAATGTGTTACTCTGCTGTGTTTATAACCAGATGTAGTCAAACCTTTACTACCATAAAAATTTTCATTATTTTGATTTACTGTTAATCTGCCTGTTAGGAGCTGTCAGCCACTTTAGGAGTGATGTCTGGTCACAGTTTAGTTAAAATTTTGATTACAGATGGGAGACATTTGTTAACACACTACTACTACTACTAATAATAATAATGATAATAATAATACAAATAGTATTATTGTATATACCATACTATACAAAAAAAAGTCCCACTTTGTTTAAACCCCCTATTTCGCATTTCTAAGCAGCATATAAAAGGCTATGGATATGAAGGGTTACAACACAGTATATACAGTAGTTGAAAGCAGATTTAAGGACATTCTAAATGTATAGCAATAAACATTGATATTTGTCAACAATATCTCTTCATATGAAACACCCATGAGTTTTCAGTGGGTTAAAAATAACATATTTAGTGCTAATGAATGCTAAATTGGAGGATAAATGCTGTATTATCCACATTTCTTTTCATAAGGTCCAGACTGCTTCCTGCTACAATCACCAACGGATTCATAATATCTCTACATACGCTCTCTAATGAGTTTTATATTTAAAATGAATTACAGGTAAAACTCCCCACCCACCTCATGGAGGCTTACATAATCTATTACAGTGCCCGCTAAATATCGAATCCCTTACACATCTGTTTACAGTTTACAGAACATTGACTCATATATAGACATTGTATGTTGTCATTCATTGTTGCATTGAGGTCAACTTAATTAGAGTTCTTGTATGTGTTCTGCTTCTGCTGTGCCATCAAATGTATTTCCATTTGTGATGGTCTCTTGAGGTCCAAACATTTTCTAAGAGACAAAGGTGCTAAGATAATCATGATGTGCTTGCTGAAAGAAGAGTGACATTATCTTATTCAACAGAAGTAGAGGGCATACAGGCTTTTCCTCATGAAGTGATGAACAGGTTGAGGCACGGACACGTGGCGCCATCTACAGTCCAGAATACAATAACACAATTTAACAGACAGAAGATCACAGAATACCCCTCTAGTGCCCTGTTGTTTCACTTAAATATAACAATAAACTGAAGCTGTTTTATTTCAAAATAATTTTTTTAAAAACTTAATTTATTTCAATTAAGTCGAAATTAAGCGGAAGTTTAAGGCCCCTCTTTTTCTTTAGTAACCTTTAGTGGTAAAAAGGTATTCAGCAGAAAAACAAGAAAGTAGTGGACAGAACTTGGCCAAACGTTTGATTTTATCATCATAAATGTATATATGCCTACTAATGAAAAGTCTGCTATATCTAAATAAGCCTCTGTTAATGCTGCGATATTAGCGTTCATAACTTGTTTCTACTGCTCCAAGTGGCCAAAGAAATTAGTTACTGCAGGTTTAAAGTACGCTACTTGGGAATTAAAAGTAGAGTTTTGACCACCTGTGGTGCTACGAAGCAGTGTTATGATGTTGGACTCACATTTGTTTGTTCATATCTCATGCTGTTGTAGCAGACATGATTCAAACATGACTCCAACCACAGGGGCAGTAATGGTGAGGTAGCAATCTATTAAATGGAAGGGAGGCCACTAAATAACACTTGCTTTCATGCTATTCCATTGATCAGTGTGCCATGATGCACGATATATTTTGAAATGCCCTCAAAACAACTTTATAAATGTTCAAATCATGATAGTTTTGACCAAATACATCAATATTAATATCGTGACAATAATGTAGGGATGACTATTGGTACTTGGTACGAAATATTAACACATTTTTTGATAAATAATCATCAGTTATGTGTATATAATGACTAAATGCAAGAACTAAAACAAGCAGAGCAGAACAGTGTGATAAGTTAAAAAAGTTACCTAATTTTGCAGTAATGCAACATTTACAGCCAGGAAAAGACAACGTAATATGCCATTTTGTGATACAACGATATCCAACATCTCAGGCGATGTTTAGTCACGATAGTGGTGAATATATTGTTTATATTGCCCAGCCCTATGTTGCATCTTTAACAACACATAACTCATAACCTAACCTAACAACTGAAAGGGCTGAGTTACAGTGACTCCAAAAACTGCACCGTTCCTAAAACAACACGACTATTGCAGAAAACCAGCAACAGATACTGGACTTTCATCATACACTCAGAGCTTGGTTAGGTTTGGGCAGGGACACTACTTTGTCAGGTTTAGGAATATTTGGTTTGGCTTAATTTACTTGTGAAACTTAAGTTATGTACGTATTTAGGCCTACGCCACATATATGTGAAATAACTATGTTACGAAGTTCAAATGACTCACTGCTGACTTTCGGTTTCACACTGGACAAACAGCAGCCTTCCCTCCTCCGTCCTTTTAATACGACGTCACCACCTCACTCCTTTGCTTCTGCAACATTTACATGAGCCACTGGTGGGCGCCTCTGAACGGTTAACGTAATTGTGGGTCGTAACAGTTTTCTGATGAGAACGACCCCACAGAGCACACCTGGACATCTCTGCAGCGAGGTGAAAAGTCAAAACACTTCATCAACATTAGGCATTTTTAAGGAGTGTTAAGATATTATTTAATGATGAAAGAAACACATTTTTTTAGTGTGAAGGAGACCCACAATATGTCTTGGCAAGAAACGCTGAGTGTAAACATAACTGTGTTTACTGAAGACTCCACAGGGCGCCTAGCAAATTCTCGATGTGATACCTGCATGTTTCCTTTAACAAACCCTCTTTAAATTAGACCCTAAAGCTATGTAATTATTATCCAACTGTTCTAAAAAGGGAATGAGTAAAAGTGGAGGTAGGAAAGCCAGTGAGGAATACGTTTAAAGAGATCACTCTCTAAGTCTTAGATTTCATCTCTCATTCTGCATTCAGCAGCATGACGCTTCTGTCTGCCGTCCAAATGGGAATCTGGGAGAGAAATCCCTTTAAGTCTGAAACCCTGAGAAGTGATCGCGGGTGAGACGGCTCGTTACGACGACCAGCTGCTGTGTCAGACTTCCAAATCGAGTCTTAACGTTCCAAAAGCCTGCAAGTCATTTTCTGCCAGAGAGAGTAAAGCTTCTGTAAAGCCGTCAGTCTCGCCATGCTAAGCCGCCATGACCATATGTGCAGTACAGAAAATCTAAATATAATGGAGGTTAACATCATTCGCACCAGTTTTCACCTGAGTCACATGTGAGGAATCATTCGACTCTCTGGGTCCAAATAAAAATGTTCAGGAGTCTGTTGTTCCTAACAGGGACACCCCAACAGAAAGAACACAAAACACTCAAAAACAGAAAAAATAAAGAATCATTTAAGTGAATGTACAGTAGAAATTAACATAATTACATGGTGTATGCTCCTTTAAGAATGACACCCCTGGGCTCGTTGTTACGAGGTGGAGACTAGTGTACGTCATATGGTTGCGTTCAAGTGGCTAAATCATAAGAACAACGTTGGGCAACTGCATCTAGAAACTGCTGAGGCTATCATGTTAGCAGGCTAGTAGGAAAATTAATGTAAGCAATGCAAATATTAAAAAAATAGTAAACTGTCAATGTCAGTGTCAACTTTTCCTCATACATATAATATAATTTATAATAAAAATGTAACTTAAATCACAAGATATTAATTCACCATAATCCATGCATCATTTGATCTTCCAAAAAAGGTTCCCAGGACAAACTTGATTTTAAGAATTTTAACATGTCGATTTGTGCGCCCCAGGAGTTGTTGATTTGAACTTTACCAACTCACACAGTAGCTATGGTGGTTTGATTTTGGTCATATTTTAGTTGTAGTTTTGAGGATAAACACACCGACCTCTTCGGCCTCTCTCCTGATCCTCTGCTGCTCCTCTTGGGGTCACTCTTCCTCTGGAACAGATGCTCACAGTCAGGTTAATTTTTTTATAATTTTACATGTTGGGCCCCTCCTCTGGTCACCAGGTGGAGTGGAGGCTGTGTGATTTGGGGTACTTGGCACCATGTCTCTTTTGATGAGTGGTTTATACTCAGAGGAAGGTTAGATAAAAGCTGATGGTGCAACACAGTTAGCAACAATGCTTTTTGCCATTTCAGACACTCCTCATACAGTAGATCAGTACTGTCAAAATTCACCAAAGTTGAATTGAACAAAACAAATTTGCAGGTATTGACTTCAAATAAGATGACAGGAAGAGATTAAACCTTCTGCTAGCTGAATGCTACCACATATTAGCAAGATGCATACTAACGTTTGCATTCCCCTAAATTTTAAGAATTTCACTCAAAGTCCGTCTTAGACAGATGACAGTCCCATCCAGAGTTTGACAGTGTAGAGTTTAAGCAGAGTCTGAGATGTCCTAAAATGGCAACCGTACAGAGGAGAAGCAAGGACTACTTGACACGAAACAATCTTTTTTTGGCATAAGGTTAACGACTGTCACTTTTCAATGAATTGGCCACCATCTAGACCACAATCCAACTTCTCTCACTGCACCAATGAGAAAAGTTATTTTGACTCAAATATGGACCTTAACAATAACACAACTCAAATGAAGCAACAAACCAACAAAACATATCAAAATTTACACTTGTGACTTTTTTTGTCACCGATGGCGCAGTGCACCCAACTGGTTTCCCTCCATATTTTACCTTCACCTCCCCAGTGTTCAGTCCATTCTTTTTGATTACTTTTATATGCACGTTTTCATTCTAAATCATCACTAAATCACGGTTAACGACGCTCCAGTTTACATTATTCTGGGCCCAGCTCACCACAAACTGGACAGAAACAATGATGTGAGCTGGAACAAAATACTCCTCAGGTCTCTTGAGGTCAGCGTCTGTTCGAGGGTCCAGCTTTCGGCTCCGGAAAATTCCACTTGGTTGCTGCATTTGTGAGCTTTGGAGTCAATATGTTAAATAGTTCCAGAGGGAACGTGCAATGTATTGCACCCGCGGTGTGCTCGACGGCCAAGGAAAACATACAGTGGGAGGTATCGCCATGTGGTCAAGGCGAGGATATTTGTGTAGATGACTGGACTGTGCCGTCTGGTTCTGGCCGAGTACGAAATCAGAATTTTCCTTACAGGCCGCCGTCACGTATCTAGATGGGAACTTTGAACATAAAAAAACATAGACGACCCAATCAATGAACACAAAATCAAAAGACAAATATTCAATGTATATATATATCGGCCTTCTGTCATTTATCTTTCCATACCCACAACAATATACAGAGAAAATGTGAATTTTCTGGCCATATTTACGAATGGTGATTAATTGTAATTAATCTACAGCTACCCTGTGATTAATCCGATTAAAAATGTTCAATAGTTTGACAGCCCTAAAGTAAATGTTACCTTTCTGTGTTGGAATTTTCTGTTCTATATCTACATAATGCACCTTTAAATGGTGCACAAGAAATGCAGGTGTTTTAACTGTCATGCATACTTTCTATTAAGAGTCGTAAATGAAACATGCACAGGATTTAGAGTGGAAGCTTTCAGATTAAAGTGACTTTTTGCACAAAAAAAAAGGTTAAAATGTGTTGGTTTTTTTTTTAAATCAAATGTTGGCGCCCCCAGTGGTTGTATCAAAAAAGAGCAGGTTCACTAAAACTTCATGATGGACCAACCACGGTTGGTTTTACTCATTTGGGATTCTCTCGCTTTGCGTTGCATCATCGGTTACCCATTTCATCAGCATATGGGGGCACACCGTTAATTTGCATGTCATCATTGAACTCAATCTGACCAATTTGCATGACGGTATTTAACCTGAGCAAATCAACACACAGTGTCCATTTTTACTGGAAAAGTAGATTTAACATAACATATTTGCTGTGACCAAACCTTGCTCAAAATAAGACTCATACTATCAAAATCCAGAGTCCATTACAGCTTCTGTGTAAAAGATGACTGCTCTGTGTGCAGAACATGCATGAACTGTAATATTAGAAGCTTCCAAAGTGACTCTTCCTGTCTGTCTATCTTTGGCCGATCGGCCCACTGATGGGCTTAAAGTGTCTCAAACAGATGATGGATGTCAAACATAAACACAGTCGGTGTTTTCAGCTGCGGACGAGCCGTCCGGGAGGAGCGCATGAACGTTTTTCTTTTCAACTATTTTTACTTCGTCCATCAAACTCCCAGCTGGATCGTTTCGGCTGAATGTGAAGAAAGATAGTGCTCAGCCCTCACAAGACGTTTGCTCGTTTGCACTGCAGGTGCCTCTGACAGATTTGGAATGAATGTGAAGGTCATAAATCAGAGTTAAATGTCCTTTTTTATTATAGTAAGTTATGTGTCTGAGAAAGGAATGGACACTGTATGGGAGCAGAGGATGGCCGGGCCTTGGATTATTTCATTTTCTTGAGACAACAAGATAATCAAGGCATCAGTTTGTGTTGAAAAATGGTGGGCACATAAAAGCTCATGTTAAAAAACACTTAAATGGTGTTCAGTGTTTGCATTTTCAGGCATTTATGAGGGCTCATACGAAAAAGGGAGGAGACAAATATTCACATTATTAACACATTTGAGTCACTATAATTTTTTATGCATCTATCCAATCATCTATGTCTGCAAACCATAAGCCATTCTCACCAGCGAGCTAATCAGTCCACCAAATGTATCACATTCTGATTATACAATATATGCTGATGACATCTAATATCTAATGAACAATAACACTTTTCAC
Source organism: Diplodus sargus (assembly GCA_903131615.1). NCBI lineage: Eukaryota > Metazoa > Chordata > Actinopteri > Spariformes > Sparidae > Diplodus > Diplodus sargus. The sequence continues at coordinate 1,925,258 of CAEMYA010000239.1, read as the reverse complement.
ACACGCGTTTGTTAGTTCAGTTTATAGTCGAAGTCCTGGGTTAAGATTTTGGGATACTTCTGCACCAGAATCAGCCACAGACAGTTTAAACTGAAGGTGCTGATGGCGAGAACCATCGTTTGTTGGTTCATATTTCCTGGTGCATGGTGAAGAACATTTCAGAAGACCCCAGCAGGGGATTAATAAACGTACATCCTTTTAATGACTTAAAAAAACATATATTTATAGCAGAGCCATTGATTAAAGGTGAGTACAGCAAAATGCTTTTCCTTTTTACATTCATTAATATTCAGGACTATAGCCCACAAATTACAGTCTAAATATTAAGTATACGTGAGATCAATGAAATACTTACAGGGTGCTTATACTCGTATTGGCACATGGTTGCCTGGAGACAACAGCAAAAACTTTTTTTTTTTACTGTATCTCCCCGGAAAAGTTTGAAAAAGTCCCAGATCCCACACGCTTACATGTAAATACACTGATCAAAACTACTTACAGATAGTGGGATATTTTGCTGTTTCACTTGATTGTCTCTTCTGTGACGTATGTGAATTTTTATTTGGTGTTTTGTGAATACGTTTGCCCCTTAATGCGACACATTTCATTTGACTTGCGTGCATGCATCCACATCCCAGTCTCCCTTCCTCATGTTGAGCAGTGTATGTGTTTTGGCACTAGGTGGCAGCACTCTGCAGACGATTCTGACACCGTTTGACTGTGTGTGAAATCATTTCCGTCAGGTCTAAAGACAAGCAGGAATCCATCGAGATGTTAAATCAAACTGGAGTCTCACAGAACTTCCTGCTGTCTGTTTATAGAACCTTTAGTATTTTAACATCAGGCACTTTAAAGCCGCTTTGGTTTTGAGTGGTTTCTTTAACTTCTTTTCATTGTTAGAATTGTCGTGATTTAGAAAAACAGTACTGGATTATTAAAATCAGGCTGAACTAAAAATCTCTTTTGGTCTCTTTATGGTTTCGTGCATCAGATCTTGTCTCTCTGTTGGAAGTCATCTGATGACGTCCTTAAACCTGCATTATAGGCCTCTGTGTTGTTTTTGCAGCAGAGAAGAAGAGAAAGGTCTCCATGATTCCACCATGATGTCATGCAGTCAGCTCCACCCATGTGTGTTATGACTTCTGCCTGTTGTGTACAGTGAAGCAGCCCAGCCAGCGATTGGCCGTCTTTGATCTCAGCCTCACGGCGCACTGTCGGTCTCCGAGGCCTGACACTACACCCACGCCCTCCGACGTCAAACTAAGACCCCGCCGGTCCATTGTGACTGTACAGGAGGAGGGCCGCAGACAAAACACAGGGATGAGGAGTCCCACTCCTTCAGATCTGTCACTGTCTGGGCTCCCCTCACCCCTGGACATGGACCCAGAGCCCCCGGAGGACCACAACCGCTGATGCAACGGGCGCAAGGCGGGTTTGGCAGCCATCTTGTTTTCACAGCTTCTTCATCTCCGTCTGGTGTAGTTGCTCGAATTGCTGTCAGATTTTGCCTGCCAACGAATGACTCCCTTCAGAGCGCCACGCAGATTGAAATGTGGACCGGAGCCGGTTTACAACATCAGGAGAACACCAAGAAGCAGAAAAGTGAAAAAAATGCAAAATGCAAAAACAGCAGAGTTTGCATCGGCACCAGAGTATCCGATTTTTACAATTCATGAAACAGACACTGTCGAACAACAAGTTTATAGTGTGGGGTATGGCTGGTCTCAATGTCCAGTGGCGTTTTTAAATGACTTGCTTTGAGGGATCAACAGTCCAAACCCAAAGATACTTACTTTCTGGCAATATTTCAAATGATTAAATGATTATCATTAATTGCTGATTATATTTTATGTTTTACACTCATCATGTTTGACCAAAGATTTAAGACTTTTGTTTTTGTCATTGTTTGTACTTGGATAGCTACAAACCCAGATGCAAAAAATATTTGACTGAACAATCTTCAGGTCCACTTGTTGATTCTGCGCTCAGCCAAGACAGTGAGATGATCGTAAATGAACTCCACGTCATAGATTTAATAACTGAATTCTTCCGTTGAGTGTAAAACTCAAACATATACTTTTTCATGTTTGTATGTTATCGTCCAACACAGCTAAACTCTTTTGGATTGTTAATATTTTTAATAAAGGAGGGGGTAATCAGCACACATCCGCATACCTGTCAACATCGCTGTTCCCACACAACATGACTGTCGTACCCTCTGAAACCAAACCGGCGTTTTAGAAAACCTGAATACAAGCCGTGTTTATGTCATAATTTGACTCAAATCCCTCGTCTGAACAGGAATGGTAGAAATGTGATCAGATGTGAATCATCAGAATTTGGGCGTCTTAAGCTGCGAGCTGCAGCGCGTAAACAGTTCTCTTCTCCTTGAACTCACGTCACGTGGCTGAGAATGTCAGAAAACCCTCGGTGGGACTATCTCTTTGCGTGGTTGGACATTTTCCACGAGCGATGGCGTGATTATCTTGGCCTTTTCTCACATGCCAGCCCCCCCCCTGTGCAAAACACCCGAGCGTCCCCGAGCTGCAGTAACTCATCTTAGAGGAAATTTATGAGCCTCTGCTGTCGGTCCACAAGACGCAGCTCTGGAGTTAAACCAACGAGCTCAAAGTTAAATAGTTGATGAGGACATGAAGAAGCTCTTTTTTTCTCTCCTGTACAGCAAATATCTTGTCATCGAGCTGCTGGTTTGAGTGCGCAAACACATAAATACACCGTCCTCCTCCCGGTTCACAAATTTAACAAGTCGGACACGAGTGACCTGTGGAAACAGAGTAACTGCCCTCTGTGGACCGTGTTTCAGCAGCGGCAGGGTGGGTGGTCCGTCCACGTCTCTCCATAACACGTCTCTTTACAATGATTGCAATGTGTTTAACAAATGAAGGGACATATCTGTGGATGGAGGGCTGACGGCTGAGTTAAAGGTAAAGGTTGTTTCATGTCCCAGGCTGCGCTCTGATAAAAAACGCAAAGGTTAAGTCAGAGCTCAGCAAGATGTCGTATTAACTACTTTTACAGAAGACATTTAACATTCCTGACGAATCACTGGTTTCACTGCAATAATAAAGGGCAAATCTGACTAATCGCAGACTCGGTCTGCAGTTGAAACCATCACAGACCAAGAAGTGCATCATGTGAGGAGACGTTCAAACTGTCCTCACCGACAATAACTTGTTTGTGAATTTAAATAAACAGCAAAACTGCAGCAATTGTATTCACTTTTAAAAACAAACTTTAAATCATGGACTGTATAAGTTATGGACAGAGGTTTGACGAAACCAACGACGAAGCGCCATAACCTGAATTCTTCCTAATGTCCAGCAGGGGGCGACTCGACTGGCCTCAAAAAGAAGTCAGATTGTATGTAAGCTTATGAGACAATGTCCCTACTCCTCACTTGATTTATGACCTCGGTAAACAGTTTCCTGATACGTTTATAGTCTCAGTCTCTAGTTTTAAGTTGATCCTGTGTCATGTGAAATATACGATAAAGCAGGGTATGATCTGGGGGCGTGGCTACCCTGTGATTGACAAGTCTCTACCACGGTGTGTCCTCGGGGTTCTCAGTCAGATCCAATCAGCTTATCCTGCCCAGCTACACCCTCTCGCCCAAATATGATCCTTTCTGCCGACAAAAATGCAAGATGGCGACAGCTATAATGCCAAACTCGAGGCTTTCATAACGGCAGTCTACAAACCAGCGTTACAGATATTTAGGTTGGAGAGATGGTCGGCGCCTCTGTTAACGTTGATGGATGGGATGCAGCACAAACCATCTTCTTGTTTTAAGTTGTGTTTTGCCTCGCGACTCTTCGAGCTCACGTCATCACAATGCACTGTACGTGCATTAGACATTCACCCCCCCACCCGCCCCAGGTCCAGAGTTTAGTTACTGACCTGCTGATTTATGAGATCAACGGCGCCGTGTCTCTGGGCTTCACTCGCCCTTTATAAAAAACAGCGACATGCTACGTTGCATCGGAGCGCCCTCGTCCTCATCTGCTGTTGATCAGCCGTCTCTTTAAACGTCGGACCGAGGGTTTTACTGCTGCTCTCCACCCTGCGGAGCCTCCAGGAGTCAGGTTCACCTGGACGCTGGTCGTAAACAGGTTCAAAACGCATTAACGAAGATATAACAAGGGGGCCAAATGTTCCATTACAGACAGGTTACAAAGACAAATGAGATGATCGGAAAACGTTGTTTTAAGTGTGTTATTTAATAGAATTAAGGGTTATTTTTCCACCGTTGAGGTTTGAATTATAAGAAATGTTAGTGCTGTTTGCTTTTACAGTAGAAGCCTGTCATCCATTGAAGGTCTTTGGATAAAATCAGTACATTTTCTTGATTATATTTTAGATTATGGATACAAGTAGCAGCTGACAAATGCATCATGCTTCTCAGGGGTCACGTATTGATCTTAATACTGTATTTTGATAAAATCACATGAGTTATTTTGTCCATAAGTCGTTTATTTAACCTTGTGAAGCCAGAACGGCGCGTGAACATTGGGATTTTCCGTTTATGGTTGATTAAAGGCAGTTTTCTGTCAGCAGACAAGATGTTAATGTAGTGGAGAATACTGTACAATCGCTCTCACATTCATCTGTTTTATTTCTGCTAATGAGAGCCACTGTGCCGCTTTGGTGCAGATGGGGAATTTTTATTGTTTTTCCGGACTTAAGATCAAGGTGACAGCAATTAATGACCACGGAGAGCAGACCGGGTTTTAAGTGTGGTTAAAATACAATACTGATCACCTGAGATTTACTGTACCATGGTACAGTCGGTGCTTCGAGCAGGACGAGCTCCAAAGCAAACAACTACGGCATCCCTCATTACCTCAGAAGAACTGGACAAACATTTCCCAACTGTCAGATTGTATTCTCATAACTGTCCGGACGGCTGTGGGCATCAGGAGAGCGCAGCTTTTCAAAGCAGAACGAAATGAAGAGTTATTTGCACGTATTAATGTCTCAGGACGGACTGTGTGGGCTCGTTATTCAACCAGTCTGAAAGGATGATGGAGAAGAAGAACAAATCTCACTGCTGTCACGAAAGTGAGAAAAGTGACGTAATTAATTCTATTCAGCCTTCGGTGAGGCATTTATTTATAGAACGTGGCAGGACGTGTCACACTGCTGCCGTATTCCACGTACCAACATGACTGTCAGAAAACTTCCAGAGAATTATTTTCTTTGCTTTTGCGTCAAAGTTATTATTATATAATTTTATGGGGTGACTTTCTTGTCAGGAGGTGGAGAGGGTGGCGATGGTGAAAAAGCTAAGCGTGAATGCTGCCAAGCCAGAGACCACTGTTCAAGACAGGGTTTCAACATTTGTAAGCATGAAACCACCGGATATCAGTAACAATACGCCTGGACATTTTCCAGTCATGTTTGTGGCGACAGAACCTGGTAAGATAAAACCTGACACTTACAGAGGGTTTTATGTGACTAAACCTAACAGATGATAGCAGCATAACAAAAATGAATTGAACATAAAAGTATGTACCATCATGTGAGATGAATGTCACAGTTGTCGTTTGTCTTTTGATCCTTTAACTTTAAATAAGATAAACGCCAGTCAGCGTCTAACGTGGGCTGATTTCTGCACCGTCACTACAGGCGCTGCTTGTGTGTCAAAACTAACCTGAGTGGTTGTTTCTTTTTTACGTCTTTACCTACTTCCTTTGTTGCCCGTGTTCACAGAGAATCCCTGTCGGTTTCTGTTCACTTTCAAAGCTAAAGAGAGAAATGAGGCAGTGACTTAGAATGACCTCTGAGTCAATGATGTGAGGGCAGACAAACGTGGCTTCTGCTGCAGGGCTTCAAAAAGTGGTATTCTGCATAATATCGACCTTTTCATCTCAACTTATTTGCTGCTATGTTTTTGCGTTAACCGTAAATTAAAACCTGGGTGGAAAGAAAAATCTGCAAACAATCCTCAGATGTCAAAGGTCTTTAGATCCCGGTAGGATCCTTTCAACATTTTAAATAAACTGGTAGATTGGACTCGAACATTTTCACTCCACATTAATATAAAAGAAGGAAATAGAGATGGTGTTTTTGTCCCTTCCCTTCTGCCGGCCACACCAGATTGCCTCAGCTGATGTCTTTACGGCTCGGAAACATAAAAATCTTCTGAAAACAAACAGTCAGATGTTAAACGGGAGCAAAGGGATTGGTACATGAAGATCCTCATAAAGAAAGGCCTGTGACATCTGTTTCCTTCCCCTGGTGACCCCTGGGACGTCACGGCGGGGTCACGGGCACCATTAAAGGTCACATGGAGGGGAAACTGTTAACAGTAGTCAACGGCAGACCACCTACCATCCTAACCGAGGGTGATCACCAGTAACTCACCTTTAAATCAGGTTTTAAATGTTTTTTAGCCGTTTTTAGTTAATCTGTTCATCTGAGTCGTGATGAGCAAAAATATGTTCTCTTTCTTTTTCAGACTTTTTTTCAGACTTTTTGTTCAGCCACCTGTTCAAATCATTCAGAGCTCACTGGATGTACATTTCTTTACTTTGGAACATGAAGATTTAAATGTATACTGTTTGCTGGATGACAAAAAAGTTTTAAACAAGCACTTGTTTTTCTGGAGCTTTCAGCAACATATCCTGGCTTTCACTGGATGGAATTTGTTCAGTTGTCTCATATGTCTAATGACATAAATATGGAACACTGTGTAGATCAATAAAGGACTGATGAAAGCCAAAAGATGGGGCTGAAAGATCTGGAAGTTGATCTTGTGAGAAGAATGTTTTGTAAAACTATAATTCTGTGGTCAATAACCAGTTTTGGAAAGTAAATAAGTACATCTACCCCTGTCAACACAGTTTCGAGGTACTTGTACTTGACTTGCGTGATTTCCATTTTTAAACTGTACTTAAGTAAAGAATCAGTGCTGATGTAGCTCTTACTGAGCATTAATGAGCTGACTAACACATTATTTTACATTAAATAAAGTCTGATTACTTACACTTTCTGGCAAGCAGTGTGTTTGTCTTTTGAAATGACTGCTGTCCAGCCTTTCTTGTGGTTGTAATCTGATTATTTCCTCATATTTTACTGCAAAGATCACTGCTTGGTACAAACAGCTCTTAGGTGCATTACTGCCACCTTCTGAACTGGAGTGCATATCAGGATGGTTCTTATGACTCTATCATATTCTTGTTAGTCAGGCTTTTCCCACAATGTTCATACAGTCCTGTTCTCACACATGCCCTGAATCAACTGTAGCACTGCACAGGTGTTTTCACTTCCTGTTTGATTGGAGCTCTCAGGACTGATTGGACAGGCTTTAGACATGTTGTTGCACTTTTATTCCTTTAGGGTATTTGGGAAACATGCAGTCTAGCCCTGAAATCTACAGGAACAGGTCATATGTGAATGGAAGCAGGGTTTATTACCATCTCTACACCTGGTAACAGTTTTGGGAACATGCCAGTGTGGCTGTATTATGAATGAAAGTAGAAACATAACTTCAACATTGGTTAAAGTAGGGGGACCCTCGCTCTCACGGTTACAACAATAACAACTTGTGAACAAGGTGCAGTTACTTTGGTCAATAGAGGGCTTTACTCTTTAACTAAACATATTTTAGGGCTGTAATTTACTTTGGAAGGATAGTCTTGCTCATATAGAGAATATTTCTTTGGTAGGAAGTAGTTCAACTAAGCAAAACTATTCTATTTAGTTTATAGAATTATATTTCCAAGAATACAAAGAGTGGAGAACATATTCTGCTGTGATCGATGAAGTTAAAGTCAGATTACTTTTCTAAGCATCACTGATGCCTCACAGTCAACAGGGTTAGTCCAGATTGTCCTCTCAAAGCTGCAAGAATTACGGGATTTAACATAAAAAGTTAATTCTAGTCTTTTTCATGGTGTCCTGACCAGTTTCAACAGGCCTGGTGAGAAGCAGAGCACAGCGGCGGCCTGAGACGCTTCACTGCTCCTTTAAAGAGGAAACCTGTGCAGGTGAAAAAAGTTGTTTTTGTTGAAAAAAATGAAAGTTCGACATAAAAGACGAGTGCGCTGATGATTCTCTGTTGATCTTTTTTATATAATATTCTCTACAGTGCCTAAACTATAAAAACAAACTATATTCTTAACCACAGGCTTGAGGGATAACAATATGCTGAGATATCTGCAGCGTGATGCCTTCAGGTACCAGAGGAAACCTCCCTTTCATTGTGAAACCCGAGATTTTGACCTCCTCCTCCCTCTCTGCTCAGCTATTTTAAAAGCCTTTCGGTGTTAATCCTCAGGTCAAACATTGCGAGAGTTTCTGTTGATGTGTGTGAGCTCAGAGCCTTCCTTTAGATCTGAAGGCAGCATTAACGGATCAGAACAGCACGGGCAGGAGATCTGGAGATCAGAAGGGATGGATCCATGCAGGGTCCCTGGTTTAAAACAGGAAGTCGTCGTTTGAGCTGAGCTTTCAGACAAGATGTTACTGAATTTTGAGTACAAAGACACATTGAAACTGTATTTTTAAACACTGGATGGGATGTGAGTTTTGATGATATATGACCACGAGAGAGCTGCAACGTAGTAGAAAATCAGTCAGCTGGGTGGTATCATTAAAAACATTTCAAGAGAGGTCAAAGAGTGCATTTCATTGCATCCTTAAAATCAGCAGTCCATTGTGAACATATACTTTATTTTACAGACTTATATCCTGGTTCAATCTCAGTGTTTCCTCTGACAGGATGGATGCTCACTATTCCCGTCAAAATTTCTCGACACCCAGTCAGACCTCCAGCGAAGATCAACTCACTCAGGTGGCACAATCAGCAGCCGCCATCGGCCGCAACACAAAACCCTCACAGCAACACAAAGCCGAGCTGACGTGTCGGCCTGCCAGCAGTGCCTGGGTGGCAGCAGTGAACCCTCCAATCAAGGTGTGCGAAGTTAAAGCTGGCAGTCTGCAGGGTGTGTGGCAACATGGACGACAGTCGAACACTTCAGATGGTATGTGTGATTGTCCATTCAGCGGGAACCTGTTCCGTCTGTCTGTCAACAGCCCGAGCGCAAGCAGCCATTCACCAGAGATGTTATCAGGCGGCGGCAGGAGGACATCGAGGTGAGATCTGTGGGAACCATCTCTGATCTGGACCGTGAGCCAGTTGTGTTTAGAATCTCAGGGTCGGTGAGTTCACTGCCGCTATCAGACGGACATCTTGTGTCCTCTGCGGCACCTCAAGAAGGAAATCTTACTGCGTCTTTTAATTTCACAAGGTTAACTGCACCCTGAAGCTGTTCACAACAGGAACACAGAATGATGTCTAATGGTTTTTTTGAACAGGTTTCACAGAATTATTGAACATGTGTCATATGCAACAGCCATCAGAGAGAAGTAAAGCTGCAACGGTTAGTTGATTAATCGAGTAGTACACTGAAAGAAAACGTTAGTGGTCATTTCAGTCATTTTTCAGTAAAAATCTCAAACACTTTGCGAGGAAATCGTGATTTTGAACAGCCAACATGGCTGCCAAACAGCTGATCACAGTTCGAGTCACACCACTGGATATTTTCAAGGACACCTGGAGACATTTCCAACCGTTTTATAGGCAACCAAAATTGGTTAAGAAGTCAAACCATCTAAATACATAATCATACCAAACCATGATGTTTTCTAACCCTGACCAAGTGGATTTTGTTCATAAATATTACCAGAGCATGAGCACAGTGTAGTGACAAAGAGAAAATTAAAAATTAAAAAAATTCAACCTAAACAGACGCAAAGCTGCAACATAAGGAAACATTCAGTTTGAATGTATCTGTGGTTTTGCTGAAACGTACTTAGTCAACATTTATTCTGGTGATTAGGTTTGATTTATGGAAAAAGCAGAAGTATCTCTATATGATTCAATACAGTTGAACTGACGCCTCTCTTAAAAAGTTTCAACGATGGAATTTGCCACGTGCTGTTTTACAAGCTAATGAAACAGAGCTAGCCTTTCTCTGATAGCCAATTTTTTGAAAGACTGGATGGTGACGGCAGCAGCATACTGTGCCGAGGTCCGTTCACAATCATCAGTCGACCTCGACTGAATTGCCCAATTTGTGGCCCTTCACTTCTACTTTGTAAGTCAGTATGGCCCAACTCTGGGTACATTTTCATTTATACATTTTAGCTAGGTGTACCTAATAAACTGGCCTTGATAATCAGTTCATGAGTTCATATTAACAGGATGTTTCCCAGACAAATCCGATAAAACAGACCAGACAGTGGTTTTGTACAGTGATGACAGCTGGATAATAGGACACGTCACAATTCAGTCAAAGTCGTTCAGGAGGGGGAATTCACCTGAGAGGACAAGAAAAAAAAAGAGAGCGATTCTGTGTATGACAAGTTAATCCGTCATGATTTATACCTGGTTACAACACAAAGCAGAGGTGGCGTTGCAGCAATTAGCCAGAGATGTGCTTTGTATAACGCCACGGTACACTGACACGACGGCAGCCAGGCGTTTAGTCACGAATGTGAGAGGTGTGATTAATAGCTGAAGAGATGAAATCAGCGATGATGAGGAGGGAAACACGTCTGCTGATAACTGACTGATTCTGCCATGTTCATCTCCCGTCAGCAGGACGTTACTGACATTATGATTTTAGGGAACGCTCCACAGTCAAATAGGCCAGAGTGAAAGAGGTGTGGTGTGTTATGTGGTCATTGTTGCTATGGGTATATGAACTATGCTTGGTCTTTCTTTCTTTCTTTCTTTCTTTCTTTCTTTCTTTCTTTCTTTCTGTCTTCGTGTGCGGGAGGTAGTACACAAGGTAGTACAAACATTTTTGACCTGACAGAGATAAACGGGGGAGTGTGAAGACCAACTAAGCAGAAAGATGGAATCATGTCACATTACAAAACATCATCACAGCTGCCGACCTCTGCAAACACAAAGTGAGGCGCGGCACAAGTACGAACGCGAACTCTAATTCAGCTGTTGATGTCACGTTTTGTCCGATCCCGTTTCATCACTGCGTTCCCTGATCTCAGTTTGCTTTGAGGAACGATGGAAAAAACCCCAACAGAGAACCGGACTCATCCTTTACCGTCAATCCCTGAGAGTCCAGATGTTTGTGGACAGAAAGCTGCTGACCCACTGAGGAGAGAACGAGGACTTAGCTGGCTTCCTAAAAGACTCACGGGCTTCTTAAAGAGAGAGTTTTAAACAAAGAGCCGATGTTTGCTCTGTCAGTCTCAGCATGAATCAGATTGCTCAGGTTTTAACGGGCGGTCTCTGTTTACTTTGAGCTGTTTGCTGGTGGATCACCTTACACCTTTTCTCTTCACCTGCAGGAAGCTTTAACAGATAATGAGTCCAAAACTGGAGGGTTTCTTTTTCAGCTTAACATAAACACAACCGTGGTGACGTATTCAGATCCTTTACGTAGATTGGTTAAAAAATAGATGTGTTATTTGGATGGTTCTGTGAAACTCTGGATTACCTTCAGTGTGTTTAAATGTCTAAAGAGTGCAGTCTGTGTTTGCCATGGACACATACAGGATCCTATAAAAACTGTAGATATTTAATAGCTGAAGTTTAGGTTACAAATATATTTTTATATCGTATTCAACCATCTGTTATTCTTCTCCGCTCCGCTCCAACATCTGGAAAACTGTCCTTGTTTATGCTCTCTGAACCACTGACATACAGCTTCTATTGCATTACGTCTTTATTAAAGCACATTCATAGAAAAATATACTTACAGCTTTACCGATATAGTTTACAAGATCATGCAGCTCCGATGCACTTTAAAGATATTCCAATTCAAGACAGACTTATGGAAACAGGTGGAGCTTCATGCAACAGTTTGAACAGATGGGGAAATACACGTTTTCCTCTTTGGTGGCGAGTTAGATGAGAAGATTAATGCTGAAACAACAGCTGGCAACCGGTTAGCTTAGCTTAGCGTAGCACAAAGACTGGGAGCAACAACAAAAAAATCTCAACTCAATCGCCAGAAGAAATGTTGGTAATGTAGACTTCTGCAAACCACAGGTGTGTTGAAACTTAACATTCCTTTTCAGCTGCAACTTGGGTTTGTTTAGGGTTCAATGTCCAATTTCTCTCTTGTCACAGCGCCGTGTTTATGGTCCGGTTAGGTTTAGGCACAAAAACTACTTGGTTTGGGTTGGAAAATGATCGCTTTGCCTTAAAATAGGTGGTTATGTCACCACAAATACACTCATACATGTGATCTGAAGGTGATTATGACCCCGAAGAAATGTCGATCTGATTCCAATAACATGTACGATGTCGAACGTATGCGTGGATTGCAGAAATGTATAAAGCCAACATTTTATTCTGACATCTGGGCTAAAAAATCTCACCGGCCCAGAAAACATTGCCTGGCACATACACAAGAAGAATATCAACATCACCCTTTGGCAAGAAAGAGAAGAAGCATATTTCCTAAAATGCAGAATTATCCTTTTTAAACTGTGTTTGTTGGAACGCAAATGTTAAGGGTAAAAAATATTTAAAAAAAACAGACTTCATTCGGTCGTTTACTTTACATTTCTGGCTGCCTTTGGTGTATTTTTCCTTCACCACATGTCTGTGTGCTGCTCGGCCAGAGAAACAGCAATAAATCGCGAAATAGTGTCCCGAAAAGGAGCTCATGATGGATGAGCTGTAACACCCTGAGGAGATTTCCCCTTCAGGTTGGCAGCAGGTTAGTTACTTCATCACGAGCCTCTTCAGAAACCTGAAAGCTGACATTCGGCCCCTCAGCATCCGAACTTCTTCTTCGTGCTGTGTTTCCTCGTTGTCGTCATGTGGCTGAAGACAGTCTGTGAGCAGCGTGGTGATGTTTGTACAGAGGACTCTGAGGTTTCCTGTCCTCTGCAGAGAAAACAACAGAGAGAAAATGATTTATCACCATTCGGATCATCACTCTCGGGTCAACTCTTCATTTTAAGTACACAAATCAGAAATTAATCTTTTTTTGTTTGTTTTTTTACAGCCCAGTGGGCAGAATTAAATGTAGCCATTTTACATTTGTGTTCCTCATTTAAATTTCAGTTCAGATTTGTCTTCTGGACTCTAGAGTGCATATTTGATATTCAAGACCGAAGGCACTTTGTTGTCATTGTACTGCTGCGCAAAACAAAAGCAGCACATCATCGAAAATCCCACGGCAGTCACTGTTGTTAAGGAGAAACAATATAAAGAGAGCTATATTTAAATAAGAATCGGATGAACATTGTATAATCATATAAATATATAAACTCTTTACCCTATTCATTTTCTGTCTACTTAACACAGACCAAAAGGCAGAAATCTCCACTTCAGCAGCACTCACTGTACATACACCAGACCAGTTTATTCCTATCTACATTCTGAAGGTTTACAGAGGTGCTTGTTCTTCTATCATTCACAGTTATTCCTAGAAAACATGGCAAAATGAATGCCTGTTGATTTATGGAGGGATAAGGCATGTCCAATATTTCCTCTGTAAAAACCTTTGACTCTAATACATCAGCGGCATGAATCAGAATCAGAATCAGAATCAGAAATACTTTAATAATCCCAGGGGGAAATTATTTAAACCACAATTTCAGAAGCTGGCTTTATCCAATGTTCAAATTTCTGTTACTGGAAATGTTGGAGAATTATATTTTGAATTATATAATATATTATTTGTATCTTCAAAGGTGCTATATGTAAGAATTGGTCATTTTTCAGATTTATACTACCTACAAATAGGTGGCAACACATCATCAGAGTCACCACAACCTGCCACACAGTTAGCTGTACAGCTGGCGGTTTGGACTGGGAGCTCAGGGACCAGGCGAGTGTTTGTGTTTACACTGCTAGCACATGAGCTTTGGACCGGGGCGACCCGGGCTAGCTGATGAGCATTCTCACTTCAGTAGAAATCTCTAAAGCACAATAAATAGACTTCATAATGACGATACTGCTGTTTATGTGCGATTGGTTGAACATGTTTGCAACTAAAATGGCAAATTGGGTCTTTAAACATCAAATCTAAGAAAAAAATCTAATTCAGAGTAAACGTTTTAATGTCAGTGATCACCTGCAGGAATTTCGTAGTGATATCTATCAGTTAGAATGTTTGACTCTATTTACTTTAGAGCTGATTGTTATCCGTTTGTGTGTTCATGAAGAACTGGTTCTGCCTGCTGCTGTGTGTTTATATGCAGCTGCAATGAGGTCTGAAGCTGCTGGTCGGAGATCAGATTTGAGATCATTATTTTGAACTTTCCCAGGTAAGATTACGACTGTGTAGAGACCAACTTGAGTCCATAAAAAGAAATGTAATCATTTATATGACTTTAATGACACAAGAATTCAGCCTTGTTTCAGTCTACAATTTCTAACTAAAAACACAGCAGATATGGTCCATTAAATCACCTGTATTTTAAACTTATACAATGTACAAACTAAAGAAAAAATGTGACTTTTTAAAATAAAATAAAAACCTGGAGCTGTTTCTCCTGTATAATTTGGGACCATTTAAATCTCAACACGACCAGCAGTGTTTCCTAAAAACACAAACATTGGCGGTCGTTGAGTCGAGAAACGCAGCATTTAGCAGAAAATAAAGCAACACAAATAAAGCCAGATGTGTTTTTATAGCTTAAAACACAGGATGGAGGTACTGCGGCTTTCTGAATGACAGTTTTTTAGATTTGTAATTTTCAGTCAGGCCACAAAGTCAACTTTCCCTCCAGCATCCATCCTTAAAAAGACTGAAATACAACTGGGAATATCAACAGTGGGCTGGAGGGAAAATTGGGAATTTGTGGGTGAAGAAACACAGAGGTTGAGTCCTCTGGATATACAGTGTCAGAAAGATGCATGGTTTTCCATGTAAATAATGAGGTCATCATAACGGAAACAAAACGTCTGGATCAGTTTGAACAGCGTTTATATCACCTTCTCTTTGTTGAAGTTTGAAGCATGCTGCTGTGTGAAAGTCCGCAGCCTCCAGTGGCGCAGCAGCACCGGGACGAGCTGGACTCTGAGTCAGACTGGGAGTCAGACTGGGAGTGAGCGTGGGCGTTAGAGTGGGGGACTGGGGCTGCCAGTGGTGTCCAGTGCTCACGTAGTTGGCTGCTGGACCTCCGTAAACACCGTACTGGTTCGGTGGAGAATACGCTGAAGCTGAGACGTAACCAGGCAGACTGGACGGAGACTGAGGACGAGAAAGAAAGAAAAGGTTGTTCAATCACTAAAAAAAAACAGGAATACATTCAATAAAGAAGGTTTTTCAGAAATGGCAGATGGAATATTTAAAAAGCCTGAGTTTGACCAGCTGGTAGCTCCAGATAAAATGTCAGGGAGGTCACCAACATCTTCAGGATCCATCCTCTGAGGATCATGAATGTTCTCAGAAACTTTGATAAACATCTGGCCAGCAGGTGCTTGAGACACATTATGCTGAAACTTAGCATTAGATAGACTGACCAATGTGGAAAGAAAAAAGAAAAGTTTTTCGCCTTAATGTATCATTTACAAGAAAATGTTGATTTCACAGTGTAATGGCTAAAGAATAATGAGACCCTCTGTGTTTAGGTCCCTTAGAAAGTTGCCTTCACTATGTCATTCTGTTTGCCACTGGTCATGAAATCTCCTGAGAAAATGAATGCTGACTGATGATCCAGTCAGGCTGGCACCATCTATCTGCTGTCACTTCCATTAAGGACTAATTGAATGAACAGTGATACCACAGTTGTGGGAGTGTGGCTAACAGGGCACATGCACTTTCTTTTCAAAATGGTTGCCATTTTTAGCTTCCACATTTTACAGCAGGGGTAAGTGATGATATCACTTTTCTTCAATATAAGAGTCTTAACTTCAGTTTAGTAAGATTTTAGAAATGTACACTCATTTTAACCCTCTCACAACACAACTTTTGTGCAATGTCCTTCGTCGTGGGTTACTTACTACCTACTATGATTAACCAATTTCCATACTTCAGGAAACAGAGGGCTGAGTGAGGATTTTACTCAGAATTGTGGAAGGGGAGTCAGACTTTGAGCTGTCAGAAGCAGAGGTGGAGGAGGGCCAGACAGTAGAGCAGGAAGGTGAAAGTTCAGAGGAGTATTCATCAATTTTGAAAGGCGTCTGATCAGGGACAGAATGACGACACCCACAGTCCATTATATCACCTTGCAGGACAACCCTGGCAACCACCGAGACTGGGGGTCCTTTGATTACTTCCAACTGTAGACGGTTTTGGAAAACATGTCAGAGAACACAAACCAGCAGGAGGGGCTCATCTCTGGAGACCGACATAAAACCACACCAGAGGAGCTGAAAACCTTTCCTGGCAGATCTATGTACATGGCATGTCTCGGATACCCTAGGATTCGGATGTACTGGGCGGAAAAGATGAGGTTCCAAGTTATAGCCAATTCAATGAGTCAAGGCAGATTCTTCAAGATTAGCCAGTCCATCAAAGTTCCATCTTGATGCGTCTGATGACGAGAAACAGAAAGTTGCCCTCTGAAAGTTGAGTGCAACAAGGCTGCCTCAATCTGCCGAGACCAGGGAAGGCTTATGTTGATGAGCGGATGATTCCCTTCACAGGCAGCTTGTGCCAGGGAAACCAAAATCCCACAGAACTGAAAGCCTTTGTGCTTGCCAGTCCCAGGGGTCTAGTGCTGGATTCTGAAGTCTACAAGGGCTGGAATACGTTCACTGACCATAAGCTGGGAATCAGAGGGAAAGTAGTCGCTCGGATGGCATAGTCTCTTCCACGAGGAAAACACCTGCACTTTGATAGGTACTTCATCTCTGTCTCTGTCTGGGAACAAGGGACAGATGACACCAAGCTACAAAATCAAGGAAGAGATACATCCGAAATGATTGTCAGAAAACCACCAGAGCCTAGTATGATGATGATGAGTTGAGCGCTGATGATGAAGAGTGCATCCAGACAAAGAAAAGAGGCCTGTTGAACCACAGACCAGTGGCAATGAGCGGCTGTGGCTCAGGGGTAGAGCCAGTGTCTTGTTATCGGAAGGTCGCTGGTTCAATTCCCTTTATTCCCAGCATGTCCTTTGGGCAAGATACTGAACCCCAAACAGCTCCTGACGTGCTGGTCAGCACCTTGCATGGCAGCGACCGCCATCAAGTCGCTTTGGACAAAAACGATGGCTAAATGCAATGTAAAAAAAATACGGGGCGCTCCATTTGCCACGACCAAATACCAGAACAACTTTATATTAAATGGCAGGTAACCATAGCAACCGTGAATTAAACTCATTACAAACAAACTTTCATTTACAGATTAATACAATGAAGCTCCTCTGATATCAGAACAGGAAGAACACTTCATGTGTCATCTTGTAGCAGTGCTGCTGACTTCTTATTAACAGTCTGCAGCTGTTTGAAGGTTACAATTAAAACAGCTTGAAAACAGGAAGAGGGCCTCGATCACAGCCAATCAGAGCTCTGCTTCCATCACACATGCATGCCGCAGTGCGCCACAAAATAAAAACACAGCTGGTAAATATAAAAATACCAGGCGGTACATTAAATAGTGGAATTAAAACCATACATATAATTTACCTTAAAGAAAAAAAATGTGTTCATGGATTAAGCTGTTGTTGTCTTTTTCATTAGCTGTACCAATTTTATAGTAATCAATATGTGTATAAACCCCTGCTTTAATTTGTCAGGAAACTATGAGTACCGGTTTTAATGATCTATTATCAATCATATCAATATATTAATTTTAATATTATCTTTTAAATCAACTCTTAAAACCCACTTTTATACAATTGCTTTTATGTGAAGTCACCCTTTAAAACGTTTTTTTCATCTGTCTTTCTTTTCTTTTAACTGCCATTAGTCCATGTATCTGTTTTTAATTCCTCTCCTGTGACGTCTATTTTCTTTTATTCCCTCCATCACTGCTTTGTTTGTTCATTTTCAATCTATTTATCATCCTTTATTCCTTTTTACTGCTCGTAATCTTTTCTTTTAGATGTTCTCAATTCTTCTGAAATGATGTCATTTTTTTAAATTTATCTCCGTTTTTGCTTTTTTTTCTCCCTCTTTCTTTTTCTGTGATCTCACCTCACCTGACCTTATCTTTTACTTGTGATGACTCGTGTTGTCTTTTTGTGTTTCTACGTTTTCTGCTCTCTCTTCTTGTGTTAACTCGCCTGGAGACTCTCTTGTG
>CAEMYA010000239.1:1879714-1899234 GCA_903131615.1 Diplodus sargus | reverse complement strand
ATCTTGATTTTATTTGGTTTCATTTATTTTAGTTTCATAGATATTTTACCTTTTTTCTTATTTCAATGTTAAAATGTATTCAACATGTTTAAATGTTATTACTTCTTCATTTATTGTATTTTTTTTATTTTCCCTCATTTTCATTTTATTTTATTGTCATTTATTTAAGTGTAATTTTATGTAGATTAATTTCTTTTGACTTGAACCTCAGTTTGCTTTCATTTGTTTATCTTTTACTTGATTTTTTATTGACTTTCTTATTCAAGTGTTTTATTATCTCACTTTTATTTTATTGTATTTTTTAATTTCATGTTATTTTTATTTTATGTCAACTTATATTTATTGAAATGTATGTTCTTATATATATTTTCTTTTAATGTGAAGCTCAAATTTATTTTATCTTTTATAGTTTAATCAAAAAGTCTGTTTTTAATTTTCATTATATCAATTTTAGGCTAAATAAACTCTGGCTAAAGCCGCTAACTACTGGAAATGGGAACAGCTTTGGTGTGTGTGTGTGTGTGTGTGTGTGTGTGTGTGTGGTCATGAATATAGAAGACAGTCTATTGAAGGCAGCAGTCTGAGTACCATGACAACTCCGAGCAGCTTCACATATATGCCCAGCAGTGAGTGTGTGTGTGAGAGTGTGTGCGTGAGTGTGTGTGTGTGTGTGTGTGTGTTTGTGTGTGAAAGTGTGTGTGAAAGTGTGTGTGTCAGGCCATTATAAAGTGTTCAGGGGGAATAAATGGGATAAATGTGGAGGCTGTGCGGTCTTTGTGGCCGTCGACTCATCGTGTGTTTGTTTGCAGAGTTCGACCACCCAGTAGGGAGCAACACACACACACACACACACACACACACACACACACACACACTGTGAAAGCTCAATCGTTGTCAAACACATCACACACACAGCAAAGTGGAAACCAAAACTCTGATTTTGCTGTAAAAAATGTTCTAAACACAAAAAAAATCATAGAGAAGTTTGGTTCCAAAATGTTCTCTGACACATTTCCGGCACTCATCAGGTCATTTAGTCTCGTAAATTAACATTCAAGCCTTATTTTGTCTTAAAATATCAGACAACTGTGTGGATGTGGTGACATCATCCCTCTCCTCTACAGAACCGTTTGAGTTGTTTTGGGTCAGAACCACAAATAGACAGAAGAGCAGAGGAAGGTGAACCAGTGCACCAGCATCAAGACGCTGAAAACAAAGGGGGTTTGGTATGATTTTAAAAAGTAATGTCTTGATAATAGACTAAATATATTATTTTAAAAAGTGTTTTTGTTGTTGTTTGTTCAAACTTAAAGCTGACTTCAGCACATCCGATGTTTCCAAACCATGCAAACTGAAATTCTGACTTGCTAACGGCACCGTGGATGAGAAGCTGGAGGATCGCTGGAGTTGTGACACTTCATCCTGACGGGGACGTCAACGATTGCATCCAATTTCACGACAATACGCTCAAGATCTGTGGCGAGGTCAGGGATCATCCTCTGGGAGTCATGAACGTCTGTACAAAACTTCATCTGAATTCTACTACATTTTGTTGAGCTACTACAGTGATACATTAGTGATACATTAATGCAACATACAACATTAACTGATTAGTTAATATATCACCCAGGGCTCGGTTAATAAATGTAAAAAACATGGGCATTATTCCTGCTGTATCACTGTAAAGTATTGCAATTGATAACCAGAACCTCTTAGAATCACTGTGGAATCTTTACTTTATGTATTAATTATAATTTGGTATGTTTGTTTTTCAGTCTTATTTATATTCTTATAATATCTGTCAATATGATTAAAAGCCTCTTTTTCTAACTTGTGTGTCGGTCAGCCTGCAGGTGAGGTGGAATGTTGTATGTGTATGTTTGAAAAGCCAGTCAAATCCTTTGATTTGGGGATTGACTGATATGTTTTCGTTCAGGGCCGATACTATCATCGATCATTAGCAATCAACAATACCAATAAGTGATATTTGGACAATCTTAGTGTCAAAAATGAGAATGACCAGCGATGGAATAACTTTTGAGGCACTTTACTGGAATATTTCCGTGTTCTGTCTCCTCCACTGCATTTTTTTTCTCATAAACTCTAGTTACAAGTAACTCAGACTCAGATTATTCAGTTTTAATGGGTTTTTACTTGTGGTGTGTAACCACTCAGGCAGTGTTGTGGCTGGGACATTGAGTTAAGCAACAGAGAAAGAACGCTGCATCAGAGCCAAAATATTGCAAATTTAAATATATAATTTTATCGGCAATCTGAGACAAAAAAATACTGATGCCGATAATCGGAAAATTGCCAAATGGCCGGCTGGATAATTCCCCAGGCTAATAATCAGCAAGGAACCAGATATAACACGTGAATGGGACAGCTTTAAAGTTGGCCTCTTTGGTGGAGGTAACAGCTCCCCCTGGCTGCTGGGCTTTGTGTTGAGTTAGGCCAAACAAATCTGCAGCGAACCCAAAGCAACTTCTTCTCATCGGACTCAGGGAGGAAAATGTGTTCGGATTACTGTCACAACAAAAGCAGATCACAGAGCAAACAGAAAAAATCTGAGACTCTGATGTCAAAATATGGACATGAAGGAATACAGTGGCTGTTACAAGGATACAGAGGTGGAAGAAGTGCTCCGATCCTCCAAGTAAAAGTACAAAAGTAACTATATTAGTTACTCCAATCAAGTGAAGTAATCAAGAGGTAATAAAGATCAGTGCTAATTAACTGAACTGTGTGTGTGTGTGTGTGTGTGTGTGTGTGCGTGTGCGTGTGTGTGTGTGTCTGACCCTTCATCTGCTGCTCGAGTTAATCCTCACCACAAACACTGAAACACACTCGAACACTCCTCCGAGTCTTTGGTGTTTCATATTTGAGCATCATCTTAAATTCAGTGTTTTCTCAATGAGGTTTTGTATGCAGAGTTGATAAAACTCAGAATGAAGTGCAGAACAGCGTGGTTTATTGTTTTATCTTTGATTTCTCTTCTAATAATATCTTTGCATGCATTTTTAAATGACTTTAGAAGACACTGTGGCTATTTACTTATTCAATTATTTTACTGTGTACCTAGGCCTGTGGTGGGTAATTTTCTTCAGCTTAGTCCAGTGTTCTTCCACTCTGTTTGTTTAATTTTGCCTTTTTTTTAATCTATCTATCATTGAACATATGGAGCCTTCAGCATTTCTTCGGCAGGTACTTAATGCTGTATGGAGAACAATTACAAAAGATATTAGGCCTTTAGATTAAATAATAACAATTATTTAAAAAAGTTAGGTGTAATTGAAGTAATTGGTTGTAGGCAGGGGCATTAGTATTTTTTCATTTAATTCCAATTTTTTTTCTATCTATCTATCTATCTATCTATCTATCTATCTATCTATCTGTCTGTCTGTCTCTATTTATTGTGCTTTAATTAAAAAAGAAAGAATAAATAATAGTTTTGTAACTCAATAATAATGCTATGATTTGACCAGCAGCTGTAGCAATCCTGCATTCATCTCACGTCTCATAAATAATAAGACAACAAACAGAACCGGCGCTGATATTTCTCTCTTTCTTCTCTCTCTAATGTATTTTTCTCGCTTTTTCGACACGCCGCAGATTCTTTGGCTCTTTTGTAAACAGGAAGCGGATCAGTGACTCTAACAGGCCTAAATGTAAATGAGTCGCTTCTTCTTTCTCTCTAATCCTCCATCATTAAACATTCACCTCCTCCCCGAAGCTCCACCAGCGTCTCTCTTAATGCGCTGCTCCCGGTTTTTTCACACCCTCCACCACTTGACCCTCGGGACCCGCCTCCCTTTTTTTTTTTTACCGGCTCACACACACACACACACACACACACCCAGGCCGTTAAAAGGGGACGGAGGACACACACTCTCTTCATGTCTTCCCCCTCATGTATTTTTCATGCTGTTAAATCCTCTCCGGTCGGCCCGAGCAGCTCCGGGCTCCCGATCCCTTTAACGGCATTCATGGACCCGAACCCTCCGCTGAGCGCTCCTCTCTAACGGACTGCGGCGGCTCAACCGGCGCGGACACAAACCTGGAACTCGTCCCTTCACTCTCCATCCCCTCCGGCTCTTCTTTCACCCCGGGTGTGATGTCTTTTGGCACCAGCGCAAAAACGGGCTTCTCCGTGCGGGACATCCTGGATCTCCCGAACCCGAGCGGGAGATGCGGCTCCGGAACCGAGGAGACCGAGGAGGACGACACCGAGGAGGCCTCCGCGGAGGCTTCGGCGGCGGGAAACGCGCAGAAATTGGGATTTAGCGGCCGGAGTTTCTGCGAGCGCGGCGGCGGAAGTTACGGCAGGTGGAGCCGCGGATCCGGTAACCTGCACTTCTCATGTGAGGAGACTTGTTTTTAAAGAAGTTGTCTATATTTATATCACACTTTTAAAGCCAGATTAATTCATCTGACGGTTTTTTGCTCGTGCGTAATGACCAAACCAAGACTAAAAAATAATAATCAATAATTATGCTGCTTTTCTGAACCTTTTTAGTAAATCCACCTTCTGTTTTACTAAAACAATTACAAAACATATGATTTGACCGTGATTTAATCCTTGTTTCTGTCCGGAGAGCCGTGCGTAACTGCAGACTACCTCTTCATCTCCATCGTTCTTTTACACGATAGTGTCATTTAATCAATAATCACATCATTGCCTCGTTATTGAATTAAACTGTTGAAAGCAGCCAGACTATAAGAAATGGTTGATGTTGTTCAGTTTTCGTTGTGTCTATGAAGGAAAGCAGCCTGGAGCTGTCCAGTCAGTCAGACTCGTGTTGAACCTTAAAATCGTAGTTTTGTGAATGGAGTTCTGAACGGGGCTTTTTTTTTTTTAGGGAGCAGTTTCTGGGGAAATACAATCCCTCTGTATCTAAAGAGTCCAGTGGCTTAAAATATGTGAACACGTTGATGATGTGTAGCAGCGGAATTATTTCTGTCTGTTTCACTTTAAAGAACTTGTGGCTCCAGTCTGTTTCTGCGAGTAATCTGATTACCTGTCACGTCTCCCTGCAGTACACCGGCTTTCTATAGAGCCCCGTATCGAGCCCAAATCTCCTGAGCTCTCCACGGACGAGTCCCCGGACGCGGAGCGGGATCTGGCGGGCGGCGCGGCGCAGAAGAGCCGCGGCAGGAAGCGGCGGGTGCTCTTCTCCAAGGCGCAGACCTTCGAGCTGGAGCGCCGCTTCCGGCAGCAGCGCTACCTGTCCGCCCCGGAGAGGGAGCACCTGGCCGGGCTCATCCGCCTCACCCCGAATCAGGTGAAGATCTGGTTCCAGAACCACCGCTACAAGATGAAGCGGGCCCGGGTGGAGCACAGCCTGGAGGCGCTGCAGCTGCTGCCTGCCCGCAGGGTGGCCATCCCGGTCCTGGTGCGGGACGGGAAACCGTGCGACCGGATCACAGCGCAGGACCTGGAGGCGACGCTCAGGTCCGGCCTGAGTCTGCCTCTGTGTGCATACTCTCCGCTGCTGCACCCAGCCTACGGCCCGGACCACCCCGGCCTGCCCCAGCAGCACCCAGGGGTGCAGCAGCTGGCGCACATGTACCACTGGAGCTGGTGAAGCGAAACTCTCACTGAAGGGATTCAGTCCCGAAAACACAATTCCATCTTATGAACTCGAGTTCGGCTTTAAATAGGTAGCTTACACTCTCCTGAAATATAAATATTTCTATTTGAAAAGTGAGAAAATTCAATCTTTTCTGAGTGGGGTTTGGTACAAATATCTAAAAAATGTGTGTTTCCTTGAAAAAAAAGAAAAAAAAGAAGCTATTTTCCAGAGAGGATGAGAGTCCTGGAGCAAAGCGGAATCAATGATGTCACATGAGAAAATGTAAAACGAAGTCACCGCACAAGCTGTTGAAACTTTAATTATTCGAGCAGTTATCTCGTGTACTGGCGATCTTAACACACTTTGACCACTGTCAGCCTCACACAGCTCGGTTCAGATAACGATACACCTCCTGTCATCCGGACGCGCAACACGTCTAAAACTACACTGTAAAATATGTGAATGTAAAAAAAGACTGACACTGCTCAGACAGACGGATCAAACCAAACTCCACACTGTTCTTTTGGGGACTTTCGTTGTTGTTTTTGTTGTGTTTTTTTTTCCTCCGCAGAAGTGTCACTTTTATCGCGAGAAGATGTTTCCTGTGTGTTTTATAAATCTATTTATAATGTTGACCCGTGATGTTTTGTAATGAGCTGGATATTTATGATGGTGAATAAAAGCTGGAGCAGGTGTGAGTGGTTTGATTTCAGACTGTGCTGGATTTAATGAAGATGTGGTCTAATAACGTGAACAACATGCATTTTATCACACATTTCCAATTAGTCATTATCTAACTATCATAACCAGGACCTGGACTAGATTGTTCAGATGGACTTTAATCGTTAGGATGTACAATATAAACGTAAAGGTAAGTAAATAAGGTAAAAGGTGAATTGATTGTTGCTGGTGAATTTGGAGGGCTCAGTAAATGATTTTATATGTAGCCATGTGAGAAAGAAATAATGGGTGAAAGCTTCAAGTGTATTAAAGAAACATAAAGTGATTTAGTGTGATATTTTAGGAATAATTTTAAGATATGTAAAATTAAATCATAACTCCATTTAAAATGTTCCCAGAATGATATTTAGAAGATTTCTTAAATTGCTCAAAAAGTTAATGGAGTTTGGTGCATTTGCAATTTTTTTTTAAAAAAATTTCAGGAATTTAACATTAAGGTCTGTAGTGAATATATCTATTTATTCCTCATCTGAATCATGCAAATTAGAGAAAACTGCGGATCATCAGCAGGATTTAAGGCAGCGGCTCAGTGGGGATCATCCTCGAATACCCAAGATAAACCTAAAGCAGGCGCATCAAGATGAAAAGAATAAAAATAGGCAAATGCAATTTGTTGTCATTTGATTTGGTTTTCTTCCCTGATTAGGATCCTTGAAAATATAAATGCTATCTACATATTCATATGTTTTGAGTGGACTCCTGTTTATATGGGGACCATCTCCATTTATTATCTACCAGCTTTTGTTTGTCTTGTGAATTGTAAAAAATGAGAGAAAACTGAAGCTCATCAGCAGAATTTAAGGCAGTGGTTCCAGACCTGGGGATCGGGGCCCCTCAAAAGGAGGACCCAGATACATGTGAAGAGGTAGCAACATGATTAGAAGAATAATTTGCATGGTGTCTAAATGTCCACATCTCACGTCCACATAAGGTCTGGTCAGAGGCGATAAGTGGTTCAGGATCAAACTAGTTTATCAGGCGCACAACAAGAGCCCAAACTTATTTGTGGAGTTTTGATTATTTATAACTTTGCTTCATCAGTCGACTTTCTGGGGGACTGCAGGTGTGCAGGAGTGTTCACACCTGATCCTGAGGCTGCGTCTCATAATCTCTCTCAGGTGGACATTGATTCATTCAGATGCTGAGCTTATTACTGCTGTATCCTTAGTGAATCTGTGTTTAATACCTCTCAGACTCCAGTGTCATCATGTTTTTGAGAAATGACGCTAAAGGAATCATAAAGGAATGATTCAATATTTTGGGACATTTATACTAACTTTCAGAGAGTTAAAAGAGTGATGCCACTCTCGTGTCTAGTATGACATACTAGACTATCATTAGGTATGAAGATACAGACAATTAGCTTAGCTTAGCACGGAGACTGGAAACAGGGTGAAACAACAAGCCTGACTCCGTCTGAGGGAAACAAAATCATCTATCAACTCCTTTAAGAACTCCTACTTTTCTTCAGACAAGAGTGAACAAGACGATCAAACAAAGCCTAACTTTGAATTTAAATAAATAAACAACAAGGAATGTCATCCTAACACCACTACAACTACTTTCTTGTTTCATGAATGAAGTAGTTGCCTGCACGAGTTGAAGCAGCTGCCTGTAAACTTCCTGAACTTTTGGAAGGTATTTCTCCGGAGCAGGAACTTTTGCCGCGTAAAGGAACCAAATGAAGTGAAAACGCAGGTTTTTTAAAATTTTGTATTATCTCGGGTTCTTTTCTTTTAAGGTTCTTGGCTATCTGGAAAAGTTCTTGCAGAGGAATTACACCTGTGCTTTTGGAGGTGTTGTAAGATAGATTTCATTACAAGAGCTAGCAGTGGCTAACAGTTTCCCACTGTTTGCGGGACAAATAAAGGAAATTGTGATTCTGTTTCCAGTCTTTGCACTGAGCTAACTGAATCCAGCGTTACATTCACTGTACTGAAATTCTACTAAAACATTGAACTGTTCCCTTAAAGTTGCTTCCCACAGGATTATTCCACTTCAATCTTTATTACATCATGAAAAATTTGAGAAAGTTTTAAGGGATTCTGTGAGTTTAAACAGCCATTTAATGTCACAACATTTACATACACACTCATTCAAGAGACGTTTTAGACTGAAGGTTTTACACTTAATTAGGTTTTTGTAATGAGATCATGGTCATAATTTAATCTGTCATGGCACAGTTGTATCACTGAACATAGTTTGTAAGATATATGGTGAATAAAACACCTAAAAGTGTAAAATATCATATCTGATAAGAGTTGGCTGAACATCTGCAGCATCAGATGCTTAGAGAGTTAATCTAACTCTGAAGATTTTGCGGTTTTATTGTCTTCAGACTGAATGTTTGTGTTTTCTCAGAGGATTAAAACATCTTTACTGCAGCAGACGACTTCATTCAGAACAAGACAACCAGCTATTTACTGGGAGGTGACAAAGGAGAGAAAGACCCCCTGTGTGTGTGTTTGTGCATGTGCGTTGGGGGGTCTCTGTGTTCAGAGGTGTCAGAGGTCGGCTCATCTCAGAAGGGATGATGTCACAGGAGGAGGGGGCGGGGTCAGAGCTTTGAGACAGTTATAATGTGTCACCTGCTGCTTTAAAAGAGCAGGAGAAGAAGAAAAGCAGGAAGATACAAGACAAACAGATCTGAGCTTCGGAGTTTAAAGGACGAGTTTGGTGTTTTCAGCTTTGTTCGGCTCAACACTCACATGGTACTTTGCTGCAGACTTTCTCAATTCTGGTGATATATCTGATATTTTTCCTATTGGAAGGGCAAAACCGACCAAAACAGTGAAAAACAGCCTAACACTGTGCCATAGAGCACGTTTTTCTTATTTGTTGACAAAAAGAAAAATACAGACTGACAGATTTATCTAATAATCTGCACTCATAGCTGCAAACCATAACGATGATGACTTTGAATTTCTAATGAAACTAAATCATGGAGTTCCAGGGGAACATTTAGAGGATTAACACTTTTGTACATCATATTTTAAATATCATATCAAATATTGAAATATATATTTAATATTTAATATTTATATCAAGGAATGCAGAATGCACTTTGATATAAGTACTTGGAATTTTATAATTTTATCTACAGTTAAGCAGCAAACGCAGTTGGCAAGTTTTTCCTTAATTCAAATGAACGATAAATCATCCCTGTGTGGTTTCTTTTTGTGTGTTTTTAAAAGGAATTCAACTGATGATAAATATGTGAAATTCAAAATTCAGATTTTATCACCTGCCCAGAAAAAAAAATCTGTATTTGAAATGTTTATCATACTGTTGTTGACAGACAAAATTGAATAATTAATTAATTTATAATTCTATTTTTACTGGAAACTAATTAAATGCAACCGATGCAATGTATATAGAGACGTGGTTGTTGATTTGCAATCCTTTTCCCCGGTTAGGCTTTTTAGGGATAAACACACGACACAGCATTTATAAAAACAGACAAGCAGCCACTACCAATTGTGATTTTAATGCCGCAGCAACATTTTTCTTCATTCCATAAGACATGGAAACAAATGTTTTTCTTTCAATTTTCTTGTAATTTCTCTATGATTTGCTTTCCTCTTTAAATCACTTAGATTTCCTGTCAAGATATGGTACATTAGAATTTGGTTTTATTTCTTTCAGAAAATTTCTTGTATCATTTCTATATTTTCTTATTAAACAACAACAACAAAACATTTTATCGACTTCAACCCATTTTCCCCATCTTTTTGTATGCAATCTGATGTTTCTTTACATTATTTCCATATTTTGTTCTAGCTCTATTTTCTATTTGATTCATTCAAGGTTGGTGGAGTTTAAATAGACAGGACTTTTTTTTAAATAATGTAATTTTTAAAATGTTAAATGCAGCAGATGGCAAGCTTGCTGTTCATCTTGCAGTCAGCAGGTGGCAGCAGAAGCTCAATTAAAACGTGCTTTTGACGGGAGACATTTATGAACACACTCAATTGTACTTGAGAGCACCTTCATTTATCTCCCTAACCCTTCACCATCCCAATGCATCGTGCAACTCCAACCTTTACACTTAACTGAATCTCATCCTTATTCTAATCCCATCCATCAAAACAAGTTCTCTTCCCTGTTAAACTTAACACTGTATATTCAAGCTTTAAGAACACCATCCAGCTGATCGCAGGACTCTGATATGTGCAGATGCTTCACAAGGATAAGTCAACCTGAGGAGCACGGACCTGATGGCATCCTCGCTCTGAAGGTGTTTGCAGGTCAACTGTCAGATGGCTTAACTTTTAACTGGACCTTTTCAGTCTCTCACTGCTCATGTCTGCAGTCACATTCTGATTATTCATGATTGTCAATCTCTCACTTGAACATGAGAAGGCTGTTCACGGACTGCAGTTCATCGTTCACTTGCATTGTGTCCTCCAAGCTCATCTCCAGGCTCAGAGATCTGGGACTCCACACCACCTTCTGTGACTGGACTGTGAACACCATCGCAATCCTCCACCCTGACTGACAGGGCTGCCTCCGTCAGCTTTAACACCATCATCAAGTTTTCTCACGATTGATCCGGTTCAGCTTTCTAAGGGTTCACACGAACCAGTTCCTGACCTGGACTCACCTCACCGCACCAACGCCATGACAAACAAAGCGAGAGATCGGCTCTTCTTCCACTGCAGGCTGAGGAGGAGCAACATGGACTTCAGGATACTCTGCAATGTCATGCAGCTGCACTATTGATTATGCTAATAGGACATTACGTCCAAGTATGACTGACGCGCTGCAGCCTCACTGATATGGTAGTTGTTGATGGCCTCAGTGAATCAACAATTTCACAGTGCATGATACAGAAGACAGGACATGGTGGATCACTTCCGGACCTCCCTCCATTAGAAACACACCAACTCAGCGCACATAGTCTGGGATAAGGAAAACAATTTAGTAATATATGGAAGTAATTTCGAGAAGATGGCTCGTTACAGAGAGGGCTGCCAAGCCAGAGACCACTGTTCCAGACAGCACTTCAACATTTGTTGCCATTTTTCATAAGCCAAACCGCAATGTTTTCCTAACCAGGTGGGTTTTGTGCCGAAACCTAAACCAGAGCATGAGCACAGTGGTGAGCACAAAAGTGAAAATTGACAGAGAACATTATTCAGAGACATCCAGAAGACACCAAAATAAGAGAGAGAAGTATATTCTAAAAGTGTTTTTCACAATATGTTTTTTTTATTTATTTTATTCAGGAAAATCCTGGACAGGACATGAATGTGAAAATAAACTCTACATAGTGAAACTCAAAGTGCATTTCTGACTGAAGGGGACTTGAAATTACTACAGAGGAGGCAGAGTGGAGGAAAATCACAAAAACAAGGTCATGTTACAAAAAAAATAATACATAAAGCAAAAAGTCAGTTTGTTCAGTCGATGTTGAGATTTCTTTAGATGAAAACTGAAGAAAGAAGAAAAACATTAACCTCACGATGGCGCTCTGGAGCTCCAGTGTCTTTGTATGGTTTACACAGACAGCATAGACACACACACACACACACCTGAAGACATGTGAGCGTTTTCCATGTTTCTCATGTTTCTTAATGCATCCTCAGCTGCCAAGTGGTGCCGAGTCGGCGCCTTGACCTCCCCCCCAACCCGCACACAGACACACTGAATAATTTCTGAAGAACACTTTAGACCTGTGACCTCTGACCTTTCCCTACACACAGGTGAGGTCGGAGGCTTTTATTGTCCTCCCGGTGTGAACTGATGTGTGAGCGCAATGCAACCTTGAATTTTTTTAAAAATACAATAAACAGCCTCTCACAGGAAGAAGAACGTCACAGGAAGCAAGAAGATGAAATGAAACACTCAGCTTTAATGTTATTATAAATCTCCAGTGATATTCAAGGGGCTCCAGTTCAAGTCAGTATCAAAAAGCATTCTGTGCACAGAAATGCAGCACAGTTAAACAGCAGCGCAAACCCGATCTGTTAAAATGATCATGAGTCAAAATGAAACGTCTCTCAAGCAGTTTCAACAACAGCTATATGTCATAACCGTCGGGATTTATTCAATGGCTGCTGGGTCAGACAGCATCAGCTTTAGCTAGGTGTGCCTAATTAAATGGACACTGATTTGTTTTTCAAAGCTGCAACATGTAAGAAATGGTGAGAATTCAAAGGTCGCCCCAAAACGAATAGAAGGCAGCATATCATCAGATATTTGCCTGCTGCTGCTAGCCGCCGTTAGCAAGTTAGCTCAGTTGGCCATGCAGTTAGTGGCCCTGTTAGCTGACTGACCAGACTAGGCCTGGACCGGCCTCCCAATGAACACATCTGGACACAGCCTCTGAGCGTGACAGAGGTAAGCCTGAAGACAGGGGATAAAGTATGGAGGTGATTTACAGTGGCTCCGAACAGGACTATGACTCTGGACTATGGGGGTTATCACCTCAAGACTTACAAAGTGGTATTAGGAGACAGGGTAGGCCGGGGCTAGCTTGTTAGCATATGCTAACTTAAGTAGCTATATCTGTAACACAGTACATGGACGTCAGAGACATAATGTTCTTCACTGCTCTTCTGATAATGTTCATTTTTTTCCCTTTAAAGCAACTTCACAACTTGAGCGCCCCCTAGTGGTTGAATCAGAGAACACACTGTTTTAAATAAATGTTACTGACAATTTTAACAAGAAATGTACTTACAGAATCACGTTTAAAAAGCTGAACATTGTATAAACACATATATGTAAACATGAGATCTATATGGTGCTCAGCTGTACATACTGTTAAAACAAATCTATGGTGGTTTTTGACAATACGACAGAATAACTCCAAACTTTTATCCATTGCACATTTCCCCATTGTGGTACAAATAAAGCTGTGTGTGGCTCCTTGGGCAGAGAAAGAAAGAAAGAAAGAAAGAAAGTTTTCCACTAAATGGTTGTGTCTCATCGCTTCAGTGAGTTGTCGTCCTCCTCCTCCTCTCAGTTTGAGGTTATAGTTTGATGCATTTTTCGACATCCAGGAGCCAGGTGGTCTGGACGCCTCCCCCCTCCTCTCCCCTCCTCCCTCCAGGTTGGAGTGGGCTGCCTGTTCAAGAGGCGTTCAGGGGCCCAGCTGCTTGGCCTAATGCTCCTCCAGAGAGCCGAGGATTAAACTGAGGGGAGATGGAGAGGAGCAGAGTCTGCAGAGGAGGAAGGAAAAGAATCCATGAGCCAGGCAACATGGAGGAAGGGTGGGTGTGAAGGAGGAGGAGGAGGTAGACTACAGCCTCCACCCTTCCTCGACCAGAGACATGAGTCGGGGCCACAGGTGGTTTGACCTGGATAACAGGTCTACAGAAAAAGAAAGAAACATTAAATCTAACTGTACTCCATTACAAGTGAAAATCCAGAATGTAAAATTATATTCAAGTAAAAGTAGAAATACCTATTGCTAGAAATACTCTATTATAAGTAAACATCCAGAATTTAACAGCAGCCATAAGGTCACAAAGGAGGACAACAAACCCACAAAAGTTGAGGCTGATTTTGCTGTCATCACTGAAGGAAATGAGCACAAGTTGTGAATGTAGAGATGTATTTTTCATTTCACAAGTTTAACTGCAGGACACAGGAAGTCCAACTCACAACACAAGGGCCAGCCGCTTATTGCATCTCGCGCAAGCGCAGAATGTACATGCTACTGTGGAGCTGGCAGCACGTCGAAGTGGTGTGTTTCAGTGCAACTTTTGTGCCGAACGGGTCAGACGAGAGGCAACAGAGTGGTCGGACAGTGGTTGATAAAGCAGTTGGACATCTGGGCGGTGTGCGGGGGGCTTACGTTCCATTCTCAGTGTTTGATCACTGGAGGCTTCAGGTTTCCACATCACACTTGTGTTTGCTGAATATTGGACCAGGATTGCTCCCACACTATTTGTGGTGTCACAGATCGTGCTTGTAGGCCCCGCCTCTTAAAATAAAAAAGATCAGATATCAGTGAACAGAGGAAACTAACACTTTGAGCAACTCAAGTGAAAACAGCCTTCTAGTGTACAACTCTGCACACACATCACATGTCTACACAGCGAAGCTCCAACACTAAACTGTGGGAACAGATAACGTGATGCTTTGTTAAAGTCTTGTATGTCTACCAAACAGCGACATCTCAGGCTAACTGCTAGCTTTGTGGCCCAACAGGTAAATTAGGCATTCAAAGTGTTGTCATGAATGAGATATGGCAGCATCAAACAGACAGTTTAGATGAATTAAATGTATACACTTTGAAGTAACATCATGAAAAAAAGACATTCAAAAGGTGATTTTTTTTAATTATTTTTTTTTGTAGCTTTGGGGAAGAAATTTTAATCAGGAGATAAAGATATTTTTTTCTTTATGTCTAGAAAAACTAAACAAACTCTTTGTCCTCAGACAAACTGACCTTAAAGGACAACACCTTTTCATACGGTTTTACTTTGTTTTTTATGTGGCGGACCCTGCCACCTTTCTCGCTTCAAACACTGTTCTGCTGACCTCAATTTCCTCTGAGGACAGCTTTCTTATTCACCTATGGAAAAGAAAATGTGTATTACCGCCTCAATAATATTGTAGCAATTACAATTCTGAGTTTGAATTTCTTGTCCAAAAGTACTTAGTGCTCCTTTAATTTGTATGTGAGCTAATGTGTGAAGCTGGGGTTCTCCACCTTCTCCACCTTCTCCTCCTATAGCTTAAACTCTACCTTGAAAACCTGTTGCTGTGCTTTAACAAGAACAAAAGAGATTTTTATGTAGAAGGTAATGAGAAGTATTCGAGCTTTGAGCGACTTCAGATTTACAATATTATCACATTAACTCGTTTAAACAGTGTGAAGGATTTGATGAAGGCTCTTTGTCGTCATCAAAGCGTCTGATTTGGGAATGCGTCCGAGGTCGAGGACGCCGCTGCCTCAGACTTGAAAGGCGCTTTTCTTCTCTGATTTACATGAAGATTTTTCTTTATTGATTACAAATGAAGAAGAAGAGAGTTCGCTCACCTTCAGAGACGGATTACACCCGTCTTTACAGAGAGGAGCTCAGCGGCTTCAGACGGATGTAAACCAGGAGATGGAGCGGCTTTTTGATGGGAAAGAAAGATGTGAATGTTTCTCTAAGGGAAGGATCTTTTCTTTTACTTCTTTGAGCTCAATTACTGCTCTGGTTTCTTAATGTTTAATACTTTCTATCAGTCTCCAGACTAAAGAGGGGCCTGATCTGGCTCTAAAGAGATTGATGGAGGTCAAGGTTCTGCTTGGTCTGCAGGGATATGTGGCTTTATGGATGAGGAAAAGAGGTTTATATAGAGAATTATTTAGACGTTTTGGAATAACATGTAAGAAACAATTGTGTCTGTGGATCTGAAAATATGAAGACATGACAGAGGGTGCAGGGCTGTAACCAGGAGGAGAAGCTCTCCAGTTTCTTTTAATGATGTGGATTACATTCCTACATGTAGTTATAGATTTTATGAATGCTTTAAAAGATGTCTCCACAACACAATGAAAAAAACTCTGGGGGGAAAAAAAGGCTAAAAATCTATCTTTTTGTTTTGTTGTAAATTTAAAAAATAAAATGCTTTTTAAACAGCGCACCTACAAAAAGTTGATAAAACCCTCAAATTCACACGAAACAAAAAAAAACATCACAAATTCTGACTTCAGGGTGGAATGTGAACAAGTAGATTTACTTTGAGATTTGATACATGATGCACTGTAAAAAGTCAGAATTAGTGAATTAGTGTTCATATCAAATTTGGGAATAACTTCTCAATTAATTGATACGTCGATTCAGCAGTTATTTTGTATTATAGTACTCATTTCATCGTTTACGTCATTTTTCATATGATCATGACTTAAGACAAAAGATAGTGAAATGTTTCAATGTCAGAAAACTGAATCAGTGTGAGGTAGAATAACACATCTGAAGACAAGCTGAAGTCAAGCTCTGATTAATATAAACTATTGGCCTTTACATAACATACATCATCAGATATACTACACACTGCAACTTAAGCTCATCTGGGACATTTCTATGACGCACTTTTACTTTAAATACATGAGTACATTTTCCTGATGATACCTTCAGTAACATCTCCAAT
Source organism: Diplodus sargus (assembly GCA_903131615.1). Taxonomy (NCBI): domain Eukaryota; kingdom Metazoa; phylum Chordata; class Actinopteri; order Spariformes; family Sparidae; genus Diplodus; species Diplodus sargus. Next base: position 1,882,825 of record CAEMYA010000239.1, on the reverse strand, counting down.
GCAGGACTTTTATGTGGATATTTCTTACAGTGCGAGATCAGTTCTTTTACTTCTGATAATGTTAAAAGAGTAATAAGTGTATACAGTTCTGAAAAAGTCATTCTGTTCATTAAAGGTCCTGCTTGGAGGAAGAGCTGATTTTTGAGTCTCATTCCTGATTGTCAAAAAAATGCTTTGGGACTGTTGGACGGGCTGCTAAGTTTTGAAGAGTTGAGAATGAGACTCAAAACCCATTTTTTTCACAAACAGGACCTTTAAATTCGCCACTTACCAGACAGTTCTGATGAAAGATTGTAGACATCCCAGGTCATTAAATACACAAAGGAATAGTATTGAAACATATACATGAGAGTATGCCAAATATAAACTAACAGCTTTAAACAGCTCATTTAGTTTTCACGAGGGTAAAAGCTTTGTTGAGAAAGTGAACAAACTTTCAGTTCAAGTTCAGTGAAATCACTATAAGCACATTTAATGTAGTCTACAAACATCTTCATTTTGAATTCAAACAGGCTTTAAAGTTGATATGTTTGCAAAGCTACATCTCACAGCAAACACACAGTCAGTCCTTAAATCTAATGTAAAGAGGATGTAAACAAATGTAAGAGCGGTCCAGTTAGTTCTCACATCAAAATCAAAAGTAATATCAATGAAACAGTATACACTTTTCTGTATAATTCATTACAAGATAATTCACTGTTGGGAATTGCAGTGTTATGTATTAAAGTGACAACAGAAGATACATTGTCAGAGTTTAAAACTCCCATCATTGTCAATAATTCATCTTGGGCTTGATATAAATCACTGCAAGTCATTCTGGGAAATAATGACATTATAAGTGCTGGTATCCTGTTTTACTTTGTTTATATGTGGCGGACCCTGCCACCTTTCCAGCTTCAAAGGAAAAGGAAAGGAAATTGTAAATATTTCTTAGTTTGTATCATTACCTTGTTAATATTGTAAATATAAAAATTCCGTGTTTGAATTTCTTCTCCAAATCGACATAGTGCCCCTTTAAGTTGCTGTAAAGTTATCAAACAGTGGCAGAGATTCATTATAAATCTGTATAAAACATAAGTACATGTGGTTCCTTCAATATTACAGTGAGATTTCATCGTACGGTCCTGCTCACCATTATTGGCACCCATGAAGTAAATAATGTGGAATATCCTCAGAAAAAAAGTGAAACATTTCTTTTCTTTAGAGAACTTGTGTTTGATACAAATAAGCAAATGATAAGCAACAATTTAAAACAATAAGCAATGGGAGGAAAAAATGGAAAGCATAAAGCTAGCTGTGTCACTGGTATTGGCACCCTTTACTGTAAATCAGTGTGGAAACACATTGTGACTCACCTGTGGTAAATCACCAATGAGAATAACCTGTGATAACTTGTCTGCACCCATGTGACATGAATTAGCCAATGAATGATGACTTCCGTGTTTTAAAAAGCCATCTGTTGTCCCCCGTTCCTTTGTCACAATGGTGAAGACAAAGGAGCTGTCTGAGGACATCACAAGAGCGATAATTAGCAAAAATGAGACCTCCAAAGGGAATAAGGCCATCTATACAGACCTTGGTATCCCAGTTTCAACAGTGTGTAATGTTATTAAGAAGTTTGCCAAGCATGGAAAAAAATGACAAGAGAAGTTATTTAAAAGGTTGGTGCGAATGGTGGAAAAAAAACCCACGTCAAACATCCAAAGAGGTGAAGGCCAACCTGGAACAGTCCGGGGTCATGGTTTCAACAAGCTCCAAACGCTGCACACTAAACCTAACAGGGCTTCATGGGCGAAGGCCAAGGAAGACACCATTGCTGAGGAAAAGACATAAAACGGAACGACTAATGTTCTTGCAAAGGAAGAGTGGGAGAAAATACCAGCTGAGAAGTGCAGGAAGCTTTTTTTCTATTTCTTCTTTGAAATTACAATATCCAAGTTGAAAAAAATGTTTTTTGTTAAATTGCTTTGGACCTCCGATTAAATGATCCTGATGATATAAATTGGCACATTTCCATTTATTCCTGAAGATATTGTAGAGGTTATGCAAAAAAATGAAGGGGTGCCAATAATGGTGAGCAGGACTGTGTGCACACAGTTAAAAACATTCTCACCTTCAATTTATATAAAACCACAGTGAAGCTGAAGAGAACTGGAGCCAACACGTAGTCCCCATGTGATAACTTACATGAAGTCAAGTGCACTTCAGCATTTCAAATCATATGATTAACCGCAGACTCGTTCGACATTGTGTAAGAGACATTACACATGGTAGCATGAAAAACCTGATGCAGTAACTTCAGAGCTGCAGAAGCACCGAGCACTGCCTGTACAGTGCCGTCACAGTACACAACAGCTCTGGTCCGGCCCTAACCTGAAAATATACTCAAAGTGTTTGAAGTATTTAAAGAAGGAATGATAATAATACACTTTATTTATATACTGCAGCACCTGTAAAAACAGAGTTTACAACATGCTTTGACAGGAAACAGGAAGACAATACAACAGAACAAACACTCAACAGTCAAGCAAAAACACAAAAAGTCGATATGAGTCATCACGAGTCAAAGGAGTAAAAGTGATATAAGCAGGCAACATCACAGAAAAACAAAGAAAAAACATTGAGAAAAAACTAAAAGCAAAATTAAAAATGAATAAAAACAATAAAGGACGATAAGAAGACGACATCACAACAAGGGAATTAGGAGGAGGTAACAAGATGAGGAGTACACAAGTACAAAAATGTCACAACAGATCTGACCGCAGGTCTGCTGGGTCTGATACTGAAAGGCACTGATGGGACAGCTGGAACATATATGTTACAGATCTTACTAAAAGCAGCAATTCAATGAATTACAATTAAAAACCCGACACGGCAGCATACAGCATTTGGATTGAGAAGGTGGGGAAAATACCTGATGGATCAAATAATATCTCCGAAAAATGTTTCTCTATCCAAGTCCTACCCAGGCTGTAATGTGAGGGGATTTGATCTTACACTCCTTCAAAATAAAACACTAATCTCAGTCAGCCCTTTTCCTCCTTCCTCTCAGTGTATAAACACATGTTCCTTTTTATTTTTTATTTGCTCCATTTTTTTTTTTTTTTTTTA